>OW052220.1:32285715-32885715 GCA_932526605.1 Nephrotoma flavescens | reverse complement strand
AAGCGAGCTTTGTTTGCTGTCATTCGAGTGCAAAAATTATTTTAGGCATGAGATGCGAATAATATTGTTTCTACTATCATTTTTTAATGTTCACCTGGCATACTATGGTAAAGAGTTGGTGTAAATTTTTTCAAAAACAAAACTAAATTGGAAACATTTTTCCTATACAATTTCGATACGGAAAAAATATTTCCTAAATTATAAAAATGTAGATGAACCATGATTTCTCAGTAGGCCAAAAAATGATATTTCTGACAAAAAAGCGATGTAAAAGTTTTTCCTAATTAATTTGTCCTATATAGGAAAGCCAGAATCGATCTGCTGTAATAATAAAAAATATCAGACTTGCTCTAAGTTTTCTGTCTTAAAAAAAAATTCAATTTGAATTTTTATTTTATTTTTGATCGAGTATGTATGTAGTGTGATTTTAACCCTAATGCATAAAATACTTTAAGGCACGCTGTCAATGACAACCAAAAGAAATAAAATTCAGTACCATTATGAATGCGATGTATTATGAATTTAATGTTTTATTATGAATTTAATGTTTTACAGATAATTCTGAGATCAAGTGATTAGTTTTCTATTTGTCTTCTATTACTATATAGGGACGCTCAAAATTTGTTAGGTTATAGCATAGAAAAATAAGTTTACCATAGATTTGTCATTTTGATAAATCGAAAGATAAAAATGAATTGAGTAAAAAAGTTCTGACAATTCCAATGTCATGATTGTATTGCGCGCAATCTGGACATGTCAACTACAATCTGTAGGTATTTTCTAGAATCGAAGGCACAACATTTAGAATCGCGTCCGATTTTGTAATCTTCTTTTCAAAATAAAATCCAATTGGAAAAATCATTTTTTAAACTTTTTTAGCACCAATTTCAATATCATGAGTTATCTGTCTAACTACATACATAAATTCTTTACAGAACTAGCCACCCTTTTTGTACTGCAATTTTTGCAAAACTAAATAATATTCAAAACCGATATAAAATTTTGTTTTGTTTTTATAAAAAAATTCAAAATATTTTGTTTCAATATTTTTGAGTTTTTAATCTCTCTGCGTATATAAATAAAATTATAAATATTTGATTTTTAATTAATAAATAAATATTTTCCATTTCCCTCGTATATATATATATATTTTTTTTATTTTATAAAATTTGTTTTATATTTATTTTGTAGTTAATTTATTTAATTAAAAAATAATTTAAATACTGTACATGTATTTTGATGTGAGATATGGATGTCATATGGCAATGTTTCACACAGGCATTCTTGCATTCCATGATATAATAATGCGTGCATGCATATATTACAACTTTATGCGGGGGGAATAATTTTGTTGTGTAAGTATTTCCATATTTTATGGATTGATGGATGGTTTAATAAGCGGAATGATTTAAAATCGGTTTAGTTGTGGTGTTCCTGGTTCATACATTTTTGTATTTTTGTTTTGGGTAACGAAGCATAACATGCTATGCTCAAATAATAACAATACATTAACATTGAAAAATGATAGTATGAGAAATAGAATTTATAAATTGAGTTGTTTCGGACCAAAGAGTCTTTTGGACAGTGTTGTGCCGTATTATCTACACTGCGTAGTTAATAATCATTCTACATGTGTAGACCACGAATATCCATTTGCTTCTCATAATCAATTTTCGAATTTCGGCGAATTGACGAGAATAAGAAATTTCGGGCAGGGTTGCTGTAATTTAAGCTATAATTAAACTGGGTATATAAAATTTCTACTAAAGTCCGAACAAGGAAATATAGCTCGAATATAGACCAAGCAAGATCTAAAAATATTAGTCTAATCTATGACCATGAGCTTTTAATGGTTTCTGAAACGGAAATATTGGAGTTTGGAAAGCCAACGTATCACGGGTGGTTTTTCCTTATTTAACCCTGTTAAGGCCAAGAGAATTTTCTCATGATCTAAAGATATTTGTCTTATGTTTGAAAATTTGCCAACATACAACCCGGGGCTAGATTCTGATCAAGTGGCAAATGATAAATGTCAATATTTATTAAATTAGTACTAAAAATCGAACTGCTGTAAAATGACGAAATATTTGTGAGTTCTAAAATCAGATTCGCATCAAGTAACATTTTGTAAAGGTGACAAGAAATTGCGTGACATTTGGAAGAAAATTGACACCAAATTTAATTTCAGATTGTATAGACCTATACTATTTCGTCTATACGTCGAGACGTGTTTTTTTAACAAATTTAACAAGGGATCTATTTATTTAAACCTTTTGGTAAGTTAATGTAATTTATTATTAGTAAAATATTTTATTGAGTTTTAACTATTGATCAGCGCACAATGTAATTTTCATTTGATTTTTTAAAAATGTTTAATATTTCTCACCAAAAAGTAGGAAAAACAAACATCCAAGGTATGGGACTAGTAGTTCAAAGCTACCTAAGCACCTAGGTAGTTTTTATTTTATTTTAGCAGAGTAATGACCGATCTTAATAACCATTTTTTAAATATCTCTTCAGTTATAATAATGTCAAGAAATTACAATGTATGAGATATAGAGTTAGCGCTGGAAAGTATTCAAGAGAAAGGTATACGTCAATTCACGCAGCTGTTAAGCAATACAATATTGCTAGAAGGACGTTACAAAATACGATGCATAATTGGTCTACTAAAAGTTCTATGGGCCCCTCGACCTCGACAGTTTTAACTAAATTAGAAGTATCTGAAATTGTTAGTTGGATCTTTGAAAACCACACAAGAGGCTTTCCTCGCATAAAGCACGAAGTTCGAGGGGTTGACAAAGAATTCTTGGATGCTTGCTTTAGGAAAAACATGTTTGTCGACAATTTCTCAGGAGACAAGTGGTGCAGTCGGTTTCTCAAGAGGCATCCAGAGATTGCTGTTAGAGTGCCAGAAGCGGTTACGAACGCGAGTGCCGCCGTTTCGGAGAAAGATATTAGAGGATGGTTTCATCATCTTGAGAATTATTTTAAGGCAAAAAATTTAACCGATGTGTTACAAGACCCATATCGAGTTTTTAATGGAGATGAGTACGGCTTTTTATTGTGTCCTAAGAGTGGAACAGTTTTCGCTCCAAAAGGAGCAAACAACGTTTGCGAAACCGACAAAGGTCGCGACAAAGAGAGTGTTACAGTTATGTTTACATTTTCGGCTAATGCTCTTATAATACTCCCTATGATCGTTTTCCACTATAAACGAATACCAAAAGACGTTTAGGACTCGATACCGGAAGGAATTAAGTACACTAAAACTGTTTCGGGATGGATGACGTTTGAAGCATTTTTGAATTACATAAAGGAAATATTTTATCCTGTGCTGAAAGATAACTTCATACAATTTCCTGTTGTGCTATATGTCGATGGTCATAAGACTCACCTGACACATGCTCTTTCGAAGTTATGTGAGGAACTTAAGATAATTCTCATTTTTTATACCCAAATTCTACGAGAATTTTACAGCCAGCGGATGTTGCCGTCTTCAGGCCATTTAAATTGAGTTGGGCAAAAGAAGTCAAGTTATGGAGAATGGCGAACTTGGACAAGCAGTTCACAAAAAAATATTTTGCTTCATTATTAAAACTAGTATTAAATAAATACATGAAACGTGAGACAATAGTAAATGGGTTTCGTACATGTGGCGTGTATCCGTTCAATCCAAATGCTATTGACTTCTCTAAATATCTTGGAAAGTCGAGTGCTTCAAATCAAACTGACGATGTAAATATCATAGCCGTCCAGGAAGAAAAGATAAACACAATAAATTTTTCAAAATTTAGTGAAATTGTTGGTACTTTTAAAATAAAACCGTTTGAGACCATCGAGCAGAGCAGCTGGAGCCATTCAGACGATTCTCTGTGTTTGAAAAAAGTATATGACATAGTCAAATCTATATGCATAACCAAATTCAACACACATTTAAATATTAAATTATTACCTATTGAGTATTAAACTATTTAAATCTAGGATGGTAGTTCAAGTAGCACGAATACTCACATTCTAGCAGAAACAGAGGAACGAAATTATGATGGCCAATTTGCTAATAACCCGAATAGCTTAATATCTGATCTTGAAATTGGTCACGAAATTACGATTTTCAACACGGAAATAGATTCAACGGAGGAAGAGATCAATTTACTTTTGACGTAAGTAGAAGAGTTGGCGTCTTCACATAGGTATTTACTTATTCTTGTAAGTTAATACAGTAGCTGTTGTTCACGTCATTGATGTATCTGATATTCCAATACTTTACTTTCAGAATGATTCAAATCAAAGCAATATTGAAAATTTTTTAAAAATTATAAAGACGCCTGCTAGAAAAGGAATTCGGAATGTTGAAAAGTAATCGTATAATGTATCGTCTACTCCATTTCAAAAAGCCATGGAGCTTAAAATTGACGAAAAAGCTGCTCAAATCAACGCAAGATAGACACAAACAAAGGAAAAATTAGAAAAATGTATTTTGAAACAAAAACATATAGAAGAAATTCTAATCGTAAACGTAAGACTGAAAATATTAGAAAAGTACAAAAAAAAGCTAATCCTAATCCAAAAATTTCTCGCAATAAATAAACTAATAAGAAGACTAGAGAGATAACTCCCACGGTTCATGACGGCAAGTATTTACCTAAATATTTTTATATTTCAAATAAAACAAAGACATTATATATCTTAGATGTTACAACGGAAAGGGATCATTCGGATCTTCGCTTGCCCTCTGATGAGTCAAACAGAAACCAGGACTCTCAGTTACAAAACTTAAAAAAATCGTTAAAAGCAACATTCATGAAGTCAAAAGTACTTTGTTAAGCAATCTACAGGATCCATGCACGCACGAATTTCATGGAAGACCAAGCTGAACCAATGGTTCCGAATATATCGCCAGCAAGAAAAAAACCCGGAAATTAAACAGAGATGTTGGGAAAGGGATACATCAACGAGAAAAGGAAACAGTTGCCGCCTCACCAAACTAATTTCTTGTCGTAATAAATGACAAACAAGGATTTTTGGAGATCTCTCACGAGTTTTCCACTAACATTTTGCCACTTTGAAAATAAATTTTTGGTACAGTTTTTTTCTCATCATGAATGCTTTGTAAACAAAAAAATTTTGTTTTGTCAACTTTTTGTTTTTCAGATAGAATTTAGGAATTTTATTTACACTTGAAGTTTTGGTAATCGCGATATAATTACATATATCTAATTTAAATAATATTTTTATATAGGATCAAATAAGTACAGTAAAAGCAAATTAAATTGTTTATAAAATAAAAAATATCAAAATACCAGTGGTTAGTGTGGTTCTCCTTTAATAAATAAAAATAATTGTGGGGCGTGCATGCTCCCAAAGATTACTGAACAACATCATAAACGCTTGTTTAAAGAATACTTAGCATTAGCTGACTAAACAAAGGAGAGTTGAATATTAAGTTTTTTTTCAAAATAGGGACAAAAAACAGCGAAATTAGAGTAATCTTCAAAAAACAACGCAGTAGGCGCGCGAATTCGGGCGAATTAATAAAAAATGGCATTATCAAAACTAAGATTTTGAAAATCAAGATTTTAAAATAATCTGATTTGTGTGAGAGATACTCGTATGTTAGAAATTACTAAAAAATATAATATTTCATAAAGGGGAAATCTGCTTTCTCTTAGTTCCCCATATTATATAAAATTTAAATGTCGGGGATTCCCAAGATGAAAACATTTTTACTTCTTGCATGTAATACTGTTCTCTTATGATGAAATTTAATCGTTTATTAAACTGTTCTTTTGTGATAAATAAGTGATAAACTTAAGTGATAGCAGTGAAGTGATACTAACACATAAGATAAGAAAGCGGCCGTCTAACCATAACCATGATCCGTCTCCTTATGAGAAATCGGTATTCGATTTGTTTCGATTTGTTGAAACGCCATTAACTCAACTAATTTGTGTTCTCAAATTATTCGGAACAACGTCATCAAATGTTCACAAGCAACGCGCGTTTACTTGCCAAACAAACAGGCTCAAAAGCAAAAAAATTATTAGAGCCAGGTGTACTGCAATAAGACAACCTGATGATATTTTTAATATAACTATTCCGGAAAATTTAAAGTATGTAGAAGAATTATTTGTACTCTGGGAAAAAATGTTCGACAATCAAAAAAATGTTTTGCTGGGAACACAATCAACTCTCAAATTCCTAGGAGAAGCAGAACATTGGCTTATGGATGGGACGTTCGAGGTGGTTCCAGCTTTAATGCGCCAACTATTTTCTATTCATGACAAAATTCAACATACAATTGTGCCATTATTGTTCTGTATGATGAAACTTTTTACGAAATTTGTAGATTAGCATGCGATTGGAATTTACATTTGAGGCTAAAAGTAATAATATCGGATTTCGAAAAGGCAAGCGTATCGGTTTCAAAAATATTCTTCCCAGAGGCAGTGTATAAAGGATGTTTGTTCCATGTTGGACAGATAATTTGGTAAAAGGTTCAGGCGCAAGGTTTTGTCACTAAATATGGGAACGACGAACACTTTTCATTGCAAAATCGGATACTAAAATGTTTAGCTTTTGTATCAGCAAATAATGAAGTTAAAGTGTATTACAGCAAAAATGTTGGACAATTTCGGATGAAATAAATAGCAATGTCCCGCGTACGCAGAACTCCGTTGAAGGTTGGCATCAGTGGTAACAGCTAAAACACAAATACAGCCGGAGCACCTTGCCAAGTAAAAAAATGTTAATAGCACGAAATATAAAAACTTCCAACGTTATAAAACAAAGACAGAATATGGATAAAATTAGTTACTTAAAAAATATATAAGAAAGTAAGATTCGTCAAAACGTAAAATTTTAATAAAAGTAAGATTTTGAGAATTAAGATTTCGATACGCTCCCTAAAAAAGTCGGTGTCTCATCAGACTGCAATGGCCAAACTACAAAAATTTTGAAAATATTTTAAATTTTTGTAGTTTGGTCACTGCAGTCTGATAAGACGACCGAAATTTTTAATACAAAGAATTCAATGTTTCATTAGTTCAAAACCAAACTTCTAGTCTTGGTAACCTCACCATGAACGCAGTTTTACTTGTAAATATTCAATGAAAATTTATGGTCACGTCGTCAGCATTTTTGCAAAGCATGCTTATTTAGGTTTTTAAGAAGCATCACGGAATGAAATAATGAATGAAATCAAAATAAAATAAAAATTCCTCAATTTCCAGTATTCTTCAATAGTGTTTAAATCAATGAACATCAAATTCAAGCCATCTAAAACAGACTACAGTATATGTGAAATATTAAAATGTAAAATTGAAGTAGCTGTGATCGCCGAACTCGAGCAGGTTTTAAATGAGCGGAAAAGACGTCATAATGAAACTGAAATTATGTAAGATGTAGGAACTTGACAAACCATTGGCCAAAAATCACGTTATAAGAATGGTTTGCGCACCATATTTAAAAACGTAGCTGTTATTTTACAAAAGACAGCGCTGGACGTTCAACCTTGCGGTGCACGCGTATACAACAAAATCAACCACATTATTTAATGAAAGATGGCGTATTTTTGAAACGAGGCGACAATGACATTCCACTCCGAATATCGCACGTCATTTTTTATAATGATTCTTCCCCAGGGCAAAAAAAACAAATTTTTCGCTTCTATGTTTGTGCTGTTTATTTAGATAGCTGCCCTAGAATCAATTGATCAGAAATGTTTAACCGTTGGACATATGCACATAGAGTGCGGTGTTGTTCATCATCCAAGAGAGTTGTCGGGTTGATATGGATGAAAACCCATTTTCCTTGAATACAATTCTCTGGATGCGGTTCGAAAAACAGTCCGGAATTATAAACTTTAAGACATCCCTCGATTTGGCAGAACCCTTCAGAATTTTAAAAATTTCGCAACTCGAACATGATTCTGTTAATTGGAGCCGCGTTTTGAATTAATTACCGCTACTGGATACAAATGTTCACAACTTTTATAAAAGCTTACCAACCCACGTTGAGCTTAACTATAATTCTGATATTGAAGAACGACATTGTTTTAGAGTCATGTTTTCTAAAAAAAAAATTGAAATGTTTTATTGATAGCCACAAAAAGGCATAGGTATTTAAGGGTATGCAATGAATTTTAAAACAAGGCTTTTAGTTGAGATATCTAATTTTATATATTGTATTTATCATAAGGGCATGATAATTAAGAAAGCCCTTTCAACATTAAGTTCTCGAATTTCTGAAGCGCGGAGTGAAATCTGGCGGATTTTGAACCAATAAATATGTTTTTAAATTACTTGATGCAGAGGAATGAGCATTTTGACTATTTTTCTTATTAATCTATGTGGATTGCGCAGAATCGGTTCCCTTACACTTTTAATGTTCCTCTATGAACAAGCTTCTTTTGCGGGCATTATGAGAAAGAAGGAGAGAATATATGTGAATCATTTTTAGTTTTATTTAGCGATTTAAAAACTTTTCACGCCCCATTCAATATATTGATGACTGAATCAATTGGCGATAATATTTCGACATGACTAATTTTGAAAAAATTACAAAATAGACGTATTCGAACTATTTGTTCACTGTGTATTTAGGATAACCTTAGTTATAATAATTAGGTCATTTGCACGCAATTAATGTAGATAATAAATTCGTGTAGTAATAGTTCCCATCTTCACCTTATTTCAAAAGCAATCAATTTATAGATAAACAATTATCTGAACAGTATTTATATTCAAAGAAACTAACAACTTTGTAAATAATTTGTGTAAATAGAAAAATTAAATGTTATAAATTAAAAAAGAAATTTTCTTTTTCAAGTATCGATAATTTTGAAATTTTGTAACAATAACAACAATTAGCTCCTCTCTCTATGTACGCAAGCAAGACGTCTAAATAAATAAACCTAAAAGAAAAAAAAACATTTTAATTATTTTTTGGCATCATGGGTGGTTGGTCTGTGGCGGTATGGTATACTTTAGTTTTGGGTCATAAATCATTTTAAATATTTCTTTTTTGGGTTGCGTACGCCCGTACCCGATAGAGCATAGCAATGAAATAAAACCATGATTGAATTTTGCCAGGTTACTTTTATGACATCATTAAAATATTCGTGTATTAAGTTGCATTATATTATCCCCATTGGAATGTGGAACAATCCAGAATTTTTAAAAATAAAATAAGCGCGCAAATATAAGCAGAACGAGATTGGGAAGAACACACGAAGATATATAACAACTTTTTGGCGATTAATTTATATTGTTGGGCGCAAAAGTAAAATTTATTATTAATTTATTATAATTGCTAGTTGCTAATCTGGTCTTTGAAAATATTTCTTGGATAATATTTTACATTCCGTACCACGTTAATTCAGCTGATAAAATTTATGGCGCCATTTTTAATTGTCCGCTGCACCAATCCCAAGCAATATTAACAGATCAAATATTGATTGTATGTAAATAAAATTTTTGTTGTTCCGTACTAGAATCGAAGAACAATGCAGATCGATAAATATTAAATGTTTATATAAATTTTCGATCCGGACATGAATCAACCGAACCAACCCATTTTATATCCAAAATATGTATATAAAAACAAGAAAATAGTTGGAGTATACATAATTTTAGAATGCACATCACGAATTCTCGATGTACATACTTGTATACTGTACGATTGTATATAATGCATGCTGTATATACACAAAAAGACGACTTACACAGCACACAAAAAAATAAATAAAAAATTAAGAAAATTGCTTATAGCCAGACTGCAAATTAAAATTCAAACTCAAAAAAATAATAAATACAGTCTGTCGTATAAATACAACAACATTTATAACATATCTTGATTCATAAAAAAAAATTAATTTTTAATTCGATAAGACGTCCCGTCCCGTCTGTATATTTGTATATATGTATATGCCTGCAAATAACGTATTATATTTGTTAGGGTATGCGACACGCAAAGTGCATAATTTTATTAGAAAAAACCGAACCGAATCTGGGTGCCAATAAATACATCGTCTGCTTCAAGTGCAAGCATATTATGTCATTTGTAAATTCAAGTGCTTGCGGCATACTAAATTTAAATACGTTACCATTGAATTTTACTTTCATTGTCATCTTGCATGAAAAACGAGCGCGGTGAGCACCTCCTATGCTCAGCATAACACATAAAGTAAAACAGAAAAGTAAAAAAGAAAAAAAATGTTGATTATTAATGAAAACCAGCAAGACACGCTGCGCTACACTGAGTACGTAAGACCGAGAGATGGATAAGACATTTTTAGTGGATTTCGTATTGGTTTAAAGTTTTTTATGTCTTGTATCCAAACTATAAAACTCTCGATACACAAAAAGAAGTTAACCTTGAAAATATTCTTCATATTCACAAACCCAATAATCAACTTTACGATTTGTGATTTTTTTCGCGTTTCTTGCTTAAATCGTCTTCGTTTACAAAACAAACAACAACATTTATAACTTAAGAAATGTAGTCTTTTTATTACTATTATTATTATTGGTGGTGTCTAAATTATATACAGTGATGTAAGTTTTGTGTCTTGAAGTTTTTTTTTTGTGGAGAGACGAGTAACGATGACCATGACCGCATCTAAAATGTATGTTAATTGTATTGATGCGTGCGTGCTTATTAAATTTACATGGATACGCTATACTGAAAAAATCTGACGTTTACATTGACAATTATAAACTTTGGAATATTAGAAGATTTGCTTTGGGGCCACCTACCATAAAACTATTTTCATTTAATTCCGAGCTCGCCAAGTCTAAAACCGGAACAGTATAAGAGTAGCAATGTTGTGCGTCTACGCGTATTTCGGAATTATCAACAAGTTGGTGGCAAAAATAGTGTATAGGTAATTGAGTTTTGTGAGGACAATGTCGATAATTGGTAGAGTATGTAGTCAATTTGTAAAAATTAATATTATTTTTATAGATTTTCTCATCGTTTTTCAGTGCGAGGTAGCCATTTTATTACTTTCTAGTTCAAATTGGCCTGTTTAAAAATTTTGGAAGTTAACAAAGATATTACAAATATATTCTAATATTTAAAAAAAAATATTCTCAACATCATCTGTTTTAGTTATCAAAGGCTCTAGTATATAGTATTAAAGGACACACGTACCACTTTTTTCATATCAGAGAAATTGCAATTTTAAAGGACTAGACACACCAAGCGCGGCGCGTCAAATTCTAATGATCCATAACACTCGACGCGCATATCCATTCACAGCAAGAGTAATGATACAATTGAAGTATCATTACGTTTAGGTTATGTTCGGCGGCGATGGAAGAATTTGTTTGGCCGCTTGGTGTGGGACATAATTTCGGGGCGACCAATGCAACTTCATTCGATACAACTTCTTAAAATTATAATTTTTCCATTAAAAATTTAAAATTTGTAAAGGGATTGCAAAGTTTTTTGTCGCTAAGTTGGTACAACTGTCCTCTATCTTAACGTGAAGTTTGGGCGCGATCTGTCGCTCTATATCAGTTCGTGTGCCGAATCGCAGAAAATTTTATACTCTGCTCGACTTTATCAAAAACACGTGAATATGAGTGGTATTCAAAAGCGGTCGAGATGTAGTGGAAAGCTTGCTCGCTCTGGTCAACTGAAGTTAATATCAATAAAGTGAATAAAATGGTGACGAAAAATCGTCATTTAACTTTCGGTGTCTCACGAATCAATTCGTAATGGTACACGATTGTTTAGGCATGAAACACGTTGCCGTTATACTAGTTCTGATAGACTGAATTTTTTTTTAAAACTCAATCACTGAAGACTTGCTAGAACAAGTCAATTTCGAGCCCACGGAGAACAAGCTTCGGAATGGCTCCTTAAAATAGAATATTTTGTCCAGTATTGGCAAAACTTGAAGAAGTTTGGGCATTTCGTACCTTACTATCAAATTGAAATAAATTAATATTAAATAATGCTTTGCTAAAACGGGTTGAATGTTAACACGTTGATTGCCACAGCAATTTTCAGAAATCTGGCCTAAACTGGCAATTTTATTTAATCACATTATATTATTAAAAACTCTAATTCTAGTGCATTAGTTATCATCAAAATGCATAAAAATGTGTTTTTTTTTTTAAAAAAAAAAAGGTCTTACGAATTATCTGGTAGTTGGCTTCTGTAACAGAAATCTCTTCGCGGAAGCCAACTATGAGTTAATTCGCACGCAGACACGCACAGAGACACTTTGACCTGTTGCTTCTCTAAAGATGAATCAGATACGCGTGCATAATCGTCAGTTGTATCTCAGAAATTGTCGAGTGCATCACAGTTACGTCTTTCTTGAGTGTTTTGTTTTATAATTATTGTTATAATTATAAATTATCAAGAACCCAATATGGATAAGAAAACACCACTGACTCAAAATGAAATAGAGTACTACGCAAATCTAAGTGATTTAGAATTTGACGGTATTTTTGGCGAGGTTGGTAACGGCATCCTCGATTATGAACCTTCTGAGAATTCAAGTGATAATGAAGATGAAGCCGCCTCTGAACCTGAAGTTGAAGATAATGACAATGATTCCCAAGCAACAACATCAAATGCGAATGATAATTTGTGGACAGAAATTCAACAAAATATTGAATTATTTATTTTCCAAGAAAATGTTGGTATGAAATTGGATACGACAAATTTTACAGTACAAACGCTGGTGGACTTATTTTTTTCGGATGAATTTCTTGCATTACTGGTGGAACAAACTAATTTATATGGTGTGCAAGAAATTGAAAAACGCAAGGCATTAAAAAAATCTGATAGGTTATCAAAGTGGCAAGACGTCAGTGCTGCAGACCTTGTACTTTTCGATCAATTGAACATTACTGGAGCTATATAATATTCTTCCTCCTCCATTTTCTTGGTATGAAAGGTCTTGCTTGTCCCGTCGATATGGCACAGTAAATGAAATGTTCCGTATTGAAAGCCAACGGCCGTCGTACTAAATTTAGTCCACTGTTCTCGTCCTGTAGTATGTCATTAAGTTCCGAGTCTTGTAATTGATCTGTAGCCAATTTGTTATAGTCAATAGTCTCGTGAATGTCAATAGGCTCTACTCTAGATAATGCGTCAGCTACAACGTTGTCTGTACCCGTTACATGTCGCAGGCCCATTGTAAATTGTCCAATATAGTCTAGCTGACGTCTTTGCCTTGGTGATGCTTTGTCCAAATTTTGTGTAAATGCGTAAATGGGAGGTTTGTGGTCCGTAATGAGGATGAAATTTCGCCCCTCGAGATAGAATTGGAAGTATTTCACACCCAAATAAGCCGCTAACAACTCCCGATCGTAGGTACTATATTTCTTTTGAGTTTCTGTTAACCGTACAGAATAAAAGCCCAGTGGTTGCCAAACTTCATTTACTAATTGTTGCATAACCGCCCCTACTGCTGTGTCGAAAGCATCTGCCATTATTGATAATTTTGCCGACATGTCTGGATGAGCTAGAAGGGTAGCATCACATAATTTATTTTTACACTTCCCAAACGCTAAAATCGACTCTTCTGTCCAAACGATTCGTACCTTGCTATTCTTTTTGTAACCTTTTAAGAAATCGTTTAAAATGGCCTGATCATGCGCCGCGGATGGAATAAATTTCCTATAAAAATTAATCTTTCCTAGGAAACGTTTTAATTGCAGGACATTGACTGATCGCGGAAAGTCGCGAATTATTTCCACTCTCGTTGGAGACGGCAAAATTCTTTTTCTATTCACAAAATGTCTCAAAAACGAGATTTCTTCTTGAGCGAATACACATTTATCCAATTTAATAACTAACCCGTTTTGCGAAGACCGAATGTCATTCTGTTGAATTCGAAAAGACCGAATGGTGTTGCTATAGCTGTTTTGGGTACATCTCGTGGTTCAATTGGAATTTGGTGGTAAGCTCGTACCAAGTCAATAGTCGAAAAAATAGTGCAACCAGCGAGTTGAAATGAAAAATCCTGAAGATGTGGTACTGGATAGTTATCGGGGATGGTCACACTATTTAACGCCATATAATCTCCACAAGGTCTCCACTCACCGTTTTTCTTTGGTACCAAATGCAAAGGACTGGCCCACTCATTTTTGCTAGGTCGACGGAAAAGAATTTAATTTATTTGAAGCCAGTGGAAAATTAATAAAAAATTTGAAAATACTCCTAGATGCTCTCCTTTGCTTGGATGCTCTCTTTGTTCAGTAGAAAGTTAAAGAGAATTTTCGACAGCCGGCCTCCAAAATTAGGTCACCAAAATTAGAACAGACTCACTGACAATTCAGTTAATCTATTAGTTTATCACAGAACTCATTTTAAAAATAAAAATTTCTAATAAATACGAAAAAAAAAAAAAATATTTTAATAGTTTTTTAAATTATAAATAAAAATAAACTTACTCAATTAGTAAATATTGAATCCCGGTTTTCCCGGGAATCTCGGAAAATCTTCGAAATATTCTCGCTTGCCGGAGATTATTATTTGCCGGTAAATGAGATACTCTACTCCTTACCTACTAAATGCCAGTTAGTCAGACCAATAAAACTTTATCGGAAGGAACAGCACCATATAATGCATCCTTCTCTCCAAGTTTTAAAATCGTGAACAAAACATGATTTCAATATGATGAGTTTACCGAATACCGACTCAATAAATTATTGAAAATCCAAGCAGACTGTGTTCATAAGAATACGTCAAATTTCATAAAAAAAAACAGTTTTCTTCATTATAAACTGAAATCACATTTCAATTACCATACCACTGATTAGTATCGTATGGCTCGATTTAACTCGACGTTTCTTTAAACGATTTTTGTAATAAACAATTTATGTTAATGGTATAAGCAAACAATAAAAACAAATTTTGTAGAAAGGCCACAACATGATGATCGTTACTCAAAAAAACGTCGTCGAGGCATGGATGTCGTACTTCATTTTATATCTTGAAGTAACAATGTTTTTTGGTGTATAATTATTGTGACTTCCTTTAGTTAAAAACAGAAACGACCGAAAATTAAATAAACGAATGAAATGTTAGGAAATTGTTTGTGTGATTCCTGGAAATTTTGTCAAAATTAAATTTTAATTGGATAACATAAAATGAAATCCATCAAAATTATATTGCAATCGGATGTCAAGTATTTGGAGACATTTGAATGGGAGAAATTTAGAAAGAAAACAGAGGCGTAGACCTTTATTCATATTTTAAGTTGAGATATATGGCGAAACATTAAAAAGTGATTTTAACTATAATTAATAAAATTATGATTCACTTAAAATAATCGGTTAATTTGGTTACTGTAGCGATTTAAGGTGTATTACAGACAACCAAAAAATTGGTATGCCCTTTAAATTGCCTACTATTTTAAAAAAAAAATTACATACATAAAATTCCGCGGCGTAAAGTATACAATTCCACGATTTTTAATTTTTTTGCGAACATGTGGGATTTAGCGTAATTTTATGAAATATGAGTAAGCACGATAAAAATTCTTTAAATACCTAAAGCATACATTAAAATTAAATAAATTCCTTCATATCAAATAAAATATTTTTTGTTCTGTTAACAACATTGTAACATATTTTTATTCGATGTGTCAACAGTTTTCAATCACTGTGTAGCACATCACAATTTGATACACATAATAAAATCAAAATCATATGAATATTTACATTAGGTGTGGTCTCCTAAACTAAAAAACGTATCAACTCTAAAAATCCGCATCACATGGTGTTTTTCATTATTAATTTAATAAATGTTAATTTAATTTTTAAACACAAACACCAACTTAAATGTGTAATCATACAGATATGACATCATATACATATGTATATATGTATGGGTTTAGCGCAGATATTTTTGATTATTTGACTCCACGAGCTGCGGCAATAAATTGTAGACGGAATACAAAAAGGTCATAGACCAACTATTAAAACTAATTGTGTAATTTAGAAGCAAGTGTAACAATATATATATGTCACTCGGAATGAACGATGCATATCGAATTTAAATTTCGTGATGACGGCAGAATGGGTTAAATATATTTTATAATATTGAGATGATTATTAATTTAACCTTCAACATAAATCATTGAAAATTAATAGTTGAGAGATTTTGTTATTCGAATTGCTTAATTTTTAATTTAAATATAAATATTTGATTTGTTCTTTATAATTTTCAACCAAATTAGCTATCATTTTGCACAAGCCGTTTTGCACACCCAATAGCTTAAAATCGTGGGAATTGTTTTCGATGTAAATTAATCATAGTCACTCGACGCCGGTGTAATTAGCATAATTTTGTATACGACACGCATTATTAATGGCCCCGAGTATAATTAACGCGCTAATGCATTTAAAATTTTATTGCGTATATTACCCAAATTTAACGCGGTCGGCTCGTACAATCATAATATTACGTACTTGCGTTGTTGCAAGCGCAAATATCAACAAAATGTCGTTATCCAATAAATTTCAATTAAACTCAATTATTTGTCGTGTACCAAGAAACGCGAATTTTGCATTAAACATCGTTATAACCCTTTTATGTCGACGTGGATTAAATTTATTTATTAATAAGTTATGGGCATGGCTGCTAGAGTCGATTTTGTTTGCATATCATTATTGGACGACCAAATTTAACAAAAACTAATTTTTCAAATTAATATCTAGTATTTTGATGATGTAACGGACACGTTAACTCACTTACATTATGAGAGATTTTCGAAAGTTCCGCGTACACATAATTAATTTAGTCAAGGTTACAGATTCTCACGTTCAAATACAAAACTAAGTGATTAATGAATATTAACAATGCAAGTTAGTTTAGTAAACCGCTTACCCATAACCAAATTATCTAATAGTTCACAAACTAATTTTAAATTGGTTAAATAATTTTGTTAAAAAATTTATATACAAACACTTACATTCATTCCATTTCGTGTTAGCCAAAACATGAATATTTAAAGTTGCTTACCTAAAATTAGAAAAAAATAAAAAAAACAAAACTATTAGTATTTTATAAATGACTTAATTACAAAAAAAAAAACAAAAAAAATATTAACCACGTGCTTCCGATTCATCAAGATTTTATGTTTGAAAACAATTAAGAATACTACACAAGTTATCGCTCTATACAAACCACCTACGATTTTTAGAAAGGAAGTCTCTTACTCTAAATAATGGCATTGATTATTTCATTTCTTTGCGTCTGGGCGATTGTGACATTGGATGGGTGTGCTACTTTTTGGTGTTTTAATTAAAGATCAAACGTGAACATAAAACAAAAATGTTGCGCGCTTCGTATACCTCAATTAAATTTTGTTGGGGCTTTTGATCTCTTTATGAAACTATACTGTATACGCAATGTCACATGAAAAGAGCGGTCATAAACATTGTGTTTCACATTTTGGAAATTTGGCAAAGTTTAATTGTTTGTAAATTGTTTAAATTTACAAATAGAATATTAAGTTGTAAAATAATAAAAATAAATAGCCGCCTTTTGCTTGGTATTGGCGTTTTTAGCAATTAAAAAAATTATTAGTAAGTACACTGTTATATTTCTTATAAGAATTTTGAGTGAAATAAAAAAAACTCAAGAAAATAAATATTGATTTTTTCCTTATGAGAGTTTCAAGAACCACACTGTTTCCTTTCCTACTATTTGTTTCGAAAAGTTCTAGCGAATAATTCAAATATCTAAATGAAGTTTTCCTTTAAGTGTCAAGGCTCTGAATTGAAGTGAGTTTTGAAAGATTTAGAAAGGGTGCTATTTACGAGATTGTGCTCTTCGTGGATCACGCCACGTTAAAACGACGGTCATCTCTCGTTTCTGACACCAAATTAAATTCTAATTGGCTAGAGAAGTGCGCGATTCATGCCATTATAGGGAAATCTGCTCAACCTGAGCGATATTTTCATCCTGCATGGTTAATATGATGAATACACATAAAATTACAAACAAATAAAAATTGAGCTGCGAGGAAAACCAATTCAAGCGTCCACTTCCCTCAATTCAGAATAATCATAACTGAACCTGATTCATATTTAATTAGCTCACCATAAAGAGATAAAGTGAACAAAATATTTATAATTTAATTCAACTTCACATGGTTTTAAGTTTAGCCAGGTTTGTTTTACTATTTTTGGAAGAAATTTTTGTTTAGTCCATTAAATTACCATACCTATAGGTCGATTCTGGTTTTCCTACAGGAAAAAGGAATTAGGAAAAATATTTACATACCGTTTTTGTCAAAAATGTCATTTTATGGCCTACTGAGAAATGATGTTTGATCTAAAACTTTATAATTTAGGAAATATTATTTCCATATCGAAATTGGATAGGAAAAATATTCCCAATTTAATTTTGTTTTTGAAAAATTTTACTCCAACTGTTTACCATAGTATGTCAGAAAACAAAAAAATTGCGACATAAATACTATGAAAATATTTTTCCTATTTCCTATAAGAAAGGCAGATTTGGCGTGCTGATCTAAATTTTTTCTACTAGTTAGTTGGTACAAGCTACTAATAGATGGCGTAAAACGAAATACACAAAACTTTTATTTTTATTCGTTACAGGTTTAAAAATTGTCGAACGTGTTATAGATACAGTTGATCAATCAGTCAAAAAAAACGGTGTGAGGCACACAGTTTAAATTACTTAGAATAGGATATTTTATATAACAATAATTTCCGACGTTATATCTGCATCAATGGTTTGTACTGAACTGTATACAATTGAGGCTTATGAACTTAACCTTTCAAATGACATTGCTGGCAGGTCCAAACGAATTGCGAAATATTTTTGAGTGGAACTTATTCAGCGCAATAAAAGACTTTGAGCGGTTTTCTTTTAACGGCCAATATCAAGAAATCTTAAGCGCTTTTGTCAAAATGCCACTATTATTGAACAGTTCCTGTTCAGGATTAATCTTTCAAATGACATAAATTTGGATTCCAGATGGATTCATTGAATTGGATGTAGTATCAAAATTACATTATAAATATAAAGATGGCAGCTATGAACTTAACCTTTCAAATTACATCGGTGGCATACCCAAACGGATTGATACCAGATGAATCTTGATTAGAACTTATTCAGTGCACTCAGTGCACTCAGAGTGTGCACGAAAATTCCAGTTCTGATCATTTCTTTAGACTTAACCTTTCAAATTATATAGGCTTAACAAATCGAAACAAAACGATCCGGCATCCTTTGAATGGCCAGGATATATGAGAGTTTGTACCAAAATTCTATGATATACAGATGAAAATTACAGATGAACTTCGAATGATATGAATGACATTTCCAATTGGATTGGCACTGGAAGATTTTTGAGTAGAACTTATTCAAAGCTCGCATAGAGTTTGAGTGGTTTATTTTAAACGACCAATAACAGGACATTGCAGAATTTGTACAAAAAGGAGGAATACTTACGTTTCAATACAAAATATTGCAAGTGATATTGCCGAATGAAGTGTCGAAAATAACATTACCAAGAAAGCAGCAAATTCGCTACTAAAAATTTTCAGGAAGTACCACTTAAAATTACCAAAGGACATCAAACCGGTAAGCAACAGAAAAAAGTTCAAGCGAACGTGTACCAGTGGGGAATGGATTTTATTCACATATTGAAGTTTCAAAAAATATCATAAAGTTTTTTAATTTAAATTTAATTTTAAATCTAATAAATTATTTAGACATTGGAATTGATGGTGTTCTCTCGCAAAAAGCTCGAACAGTCAATTATAGAATATTCTCGAAAGTGTTACTCCATATGATTATGTGTTTATTATTGGAATTTTCCACAGGTACAAAACACAAAAATATTTTTTGGAAAGATTCACAGAGGAAATAAAAGAAATGTTTGAGCCTTGTTACAATAATCATATCAGGATGCATCGTAATTTTGTATGAACTTTGAATATAGTGGATGTGTCAAAGCTGGGACAAATGGCTTGACTTTCGATTTACTATCGGCATACTATAAAGAGATTGATATTGGCATAGTACTGAGATGGATGATGAGCCCTATAGATAGTAGAAATTCTAAAGGACACGAGTATCGAAGACAGTATAGAACAATCATCTGACCACTCACCTTTGGTCAGAACTCTGAATATATTATAATAAAAAAAGAAAACTTGAAGATGAACGAGAGAGAGGTACTATCCAACAAACAGTATGGAAAGTTTAAGTGACGACTACTTTCTTTGGAATTCAACGTACGAGTTAAAAAGAACCAAAATATATATGCCACCCATCTTAATGGGCAATCTGTCGTCGGATCCTGGGCTAACAGCGATATGCAGAAACACTCTCTATTTGATGCCTACATATTTGAAAGAGATTTTGAACGGTTACAATCAGCAAATGAAAATACTACAGTCAAAAAATGAAAATTTTGCAGATATACCGTAGGGTAGCATACTTGCAATATTCCAAGTACTACATTTTCAGATGCGACACAGCTATCTAGCAGTTGGAGAAAATATATCAGAAGCAAAAAGAAAACTTCAAATACTGTAAACACAGAGAGTATCTAAAAAATCAAATCGCACATGCAAATACAGGATACATAAAAAAAAAAGTTAAACTTGAAATGTAAGAAAATCAAAGTTAGGAACTCTGAGTTTACTCTACATAACAAATTGCTTCAGTACAAATTTTAAAACCAGTATGGAGCTTGAGGTGGGTGTGGGGATCTCTCAATATTTTTTAACTAACATTTTGGCATTTTGAAAATAAACTTTTGGTACAGCTTTTTTATCATGTATGCCATGCTTTTTTTCATGTAAAACAAAACGTTTATTGGGAATTTTTTTGTTTTTCGTTAGAATAATGTGGAATTCTATTTACCAAAATCCGGGCAAAAAAAATTGATGTACATCAAAAAATTTGTTCTATTTGACAGAAAACATCAATTTTTTGATGTACATCAATTTTAAAAAATTTACAATTTTTCGTAAATTTTTATTTTGATGTGACTAATACCAACACAAAAAGAGAAATTTCAAACACGTCTGTTTTTGTGGAAGCGTCATTCTTGTTTTGTTTTGATTTTGTGAAACAAGGAAAATTTTTTTGAATTGAGAGTGATTATAATATAATAAAATAATTAATAAAAATATAAAAAGAAAATTTTACAGAAATTTTATAAATGCATGAAAATGAAAGTTATAGATGTATCTCAATATACCATTTTGTTAGATGAAAACGGTTTTGTTTTCGAAAAAATGGCCTAGCTTTTCTGGAAAATAAAAAAAAGTAAGTGCGATAATTGTAATTGTTGTTTAATATGTTTATTATTAATAGGTCTTGAATTGGTGCAAGCCAATTATAATGAGGTGTTGGAATATTACTCCGCCACCGTATAACCACAATGCCAACAAACGGCTAATGAGCATAATTAAAATCTAGCTAATGAGCATAATAAAATCTCTAATGTGATCCAAATTCCGCTATCAGATCCGAGTGCCCAACCAACATCACCAATCCCACAAAAGTGAGTGAAGAAAACGACTCAGGAGATAATATGTGAAAGATACTTCGAAGTAAAGGAACAGTGTTTTCAAACATTTCTTGAATTTATACAAGATAATAATAGAAAAAAGAGGAGAGTCGTGCGTTGCCGGATGAAACTGTTAAATAATTTAAAATAATTTGTTTTTTGTTTAATGTAAATTAATTAATTGACATAGATTTATATTTAATTTTTTGAATTAAATTAAAATGTTTTTAAAACGTCTCTGCAATGGTGGTCCACCTTATTTCACCTAAGTGTTTTAGCACTGCTTCTGATATATCTTCGCATCGTGTTTGGTGTAGGGTAATATGAAACTACAAATGTCATGAGTAATGACAATTCTAAACGTCAAACAAACAATAAAAATTACCATTACCAACATAAAAGAAAATCATTGTGTTTTTTGTTCTATTTAAACCATAAATTTCACATTCATTTGGAAAGGACAAGTAAATAGAATTCCACATTAGAAATTTTTCTTTGTTTACATCTTCGAAGTGATATTTTTATAATATCGCGATTAATATAAACAATAATAATTATAAATATATTTTTTAATTAAACTTTATAAATTAAAATATAAAATAAATGTAAGTGTTGCTTTTTCATAAATGAGTTTCCCGTTTAAAATGTAAATTGTATACTTTAAAGTGTGGTCCCCATTCATAAATATAAATAATTGATGGCGCACTTAAATGCTACCAAATGGTTCGCAGTAGACCATTATGCAAATGGTACAATGCTTTCAAAATAACGAGGCTATAAAAATTATAGGGACTTGGACAGAACCAATACAGTAAGAATACTTCAAAGGCAGAAAGCGATGGAGCTCGGAGTTTTAATTGGTACAAAGTAATTATTGTAACAGGGGAACCAATAGGTTATTCTTCATTTTCACACTAGTATAAATGCATCTGCCTTCCTGGATGTCATGGTATTTTGGGTCCACGTGTGGGTTTCAGTGAATTTAAACAAAAATAAAAAAATGGCATTGGTTTCGTATATTTTAGATGAGGTTTCAATAAAAACCGGCCATATCCATTAAGTAGATTGGACCTCGCATAATGCAGATCAACTAAGGGCTCCTCACGCCTGAAATGATCCACTTACTCGCAGCCTGGTACGAAATGTGCCGATTACTTAAAAAAAATCAGACTTCTCCACAAAACGAAAGTTTCTGAATTCGGTCAACATTAAGGAAAATCGGGGCGTTCTCTCTCCGATTATTTAAGTAATTTAAAATATGTTGCTGAATTATGATTATTTTAAAGGGATCAAATTTCAGATGGAATTTGAATTCTAAATTGTGGCGAAAAATCCATTGCTGAATTGAATATTCAATTATCCTGAGCGCATTTTTCTCAAAACTCAGATAAGTCGATTACCGGAAGAAGATTCATGTTAGATCGAAAAACATTTAACAAAACAGTTGAACGCTAGACAACGACGTGTTTCGCAACGTATATATGCAATGGCATTACATAGTTTAGAAGGTGCAAAATTTGGTGCAACATGTGGGAATTGATGTTTTAACTGCAACAAAAAATAGGTGGATTGCATTGGATCATTGCTAAAGATGAAAAGTGGTAGATTATAATCTAAAGCGTAAACTAGCATGATGGTGGTGATTATCGATGGTTCGAAGATGAGTCTGTTTATGTGATTGTATATAGAGACGACAATTGATGGCTTTAAGGTAAATTATGGCTGCAAAATAACCGGAATTATACCACAGGCAGGGGTGGCTCTACCATATAGGCGAACTAGGCGGCCGCCCAGGGCGCTGAACTGTTGAGATCGTCTAAAAATACGGTAAATATTTTTTTTTTCATTTTTGTACGTTATTAGGTCTAGATTTAGTAGTTCCTACACTTCAAATTGTTTAACTTAAACTTCAACACTATACGCTTTTTTACACTTATTCTGTATGCTTGGCCAGTTTAACAGTCCAAAACCACACCCATTTTGTCCACACTGTATATGTTTTGCAATTTAGTACTACACATTGCTACACTAAAATTTCCTAAGTTTATTTCGTGGCGAATGGTGTTGCCATTTTCAAATGTCAGTTAAATATAAATTCGTAACCAAACAAACAAAATTAAATTTTGGGTTATTCTGTATGATAGCCAGATAGCATTTGCTGTAAACAAAATTAAGTTGAGCAAGTTGAATTTGTTTAATTTTAAATATTTAAATGAATTTTAAAAAAATGGAGGAAATAGTTATTAAATAAAACGAACATTTTCATTTTTTAAATAGGTTTAAGGAAAATTAAAATAGAACACATATCTCTCTACACCAATCGCTTGCACTCATTGGTATGTAGAAATATGGGCAATGGCAGCTATTTGTTGTAAAAATGTGTAATAAAACTAATGACCCTGTTTACAGGAGTAGTGTTTGGACGCCCAACGTCCATCATTTTTTTCGGCATCAGCCACTTTTTGCTTGGGTAGAGAAGGGGCAACAAAAAAGTTTGCCTAGGGCGCGAGGATTACAAAAAAAAAATTGGAGATATCCCTGACTGCAGGCATTTGTTATGCATCATGACAACGTTTGGCCACCCGTTGCGACTTCTATATCAAAAGCTACTAGGACTACACCACGGTTCTAATGGAAGGAGGTTATAGTTTTTGATGGAGCCTCCTTTGAATGAACCAATATCTCATCAATCGGCTGCGGCTCGTATTTAACATTCTGTTCTCTTCGGTTTATATGAATTTTCAGGCATTTTTTAAAAAGTCAAATTCTAAACAAAAATTTAACATATAAATAACAAATTAAGTTCAGATTCTGTATTAACTGAGAAGTTTTCAATTCTGTCAAAACAAAAGTTGTAGTGATAGGACGCACCAAGATCTTGGAATCGATA
The DNA here is from genome assembly GCA_932526605.1 of Nephrotoma flavescens. NCBI lineage: Eukaryota > Metazoa > Arthropoda > Insecta > Diptera > Tipulidae > Nephrotoma > Nephrotoma flavescens. Next base: position 32,861,296 of record OW052220.1, on the reverse strand, counting down.
ATTGCAACGAATATCAAGGTAGAGATACAGAAACCAGTAAAGAGAACAACAATTGTACAATTTGAAGTACAATAAAGCAACTGAGACAAAAAAAATTAACTACAGCAACTTTCGATTGGTCATCTACCAACTGTCCGATTAACACCAGAGATTTAGTACGGTTCCATCCAAGTGAGAAAAGGAAACAAATAAAATTTGAACCTGATTTCAGTGAGTAAAAGACTATCAAAACCGTAGAGATAATAGACATAAAACGGCAGTTTTCAAGGTCTTTTGTGGAACCGCATCATAAATTTTTGAAAGTAACGCGTTGTTCTAGTACTGGTTCACTAATTTAACAGAATTAAATTTTCAGCAGTCCCACGTAGATAACAAGAAATTTGACTATAAAATGTCGAATTACGAAGCCGATATATCCAAAAATACCATATCAACTCCTTTCGAAATTTTATAATTAGCATCTACGAAACGAACCTTTGCAGACGGTAACTAAGTGATTGTTTAAGATTTTCTGAAATAATACTGGCAAAACAATAAGCAGACCTTTAAAAGTTCTATCATTACAGCGTTTGAACTATGAAAACAATAAATCACAAAGATCACAATTCAAATACAACCGTTATAATTTTTTACAAAAATCTTTCCGATACAACAGCGTATCGGGCACCTGGGACAGTAGCTCACTCCGCAATCAAAAGAATAAACTATTTAGTTATAGATCGCCAAACAATATTATGCCCTGATCACAAACCGTTTTTGCGCATTTCGGAGCTGCGGTTAAGGCGAACCAAGCAGTTTACCATCATTATTCAGGACACATCCAGAACAGCAAATATTGATGCAAGCACAATAAACAATCGATCAACAATTATCCGGTTTTTGTTTAGATTCTCGACACATTCCGTATCTAATTTTAGTCGGAGGCCGAAACTATACATCGGAGCGATTCATGATTAGGAGTTTCCCGAATTTCTGAGTATGTACCGTTTTCAACTGCAAGCTGAATAACAAAAGGTTTAGTAAGTTGTTTGCTTAAATTTGTGATCGAGCAGCCAGTCTTTGTGACAACATCTAAGAGTTGAAAGTAGTTAAAAACATCGGCTAAAGTTTACTTTACGTATACATCGAGAAAATCAGGTAAGGAGTATAAATTTCGAAAATTTTTAAATGCAGGATTGTTTATCACCAGGTTTTAGGAGGGGGAAGCTTAATTTTTCCAGAAAATTACCTCATTTTCCGGGAAAATTTTCACTTTAAAAAACAAAAAATTGCGTATTATTTTATTTAAAATACGTACAAATGTATAATTTTTATAAAAATTTTGATATTAGAAATGTATCTTAAGAGTTTTTCGACAGTACAAGTGATTTTTCCGGGAAAATTTTGCAATTTTTCCAGGAAAATTTTGAAATTTTTTCAATTTTTTTTAACAAGTTTAAAATTATAAATAGAATTTAGAACTTGAAGAATTGTGTAAATTTTGGAAAAGCGGGGGTTTGGGGCGGCAGCCCCCATCCTCTAAGGTATACAACGAATTAAAATTACATTAGAAACATTTTATATTTACAAAAGTTGATTTTTTTAAACATTTGTGGCACTATCAGAAGAAGCGATACGAGCGATAAAAACTCTTTGATCTGTGTCTGCAAGGTTGACGAAGCAATTATTATTAATAAAAATAAATTAATTAAAAAAAAATATTGAAAAAAAAAAGTGAATTTTTTTCCGGAAAATCAAAAAATTTTCCGGAAAAATTTAGCTTCCCCCTTCTAAAAACTGTTAACAAACAATCCTGCATTTAAAAATTTTCAAAATTTATACTCCTTATCTGATTTTCTCGATGTATACGTAAAGTAAAATAACGCCAAAACATCATTTAGCCTTATTTCCTGTAAGGCTAAATCATTTGCCGTTCTAAAAAAAGAGTTAAATTACAGAAAGTCGTTGGTAATTAAAATACAGTGAGAATAGCCCGAAATAAATTTTTAAACCAGGTCCGCTATTTCCAGGTGCACAATGAGATTAAGCTCAAATATACAAAACTGACTTTTAATTTACCTTTTCATTAGAACGTATCAGTCAATATAACACAATTTTTATCTCCTTCCTTAAAGATTTGTAATAAAAACTACTTTTAAAAGTTTTATCACTAGTTGGGTGACATTGACATTCAACAGTTCCAAATATTCAATATATTGAAATAATTTAGTTAAATTTTTATAAATTAGAAAAAATTAAAAAATATAGACTGCTTCATTGCAAAAAATATATAATTGCATTCGTTAAAATGTCACTAAATTTTATAATAGTAAATATTGTACACGATAAGTAGCTCCATTGTCTAAAAAAATGACGTAACGAAACTTTTTGATTCCGCTTTCATTATAAGTTTTTTTGTAATACCCTGTAGATGTTACCGTTTGCAGTTTGATAAAAAGCTTAACCAAAAATTATTGCAGAACCACCTTGTGGTAACTGTAAAAATGCTTGCATATCGAAATGATTTTTATTTACCTTGCTAAATGATGCTACATGAGTCCGTTACTAAAGTTTTTACATTTTTCACACAACAATATTTTCACGAATCACATTTACACAAAAAACACATAACACTACACTAAAACTGTTCGTTGGTAGGTACACCATTTTCACTAAAACACTTTCCCGTTAAAACTTTTTTACGCACAATCAATTCGATCAAACAAACACGATTTCAATAAAACAATTTACGAACAAAATTATTATTGAAATATTATAAGACGAAGTTCTTTTATGAAAATTTAAGTCTCGGATACTGTTAAGTCGGAAAACAAAATTTAAATACTAAAAATTACAATTAGATGCTTAAGTATACAAAACCGGAATAGTACTGACGATGTGCAACAAATCAATTTCCTAAATTTATTTTTCAAAATTTACCGTTCGTCTGTCTGCTTTTGGTTTACATAATAATTTTATACTTTTAACACGTTGCCTGTTAGGTATTGATTTTATGTGTGTTGAAATGTTGTTACATTTAATAAAAGCTTTGGAAATTAGGTGGTAAATCCGAAAGGTTTATGATATAAATTTAGTTGGTAAATAAAATTTTAGTCATATTTCGTGCGTGGCCCCATGATTTAGCTAAGGCTGTATTAGCTTTTACTAAATCCAAAGATGGTAGCCAAAGTAGAAAAGCTTAAATGTTTCTGTTTTTTTTTTGGTATAAACTTTGCGAGAGGAGGACACTAAAAAAATTATTATTTTAGTAGTTAGCTGTGGTTTGTAACGATAAAATATTATGGTCACATTACAAAATCAGTATTAATGTCAGTACTAGCAAGTAATTACGTTAATACTGATCGTGTAATGCGAAGTAATTTTGCATGATGTTCGGTAATGTGAAAATCCAGATTTTCTGATTTTACTACATCATTAACGAAGGTTGATGAAAATAATGTCAGTAATACTGATCGTGTAGGTTTTCCATCATTAATTTTTTACATCATTCCACCTGGTTGTTGCTCTTGGATACATTATATGTGACTTTTTAAAATTTATTCATAATTTGTTTTTTTTGGGTATTCGGGGTGTTAGGCATTTTATTCGGAATTTTTGTTTAAAAAAATTATTTTTGTTTAAAAATTTTGAAAATTGATTTAAAAATCAAAATGGATGACGACTGGGTTACTGAAAATATTGAGGTAACCTATTATCAGTTTTAAGACATATCAGTATTAATTCAGATACTGGTAAAGATTCCAACTTGGAAGTGAATAATGATTTGGAAAACCTTGGTTGTAAGGAATAGTGCGTTGGATAAATTTCTTCTTATATAATATAGGAAAATGAATAATATAGAAAATGAAAGATGGAGCAAATCGGGGGTATATGCGGCGAAAATAAATACACTACGGTCAAATTATCGAAAAGAATTAAGAAAAATAATGGATTCGAAGAAATCGGCGTGCGGTACAATAAAGAATTTTTGCTGCGAGCTTGCAATAAATGAAGTGCTATTCGAGGCTCGACTAGGGAAACTTAAAGAGGGCCTGAAGCGGCTCAAAATCCTTTTTCACTTCGTGTCTCTCCTCGTAGCAAACATATTTATACATCGTGCCGCTTAATAACGAGGCATAGCTCGTTTTACTGAATAGAGCTATTTCGCCACCTATACAAATTAAATTCGCGAATCTCGATATTTATCGATAGTTGATAAATATCGAGAATTACACAAAACGAAAGAAACAAGAAACGGAAAAGGAATAGTCGGCTTTTGATAAATGTACGAGACACACGTCTCATAATAAAAAAGTGAAAATGCCGAACAATCGTTCACACCAAATAACCATTTTGTGAACTACCATTATACTAAAAATTATACATATGTGAAATCAAAAATAATAAATAACGTATAATAAATAAATAATTACTATTAATAAAAATATAGTGACTGTTAAATTGTTATCAAATAAAACATGGTAACACCGCTATAGACTCTTGGAGAGCAACAGCAGCCCCGTCCAACAGTACCTCAAAAACACACCAGTCATCATCTGCGAGTTTTGAATTAGAATCACCTCAACACTCTCCATCAGATCAACCTCAGAGCCCAATTACCTTGGTTTTCCACACATTTGAACCAAACCATAAATGAAAATAAATAATTTTAATTTTATAATATAATTGTATTTTATTTTAATAATTATAAATAATAGGATCCATGATTAAATATATTCTATAATCCCAATTTGCCTTCATTATTATAGTAATGACGCAATTGGGCTCTGTTCTCTTTTGCTATACTTTGAACCTGAACCAAATTGCTTGCATTTTCTTTATTTGCAAACATATACGAATTATTATTTTGCTTAGCTGAAAAATTGTTCAAATAACAACACCATGGTTATGGTTTCAGCCCTTTTTGTGCATCGCTTTTTGGAACACGCCAAATCTGAATGCCAATATGCCAAACGCGTTTTCCACAACATCTCGGGCTCTTTAAGGCAAATGCCTCGTCTGCCACAAACGCATCTGGATAAACATCACTCGTATTTGGTAAAGCAACAGGTTTTGGTAAATTTAAATTTCCATTTTGCATTAATTCACCAAATTTGGAATAATACAAAACTCCTCCATCCGATATTTTTACATTAATTCCGACATCTACCATGATAAACTCTTCCCTTGCATTCACAACCGCCAACAAAAATATACTATAAAATCCCTTATAGTTGTAGTACAAGGAACCCGAATTTGCCAGTTTTTTAATAGTAATATGTTTACCATCAATTGGCCCAATGTATTGACCCAAAAATGATGACATTTACAGAAGACTTCGGAAATTTTAGTCCATTCATCTGGTGTTGTGGGAAACCGAATATTTAACATCAATTACAAATAAAATATTATATGTATGTCTATTTAGACTTACTTTCATGTACGCTTCTAGTACATATATAAACACTTCACATATTTCAAGAATAATCTGACTAATTGCTGCTGGTGATATAACAGCTGAAAATTTTATATCTTCGAAACTCCTTCCCGTCACCAAGTACCTTAACGTTAAGGCTACTACTAACCATCCCAGCAATTTCGAAAAATTTCACCAGCCATCCGGAAGTAGTTGTTAAAATTTAATGCCTCAGTTGTTCCAATTTCTTTTAATAATGAAACGTGAGAATATTTGTTACGTTTCTGTAGCCACCGTTTTAGCCAGCGTCGACGCAGGACAATTTTATTTACAGAAAGAGCTAATATAATAAAAATACAAGGTTTTTTTCTTAGCACTCATCATTCAGGAACAAAATCAATTTAATTAAATATAACTAAATAATTTAATATTTTTTTATTCAACCTTTTAAATAATACACACAATAATTTAAACACACAAAATAATACGCTTCTTATCAGCTCTGAAGGACACCCACAAACAAAAACTACGTGGCATTCATCTTCTGTCAATTCCGCATAGTAATGACGAAAATAATGATGGTTTGAAATAATCGTGTAATGTTAAAAAATACAGACGGAATAATGATGGAGGTAATGACAATGATATTAATACTGATTGTGTAATGGCCCCATTAGAGGCCAGGTTTTGAATTAGCAGTGCTCATTTCTGAATTTATCATAACAGTAGAAAATTGTTCATCATATTTGGCTTCTTTATCAGTAGAAATTATGATTCAAATTCGATTTATATAATAAACCTTCAATTTTTTTGATTTGTATAAAGCAAACTTGAATTGCATTACATTTACCACATTTCATAAATACGCCAACTATGATCGACGGTTTTCTTTTACTATGATAAATTAGGATACATACACTGCTTATTCGAAAAATGAGCTCTAATATTTTATTTCTTACCAAATTAACCGTCGGATTGGTCAGTTTAGATTTTAATTGGATTGGTCAGTTTAGTAAATTATTTTTGTCACAAATTAGACAGAATTTGCTTATCAGACGATATGGGCTTCAGATACGTAACTATTATTACCTACCTCAGTAATTTATTATAAATGATCCCCTACCAACTATTGAATCAAATGTTACTCTATGAGAAGTTTACAGAGCAAGCCAACCGCATCCAGTTGTTTAATAGATTTTTTGTATCAGACTAGACAGACTTGGGCTCAGATAACATGAAACTTAGATATGTAAAAAAGTGGGTATTTATGTGACGTATATGAAGCCCTTATCGCCTGAAGCAAATTCTGTCTAACCTGATACCAAAATAATTTATTAGACACCTGGATCTGTTCAGCCGGTTTGTCGTTTCAAAGGAAAATCAAATTCTACTATTTGTAATAAAACGTAGCTTGTACCCGTATCTGTGGCAACTAAACAAAAAATATTGGCATTTGATGTCACTATCCCATTATGCATGCACCATTCTGAGTCAGTTTTCTGAGTTGAAATTAAACTGATTCTGAGTCGCGGTTTTTACTACAACAACCAAAACCTATATTTACTCCAGCTTTGTATGATTTGCTGTACAAAAGTGAGAATTTCGAAAGAGTTTTCTTTATTTGGGGGCAATTTTTTGGGACAGTTGATTGATATTTACTACTGATGTTATTTAAAAATACAAAACTTTCAGAAAAGTTTCATAGAGGAAATAAAAGAAATTTTTGAGAGTGGCATCATTTTTGAAAATCGAATATTCACGGTGAAATTGCATTTTTGTGTCTCTGATGCTCCTGCAAAATCTTTATTGGGTATGTTCTGAATATAATAAAAAATTACGTAAAATATTTTTTTAATTTTTTACCGCACAAAATGCACAATAAAAGGGGTTTACAAAGAAAATCGTGTGTTTCCTGGGACTCAAAGAATCTTCTAAAAATGGACCAGCATGTCCAGTGTTTTACAAATGATGTAAAAGAATTCCGGCATTTAAATCAATGTAGTGCTTTTAAATTTGAAAACTTTGTATAAGCAGCACCAGAAAACTTTTGAAGTTCCATTCCAAAATACTCCGCATTCATTTCATTATTCACCAAATGTCGCAACAATCCCTGTTAGCTGAAAAACTGATATTCTAACATGTCAGAAAACTTATTTGAATATCCTCACCATGCATCTTGTGCGACTAATACACAATAACAAAAGTAAAAAACGTCAGGGGGTGTCTAATTCTACAAACAAACCCAAACGTCATTCGCCAGCCCAAACACTAGCAGTAAGACCGGTAAAGAACAGGAAATATACGAACCAATTTACCATGGGAAAAAAACTAACCATCTTTAACAAAACAATCCAACTCCTTCGTCGTCACTGCAATTTTTGCTTAATATTTGCACGGTAATGACGAAATAAGTGGCCCTTAGCTATCTGGTATGGAAATGGATCAACGGATAAAAGTACAGTAAAGGAATATGCAGTAATGAATATAATTAAAGGTGTAAACTCGTGGCGTAAGCGTAGATGACGTAAACATTGAAGAAATCAGGTAAGATGAACATTTTTAAAAAAATTTTAAATAATATTTTTTTTTTCATTAAAAAATTTAAAATCTGCAGTTTGTATTTATCAAATCTTAAATTTAATTATAAACTTTAATTATTTTAATTCGTCTTATACATTAGAGAATGAGAGCTCCCGCTCCCAAACGACCGGCTTTTCTAGACAAAATTAAAACTCAACTGCTTTCATATTAAAAACTAAATGTTCGTTGTATCAAACCTTATTAAAACCACAAATTTGTGGTTTTAATAAGGTTTGATACAACGAACATTTAGTTATAAATGGAAACCACGGCGGTTCATCAGTGCAATAATTTGCTTTCATATTAATAATGCAAATGCTAAAATTGCAAAATTTTCTAAAAACTAAAGCAAAGTGTACTAAAATTTAAAACTCCTCAAAGTCGCTTAGCATTAATCTCCTCTGCGCAAGGATTACCCCTAAGTAATCGAAATCTCTTAACTTATCTTTACTTAAAAAAAAGAAAATGTCGAAATTTTCCCGGAAAATGTGATAACTGCTCCGAATTTTTTGGCTTGCACGATGCGATTTTCGCGATTTATACGTCATCTACATTTTAGCCAAACTCGGTTTTATTTCTTCATTTCATTTTGATACTTAAATTTTTTATTAAATTCAAGAATCCTTGCTACAAAAGACTACGACAAAAACGAGGGAGATTGAGAAAACTGTAAACTGGCCATATAAGATTTTGTTTTAATTGATAAGGTTTGGACCAATTTTGATAAGGACCACTTTTGATTTAATTTTTAAAATGTAGCTTGAATGTATTATAATATTTTATACTTTTAATAAGTAGAAATGAAATCTTTTTAATTCTTGTTATATTTAACTTTAAAAATATTTTAATTTAATAAATGTTTAAAGAATTAAATTTACTACAAATTTGCATTTTATATTTTATTTGCAGACAAATCTATCCAAACCGATGTTACTTATCTGCCTTCCGATTTAAAATTTAATTAATTTTCTCAATTTAAAACGAATCATTAAAAATTGCGTTTAAAATGTCGTACTTAAGTCAGAATCGAATCAAAACGGAATCGAACAAAAGATCCAAAAATGAAATTTCCCATATAAAGACGAATTCATTTTGGACGCATTCCTGAGTCAGCTTGCTTAAAGGGATAATTTTTGGGTTCACAATAACCACATAAATTTCAAGTAATAATCAACCGAGGTAACTAGGAGGAGTTGACTAATGTTTTAAAGGAAATATTTTCACTTGCGATAAGAAATGATGCGACTAGCGGAATAAGGCCGCTTACACACCAAATCTTCGTGATTTTTATATTGGATTCTAGAATCCACGACAAGTTCGCTGTCTTTATCACAATGAACAAAGGAGTAACTCCGTATACAACGTTTAAAACAGAGGTAATTCGAGTCATGAAAAAATCGAAAACACTAAATTACAGATATAAAGCAAAAAAGCAGTTATGGCTTAAGAGATTATACCTCAGGTTCATGTGGGCACTTTCGAAAACGATGTTTCATTGGTGACGAAACGATGTGTTTGCTCATCAAGCCGATAATGCCTCAAACAGTGTTGAATAAAATGAAAAAAATATCCATCTGGAAAGCTTTGACTACAAACGATACAAATCACCAGACTCAAATCAGGACGACGAATATTATTATCCCCAAAGAAGTTAAAAAAGAAGAAGATTTCCAGAAGTCGGCCGCAATGCTTACAGACAAAATGTTAAATGGATTCTTAAAACTTTATATAAAGATACGAAAAAAGTTTTGCTACTAGTTAGATGACATTGACATTCAACAGTTCCAAACATTCAATATAGAATGGAAAAAGTTATTTACCCCTATGGGCTGCTTTACTGTAAAAAACAAATTATTGTATTCTTCAAAGCGGTCCACGATAAATAGTAATTAAAATTTTTTGTAATACCCTGTAAATTTTACAATATGCGCAGTTTGATAAAGAGCTTTAAACACAAAATATTGCAGAACCACCTTGTGGTAACTGTAAAAATGCTTGCATATTGTAATGATTTTTATTTACCTTGCTAAATGATGCTACATGAGTCCGTTACTAAAGTTTTTACATTTCTTACACAACAATTTTTCACGAATCACATTTACACAAAAAACACATAACATTACACTAAAACTATTCGTTGGTACACCATTTTCACTAAAACACTTTCCCGTTAAAACTTTTTACGCACAATCAAATCGATCAAACAAACACGATTTCAATAAAATAGACGAAGCTCTTTTATGAAAATTTAAGTCTCGGATACCGTTAAGTAGGAAAACAAAATTTAAATACTAAAAATTACAATTAGATGCTTAAGTATACAAAACCGGAATAGTACTGACGATGTGCAACAAATCAATTTCCTAAATTAATTTTTCAAAATTTGCCGTTCGTCTGTCTGCTTTTGGTTTACAAAATAATTTTATACTTTTAACACGTTGCCTGTTAGGTATTGATTTTATGTGTGTTGAAATGTTGTTACATTTAATAAAAGTTTTGAAAATTAGGTGGTAAATCCGAAAGGTTTATGATATAAATTTAGTTGGTAAATAAAATTTGAATCATATTTCTTGCGTGGCCAACCAAAGAGCTAAAGTAGAAAAGCTTTAAAGTTTAAATGTTCTGTTATTTTTAGTTATAAACTTTGCGAGTGGAGGGCACTAAAAGAATTATTATTTTAATTATTAGCTGTGTTTTGTAGCGATAAAATATTAGAGGCCAAATTAGCAGTGCTCATTTCTGAATTTTTATCCTCACAGAAGAAAATTTTTCATCATAGTTGGCTTCTTTATTAGTAGAAATTATGTTTAGTTCGATTTCTATAAACCTTCATTTTTTTATTTGTATAAAGCAAACTCGAATTTCATTACTACTGATAAATACGCCAACTGTGATGAATAATTTTCTTTTACTATGACAAATTAGGATACATACACTGCTTGTTCGAAAAATGGCATCTAATATTTTATTTCTCACCAAATTAACCCCTCACACCTAAATAAAAATTGGTTTCCGAGGAATGATTGGTCGGTTAAGCTTTTAATTAATGCTACACCACCAAAATTGTATATTTTCATGTAGCTATGATATGTAGGGATGATTATTGGACCTGAATTGATTAGGAATTAATTACATTGTATTGCTTAGTTCAAGACCACACTTTAATTTGCCTAACCCTAAACAGTCAGTATCATTAAACACTCCTTAAAATCAAAAAACAATACTACTTAAATATGAAAAATGTTTTTAGCAATCTACAAAATTTGTGTAATCACTATCAGTCCCATCCAGGTGAATAAAGAATTTTTTTGGTAATAAAACTGGAAAAATAGAGTTCAAACGTTTAGAATAAAAACTTGAACTTAATCACTATCAATGATTTCTTACACCAGAATGCTACCTGATATTGATTGAGGTTAAATGTTTCTCTATGGTCTTATAGAGCAGTGTTCCTAAACCTTATTTTTTACATCTTAATTCCATATTTATATTAGTAATAAATAAAATTTTCATGACATGTTTAACTCCAAGGCCCCTAATTTATGAATTTAGCATTTAGCTTCTCAGATATATGGTATGTTGCGCTAGGGAGGCCGTATGGCCCCCGTTGGGAAACACTGTTATAGAGGACAGGTTAGCTTTATCCAGAAGTACAATAAATAATTTTTGCTTCAGTTGAACGTTATTGTCGATTTTACCAACTTCAATATTTTTTTACACCAAACCACCACAAGATATTGGAGTTAAATTTTACTCTATGAGCGCTTTAGATATCACGTCAACCTCAACCAAGTGTGGAATATTTTTGTAACAGAATCGGTAAGCGATGAAAAGCCACGCGACAGATGGCATGAGGTTACATATATGAACCCCATATCATCTGAAACCAATTCAGTCTAATCTGATACATCAAATATTTATTAGACAACTGGTAAGGTTGGCAGTCCTCCGCAAGACTCGTATAGAGTGACATTTGATACAATATCATGTAACATGTCTAGTGTAATAAACTACTAAATGTGGTAATAAAAAAATTATTACACATATGAAAAAGATGTATGTGCCCTCTATAAAACTCATTTAGAGAAGAACGCAGGCTTACTTCGAGTATTGTACACCGAACAAAGTGTGTACAGTGGGAACGATCCGGTGTGCATAGAGTAATAAATTGTTTATTACTTTGCACGCTTTTCGTACACTGACATTCATTTCGAAGTAAAATTTGAAGAATCGAGTATGCGCGGTGTAGTCCACAAATATAAACGCAGTGTGCAGAGTTAAATTACTCAGGTTGAATAAAAAAACGGGTTGAATTAAAAAAATAGACCCTATAAAATTTGTCCCTATATCTGATGGCGGTCTGCTATAATAAATTATCGAAACTGGGAATGAAATTTTTATTTCATAACTGAAGTCGATAACGTCTTAAGCCAATTCCATCTAATCTGCAGCAAAAATAATTTATCACACCTGGATTAGGTTGACCTAGCTTTTACAAGGCTAATGGACTATCATGCGACCCAATATATGGTGGCGGTCTGGAGTAATAAATGGTTAAAAGTGGTAACATCGTGATTTTTATAAAGTGTCTGGAGCCCTTACGGCCGAAGCAAATTCCTTCTAACCTGAAACAAAAAACACTTTACTACTTACTTGAAAAAGATTGACATTTCCTCTACAAAGCTCTTGGGATAACATTTAACCCAATACCTGGTGGAGTTTATTACACTGCTGAAAGTGATCAACTAGTCGTTTTTGTTTTAATCATGTTTGAGACCTATTTTTTCAGTTTTAACCCCAAACAATTTTTGATCCATCTGGATGGGACTGATTAAATTTTATAGAATATTGTTAAGAATATTTTTCATTTTTCATTTTTGATTTCAACGAGTGCCTAATGATAATTGTTTTTATATGAAATTTGCCATTAGGCAAAACACAGTGGTGGTCTTGAACTAACCATTATTTAATTATTTGTAAATAAATTCTGGCCAAGAACCATCTCGATATCATAGCTACAAAAAACAATTTTTGCGGTGCAGGTTTAGTTTTAAGCTAAACAAACCACTCGTTCCTTCTCCAAAAAATATTCAGGACTAAGCATCTATGGGCTGTTGTTCTCGCAAAGAATAAAAAAAAAGATTGGCTCGTATAACGTGGAATAAGAATATCAACGGTATTCATCGATACTCATACAGGCGTCTAACTTTAGTACCTTATATATCAATAATTACTGAGAAAAAGGATCAATCTAAATTGTTGAAAGTGGGACATATAAGTAGACACATAATCGTTAGGGGTACCGTCGTTAATTAAATGGACTTATGAATATTTTTGAAATAAGTACGGGGATTAGCATGTTTGACACTTATCTATTGATTTAATCTTTTATTAGTGTTTGGATTAACTTTATTTGAAAGTGTAGTTAAATGATGGTGGTTGTAGGAGTTTAGTACTAATTCCTGTGCGATTGTTCCTGTTGGTCGCCTGTGGTTACTAAAGTTAGTATAATATCTAAACCTAGTATTAAATTCATTTAACTATACTAAGTAGCCATATTTATATATTTATTATTGGTAGTAGTAGATTTATGAATTGTAGTGGTTGATTTAATTAGTTATAAATTTTAAATTTTTCAGACTCCAGGTTTCAACAACAACAAAACATATCAAAATATGCTATAGAAAGCAATTTTTTTTTAAATTCGTTATTTTTTTATTTTGAACAGTTTTGTTACCAATTTAGGTAACAGACTTTAAATTATTCATAAATTCTATTTGCCATCATAAAATAGAGAAAACAAAAAAAATCCACAGAAATCGATCAAATGAAAATTACATTTGGGCTTGGAGACTAAAGTAGCTTCCGGTCGCCTGATTTCTATGAAAAATCAATGTAACCTTAACGTGTCTTCAAAATAATTAAGCTATTAGTCACTCTGTCTTCGCTACCATGAGGCCACAAACTTCTAGTCCAGTCGATATCACGCACACCCATACAAATAGGAGTAAATAAACACGCGTACGGATGGTATCTGGGATACCATTCTCTATACGGATATGGTACAGGATACCAAATACGAGGTTTTATGTGAAAAAAAATTGCTGAACAATGGGAGCATACCGCAATGTGTACAAGAAATCAGCAAACATCTATATCATAGCGGCTGTCCGATTAGTGTCTATTCTTCATTCCCTTTAGAAAGGAATACATAAAACAAATAAACAATAGAGTCAACCAAATGATCGGCCTCTCTACACTGGCTGCCATAAAAAGTGCGAAGTAGACTCCAAACCGTCAAAATCCAGCGATTGCAATGCAGCCACTATAAAAATCTTTGTCTTTGACGAAAAGTTAAATCTTATTACTAGAAATGGTTCTATATTAGATATGTCCAGGCCTGACACTCTGCCCTCAATGGTGCGTTTGGTACGATCTGCCGAAGAACTGACAGAGTTTATTAGGTTCCTTAAAAAATTGAAGATTACAAACTTACTTCTCCCAATTTTATCTGCAATAGCTTCTCTTCAGCAATTCTATACTGTGTAGTAGTTTAATTTGAGGCATTCTTCTACAGAAAGTTTCTTTCCTCAAAACATTTTTTACTTCATTGTGTTTTAAAATGTCAACCTTTTTCAAACAAGTTAACTAGCTACTCACGTTAACTTTATTGATAATTATGGTCATTTCTATTCAAGTGAAACAAACAAAAATCATATACTTTTTTAGAAAAAAACAAAATAAAATAAGATTCTTCTGGCCTACTAAATTATTTTAAATTAAATATTTTGTCAGTTTTGCCAGTTCTTCCTGTAAAAGGTAACCATAAAAAAGTCAGACCGATTTCGAAATATTCCAAAAAAACGGCTGTTCTAATTCAAGTGAACTACAACTGATTGGGAAAGACTGACCGAGGCCGTGATCCAACGATTTAAAACACGAAAAACATTGGAACATAATTTGTTTCCTCGATTTTTATTATCCAATCCGCAGCATAACCCTTTCATTGTTCAAACCGATATCGGTTAGCTTATAAGTCTACTAACACGGAACAAATTCGCGGGCAGAAACTCTAGAGATCTATCACTAAACGAGGTCGCCACAAATTAATGAGCTGGAGCTGAGGGGTTACTCAAATACACTTAATCTGTGTGCGCAGTGATAAACGTCAAAAACATTGAATCGGTAGAAGTTAATAAACAACAAAAGCAGACTTTTACTGAATCTGAAACCAAACGCTTATAGGAATTTCTAAGGGAGTGGATACTTGTACAAAAACTGCTTAATGCAAATCAAACGTCGTTTCTGCTTCGTTCAACACAACGTGTAAATTGACAGAAGTACCAGATAGAAAACGGCAAAAGGTAGATAAGAAGTACTGGAAAACTCGCACCGTGGAATGCCATGTTGATACAGGCGATTTATTCCAAAAAACTCAACCTTGGTCACGCCTATGAGCGAATTATTAAAGAAAAGGGTGAACACTAAATAGAATCCACCTACTCTAGTCGTTTTGTGTTAAAGCGCCCCGCCAAAACACGATGATGCGATGGTATTTAAAATTTTTTTCATAATTTTGATCACGAATTTAATTATAAAGTGTGATTCAATATTATTTTTCTCGTTTTGTTTTGTAAGACGATTATTTTTGTATCAAATCCATAAACGACATTGTATAATATGCCCATAATGTCATATAAAAAAATTAAACACGTTCGTATCGTATAAATATTGAGCACAAGTTCAAGGCTCACGGAACAAAATTGGTTACAAAAATGTTGTTTTCTAGCCATCAGATAATTGAACGAACACGTTTATTTTTATCTTTTGGCTCGGGATTTCCAATGTTACACATAAATATAATTATTTCAGGTATTTTTTTTTTTTTGAAAGATTATAATTTTTATCTTATGCCATCTATAGATGCGATAAATATTTTCCACCAACCTAATAATAACAAATCGACTCATTTATATAAAAATAAACCAGACTCCCTAAACGAAATCTTTTAAATTATCATCACATTTGCATTCTCTAAGTTCGAGAAAAATAATAATCCAAAAGTGTATAGAAGAAGAAAAATTTCTCAGTTTATTATCAATTAAATAAATCACTTAAATATCATGGTGGTTTGAACTTTTATTTTAGAAGAAAATGAACATTTAATTTAGAGAAATTTAACTTCTTAATTAATTATATGTACATAAAAAGACAATAATCAGATTTCACAAATTAAGTTAAATTTCAAAATGCTGGTACACTTGAGACATGTGCGCGCTACTACGAGTAATTAGGGTGGAAAATCTATGTTTATGTGTTACTCGGTACTCGCATATACAATCGTTTGTGCGAGATACAAAAATTAATTAACAGATGTATTACTTAAGACAAATTCATATTATTTACATTGAACGATGTCATTTGGATTTGTTTTCATGAAGCAAAATTTATTTCAAAGAAATAATAATAATTATTATTATTGGTTTATTCAATTTTATAATTATATATTTGAAACAATATGAGTTGTTGATTTATTTTGTATTTACATTGAAATCGATAATATCAATATGGAAAATATGTTTATACAATTATTTGTTGCATTCGTTTCGTATACTTATGTTCATACTAATAAGTTGTGAGTTTGTGTAACTATGAATAATAGTTATTTTTTAATGTATGATTTTATAAATAATTTTCGAAAAACACAAAGTTTTCAATATATTTATTAATAAATAAGCGGTATTGAGATTTTCACGTGTTCATTATTTAATTAATAAATCTCCTAATTAAAGTTTTATTAGATTAAAAAAAAAATCAACAAAACGTCGAACATGTGGAAATTACTATTATTTAATAATTTTTTGAAAAATGGGGTATAGATATTTCAAAAATGTTATAAATATGCCACTATTAACTGAATTTAATAATGACGAAGACCCTGAAATGATTTGGGATTACAAGACAAGCGCAAAAGAAAATTAGCAGATTCAGAGCAACATATTAACAATTGCAAACAATTCGCTACGAGAAGAAATAACGCTACTAAAACAACAAGTAGAACAACGAAGTAGGACAAAATACAAGTTAAGGAATATTTTCGACAAATCGCCCAAAATTCACTCATTTCCAGATATTCGAATCAAATGATTCCCAATAATTCATATTTTTATTATTTTGTATCAAAACATACACACTTATGTAGTTATAACTAGCAAATTAGGCAAAATCTCATATAAAAAATCACTCAATTCGCGAAAGGAAGTAACATTATGATATTGGAAACTATCCTAATGCCCGATTGCACAGAAAAATAACTAACGGCTGGTTATCGCCAGTTAAATGTTTTATATGAAAACTGAGTAAGAACCAAGCGCAAAATTTGTTGATTAAAAAAATCAATAAAATAGCAGGCCTTTGATTTTACTGAGATCGAAAAACAAAACAATATAAATAATTTTCCTTGGTAGATACGTTCAATTTGAAATCAAAATAAGTTTAGCAGCCTTTGACTTCTCCAGTTTCTCATAAAAAATAATTTTTTTATGTTGATATTTTTTTATCGATAAATTGTGTGCTTGGTTCCCATCCTGGGGCTGCATTTTGTAACATCACATTTTCGATACTTTATCGAAATTTATGTCTCTTTATCTCAAATTCAAATTGGCGACTGTTTCGTTTATAAATTATTTCTTTTCTATTGCTATCACAACCAACTAGAATAAATGTAACAATAACTCCTTCTTTAATTTCGCTGAAGTATCATAAGCAAATTATTTGGTGATAGAAATCGAGTAGATATATCACACATTTTTAATCTAGGAGGCTTGAAAATGATATAAAATATGAAATAGTATCCCATTTTATTCCAGAGTTGCGAGACATAAACTTCGATAAATTATCGCAAATGTGATGTTACAATCAGAAAAAACTCAACGCAAACTTCATTAAATATATTTTATTCCATAGAAATATCTAGCGATTAGTTAAAAAGTTATTCAATCCAAAATTGGCAATTTAAATATTTATACGCAAGCAAAATATTTACATGGAATAAAATATATTTAATCAAGTTTGCGTTGATTTTTTTCTGATTTCGAAAACAATTAACTGGCGCACAACTAACTGGCCGTTAGCTATTTTTCTGTGCAATCGGGCATTAGAAAATTTGCAAAATATTAAAGAATTAGAAAATTAAGATCCGATTGAGGATGTAAGATTAGAACAAAAAAATATTTTACTAATCAGAATGTATTTTTATTTGCTTTTGGAAAACTACGTTTTTACAACCAATTTTGAGTGATATTTTCGAATCGCTCTACTGAAAAATTAAAAATTTTGGATTATGTCACTCTTGCAGTAATGGCCCATTTACATGTGCAGAATTGTTTCATCTGCAAATTTTTGCAGGAAAATATGAATGGGCCCGCTACATAAAAATATTCCATTTGTGAGAAAGAAACAAGCGTAAACAGCGATGCTATAATTTTTTGTATAAAATGTTTTTTATTGAAGTTTGACAATAAGAAAGGGCGGCAATAAAAAATATTTTTTTAATTTCTGAATAGTGAAATCTAATAAATAATAAATTTTGGTGAAAATTAATAAAGTTTTTGAATAAATTATTTGTTTGAAGTAAAAAAATTTTAGATTCATCTAAAATATAATTTAATACGCATAAATTCTGCTTGTGACAAAATCGCAGTTGGTGTTTTTATTAATAAACTAAAAGTGAATTACAAGTTTTTATAAAAACATTAATACTAAAATGGATAGTGAGGACCTGGAATTATTAAATATAATATTTAGTGAAGAAGAAAGCGATGAAGATGCTTTCCTTATGAAATTATCTGGAATGTTGGATGACAGCACCATACGAAAACGGGAAAAAAGAAAATATTGGGTTCGACCATATTATACTGGTCGAGATGAAACTGGCGCTTTTCAAACTGTGTTCCGGGAATTAAAATTAAATGACTCGGACATATTCTTCACCTATATGCGAATGACGCCTGCCCAGTTTGATGAACTCTTGAAGTTGGTTGGTCCCTCCATTCGGAAACAGACCTTAACTCGGAAGCCTATAGAACCAGCTTCAAGATTGGCAATTACAATAAGGTAAGAAAATTACTTATTTACTTGATTCTCATATATCTAATTAATATAGAACCAATTTTTAGATATTTGGCAACTGGGGAATCACAACGAAGCCTTTCAACATCGTACAAATGTTCGCCAGCAATAGTACACTTCATAATTCGTGAGACTACTCATGCAATTATTGAAGCTTTGAAAACAAAGGTATTTCCCCGATTAGATGAAGGCAATTATTTAAAGATCGCCGATGGATTCGCACGACGGTGGAACTTTCCACATTGTATGGGTGCAATAGATGGAAAACATGTAGCTGTACAGGTATTCTTAAAATAAAAATAACTCAATGAAATATTTCTTAGACATGATTATTTGAAAACAGGCTCCATCGGAAAGTGGATCAACCTTCTTTAATTATAAAAAATTTTATTCGATCGTGCTGTTAGCAATATGCGACCACGATTACAACTTCATTATGTGCGATGGTGGAATTTTTAGACATTGCATGTTCGGGAAAAAATTCTTCTCGAATTCTTTATCGTATGTGAATATTATTTTATTTGCTTACCTATATAAAAATTGTCATATATTTTTGTTTTACAGGTTACCAGCTCCAAGGAATTGAACAAATAGCATACAGAATGTTCCATATGTTTTTGTGGCAGATGATGCTTTTGGTTTGCACAAAAACATCCTTAAACCGTATTCCAACAGCCCGCTGTCAACGGAACAAAGAACTTTTAATTATCGACTCTCAAGAGCGCGTCGAATGATAGAAAATTCTTTTGGAGTGTTAGTGTCCAAGTGGAGGATACTCCGCCAGCCAATAATTTCAAACGTAAGTTACTTACCTAGCACAATATTTGACGATTAATTTTATTCATGCTTCTTCTGTAGATCGACACAGCCGAAAAAATAGTAGGTGCCTGCGTATGCCTCCATAACTGGTTGAGACAGCAAAAAAGTGGAACACCTTATATCTCACCAGGCTTAATAGACGGGGAGAGTAGTGGAACGTTAGTTCATGGAACGTGGAGGTCTGAACAACCGGGCAGCCTGCAACCCATAAGGACAAACTCATACAATTCGACTGCTGCAGCTAAGGAAGTACGAGCGAAATTTACGAAGTATTTTGTCACCGATGGAGCTGTTTCGTGGCAAATGGAAAAAATTTAAGATGCCAATTGTACAATTATCTTAATTTATTACGAATCCCTAATTGATTTGAAATTTCATCGATCGTCCAAGCAAAAATAACCAAAAATGTTTATCCTTCACTGTTAAATTTTACAAAAGGGGAGATTTGTGCCTAATGGAAGCATTTTGTTTCTTTAGTATATTTATTAATTTTTACATGCATCCATATCGCTTTTCCTCCCAGAAAAGATAGTTTTTAATAAAAACAAATTCAAATAATTTTTATTGTTTATTTTCCTACGAATAATATTTAACATTTTTAATAAAATAATAAAAAAAAATTAATATTTTTAAATTAATATTTTTAATAAAAGCCACACAAATTTTTATACCAACCGCAATTTGGGCTCGCTCGACCTGCAGGACGGTTGTCAACGTCGGGGTCTACAATTTTAAAAATATATTAAAAACCAAATGTAAATGAAAACACACAATTTATTACCATATTCAATTTGTCCGAGACTCTTTTCATACTCCGCCAGCTCGTCATCGTTGGGAAATAAATATTCAGTTTCTAAAATTTTATAAACATTGTTTTCAAAAACACAAACATGTGTATACATACGTACCATAGTCAATTTCATCCACATATAGTTCTCCCACATTACTAATTTGCTTTGCTGTAATAAATGATAAATTTATAAGTATAAAAAATGTATATTTAATAAATATTTAATTAATTTCAATAAATAAAATACAAACTTACATTTATCCATGGCCGCCATTTACTTTTTTAGTTTTTTTTGGTTTGACATTTCACCATAAAATGTTTTTTTTTCTTGTTTTTTTAAAATGCTACTATAAAAATAGTCGGATCGAGTATATTTTATGGTAGCATTTTCATTTTTATGGTAGCATTTGCTCAAATATATCAAAAAAACTTCTGCAAAATTTTGCATGTTTATATTTCTGTTCTTGTCTCTCACGTACAAAAAGCAAATGTTTTATCTTTTTCATTTTGCAGATGAAACAATTCTGGACATGTAAATGGGCCTTAAATGAGCGATATGTATACAGCATTGTCTGTTCAATGAGTTATGGACACTATTAGTATTTTGGAAATTCCTAATTTCTGCTATTCATTGATGGCACACGGGGTATCACAGAAACCGTATTTTTCTTCGTTTGTTTCCCCGTTTACCTATGATACGGGTTTTAATTGCGACTTAAACAATTTTCCGGTGCAACCACACTAACACAAACATAAATGAAGTAAAAAATATTACAACGCCATTTTTGACTCATTTTAGTTTAATTTTTATTTTCGAGAGAGCAGAACAAAACAAAATAAAGGCACATACATATACATTATCTATTACAACTAGTTAGTCTTGAAAAAATAATCAAAAAACCAAAAATCTCGTGTGACATCAGCCATTGTTTTATGTTTTAAAATATTTCGAAGTAATAAAATGCGTTTCTGTGATTGTTTTAAGATTATTCTTAAAATGTCGCAATAAAAATATTTCCTGAGAATGGACTAAAAATATCAATAGTATCATACATATTTTAATTTTATTTTATCCTCTCATTTTATGTTTGACGCGTGGTTTGACAAAGTGTTTTTAGAAGTTTTGTGACTGAGCTAAAGTACTACGTTAAGTTATTTCTATCGTTTACATAAAAAACTTGTGTTTAAGTTAGTGTGTCTGTTTGGAAAGTCTAGACTGCGACATTTATTTTCAAAAATGGGTCGAAAAAAGAACCTAAGCAGTGAGAAAAACATGCTATCGGAGCATAATTAAAAACAAAAAACCATTCATACCCCGAGATCGCAAAAATGGAAAAAGTTTCTTGCTCATCAGTAGGTAATTTGTCGAAAATTCTCCAATCTGGCGGTATATCTTATGAGACCAAGAGAATAAACTGTAAGAGGATCAGGAAGACAACGCCCAGAACAGACCGGAAAATTATTCAATCAGCCAGCACAGAGCAATGACGCATAAAACCATCAAACCACCATCACTAATGATATAGGGTTGCAATAGTGCAGATGGACCTGGTCCAATATACTTCGTAGAGGAAACCATGAGAAAAGAACAATATAAAAAGTTATTAACAGACGTCTTATTTCCTTACATGAGGTCGCTACCTCAAAGCCAATACTCTTTCACTTTTATGCAAGACGGAGCTCCTTGCCATACCGCAAAATTAATAAAGAGTACCCTCCCTAACCAAAATATTGACATCCTCTCTTAGCCTGGCAATTCTCCGGATTTAAACTCTATCGATAATTGTTGGGCCTTACTTAAGTCCAAGGAATATAAAAAACCTAATCCTACAGTGTCGACCCTAAAAAAATATTGAAAAAATATGGGGAAATAGAGACCAAATTAGCAGTATGATCAATAGTTGTATATGTACCATGCCTTAAAGAATAAAAGCTGTGATGAAAAATGAAGCCAGCCAAGTTTTAATTGTTTTCCAATTAAAAAAAAAAATCTTGTCTTTATTTATACATATTTTGATAAAATACAAAGTGTTCAGCATGCTTGCTCCAACGACTGGAGGTTCCGGGTTTGCTTTCCGGTGGTGTTAAAAAATAAATAAAATAAGGAGGGACAAAAAATTAGGCAATAAAAATTAATCTATTGATCGTCCCAACCATCTGTTAGTCATACGGAAAAATTAATAATAAAGGGGAGAAGGATACAAGGGGTATACAGCTTCTCATAATTGGTGGTCATTTTGAGTGGTAATCGTTTTAATCATTATAAAAATCACAAGTTAATCAAAATAAAATACTTTTTTTTATTTAAATAATCAAAAATCATACTTCAATGAAAATCATATTTCTCAAAATAATCTTTAAATAATCTTAATAATCACTATTTAAATCTAATTAATCACTGTAATCACATTAATAATTGCAGAAAATCCACAGAAACGATTGTAAATAATCATCATACTCATCGTTCTGTCGTTTTGCTATATTTATATTTCTCTATTTAACATTTGCAACGGCCAGTTCCGGCAAATTCAGGAACACCGCGCATAACATTGCAGAGTATTTTCTGTGTTTAGGAAAATACCTTGCAATGCATTCCACAAACGAATTGCCAGCGACACGCTGATCGCAGTAGTTCGTTTGAAACAATGTTTTCAAATAACTAATAATTTTTTTTTAATTTTCATTAAAAAATTAGAATTAACCCGAAACTTCATCCAGCACATATTAAACGGCAGAGTCAACAAAAACCAGAAAAAGGCAAAGGTTCCAGTTTTTTATCAAAATAAACGTGTGTGTTTTTAACAAATAATAAACCAGTATTTAAATTAAATTTGAGTTATTGTGTTTTTATTTTATATAATTAATTGGGGATTATAAGTGTTCATCTAATCAAATTTTCCCAACACGACAACTGCAATAAAATCCCATATTGGTGACCCCGACGCTCCTTTTTAGGAATCAGGATATTTAAAATCGTAAGTTTTTACCAATTTTATTTAAATAAAAATAAATTAGTGTGTTTAAAAGCCGCAATATAAAGAGGCAGCGTTTCATTTTAATTTATTTCCCGTAGCATATGTAATTACTAGTGCACGCGCTGTGAATTATTTTATTTTTTTTTGTAATTTTTTTCGGGCGTTCCGTATTTGCGTTTTGCGTTATTTTTTAAAAAAGCGTTTCAGCATTTTTAAATACAGTAATTTTTGTGTCCGCGTATCTATAAGACACACAAGTAAACAACACACACACAGTTTAGTGATTTTTGGACGAAAGTAAAAGCGAAATATGTCGGACAACGAGTTCGAACCCGGTTCCAGCGGCACCACGCAGCAACCTCTGCATTTAAGCAAGACTACGGCGCAAGGACAAGTGGCAGCAACAACAGGCCACAGCATCAAACTACCAGCATTTTGGGACACGAGTCCTAAATGCTGGTTTTTGTCAGCACAGATCGCGAACCGCATCACTAGTGACAAGAGAAAGTTTGTTTACGTAGTCACATCGCTATCAGAAACGCAAGCGGACAAAAACAATTTTATTTTGCATGATACGCCGTTAGAAAATAAGTACGAAGCGGTTAAGCGATGGAGCGTTACACCATATCCGAGGAGCGTAAATTGGAGACTATTCTCAGCAAAGTGGAGATTGGTGATCAGCGTCCTTTCGATTTCCTGCATCAAATTCAATCGCTGGCAGACCGGGAATTTTCGCACAAAATCATTAAACAGCTATCGATCAGTCAATTACCTGATTTCATACAAGCAGCACTAGTTCCACAGCAAGATAAGCAAGAGGAAGCTCTTGCATGCATAGCAGATACATTTCAAGAATTAGTTTGCAGTAAACAAAATCGTGTAAATGCATTACAGCAAAATACTTTTCAGCAACCAACAGATAAACATTGTTCCAATAGCACAAATTTGGAACAAACCCTTAGTAAAGTAATTGACAGGCTGGACAAAACTGGAACCTTTGCCTTTTTCTGGTTTTTGTTGGCTCTGCCGTTTAATATGTTGCTGGATGAAGTTTTGGGTTAATTCTAATTTTTTTAATGAAAATTAAAAAAAACAATAATTAGTTATTTGAAAACATTGTATCAATTCGTTTGTGGAATGCATTGCAAGGTATTTTCCTAAACACAGAAAATACTTTGCAATGCTATGCGCGGTGTTCCTGAATTTGCCGAAACTGACCAATGCATTACTTTTATGGCAATGAAGTTAAAAGTAAAAAAAATGTGCATAGTAAATTATGGGATTGTAATTACTTTAAAAATACTTTTTGTAAAGATACTAAATTGGATTTTAAAATCCATTTAGTTTATAAAAAGTGCCTACATAATTTAAAAAAATTAATATTCGAAAAAGGATTGGATTATTTCTGTCGGAAACAGAATGAAAAACAAAAGCCAGATATTATAGGTCACAAAACAGTAAAGAAAATGTTTCAAGGAAAAAATAATTTTGGAAACCGATACAATGACAATATAAAATTAGTCGCAACATATATTTTTATTATTGCTGAAAGACAATTTTATGAAATCGCACAACAAAATCTTCCATTGCCTTCATCATCATCTATTGCGAGTTATATGAAAACTGAGCTACCGACGCCAATAGAAGCAAGTTTACTAATAAAGGAGCTATTGAAGATGCCACAAAAATTATTGAGAAACTGGAATACGATGTAAGTTCAAACCAGATAATTGGATTTGTGCTTCCAATTAATAATGATACCGGGCTCCCAAAACCGTTGGCATTTTCTGCAAACTCTGCACTTGATATCTATAACATGTTCCAACATCAACAATATTCTATTTTTACTAATGTACCAATCGCTCAAACGTTTACTACCAATTCCATCAATATCGGCACTAAGCTTCGTACTAGAATATTAAATGAAAAAAAAAAAATTGTGATGGGCAACTGCGTCACCTAAATATTTGAAAAAATTAATTGACACGCTACCAAAAGATAAACACACCTTTTTAACTTAACCAATAAAAATTGCGTTCGCGAGCAACTGTTAAAAAATGTCTCACAATCGGAAGGCACCATTGAATTTGTCAAATTACACTGTGCTAGTTGAAAAATGTGACAAGATGGGCACCATTGCCAATAGAAGCAAGTTTACCTAATTCGAGTACGCTGAATTTAATGGTACTAGTCCCATTTCAAAGTTAGTCCCCATTTTTGAGATATCGCTTTCGAAATGTTTTGGCTCTGAGTCAAAACATACCTCATTTTCACGTTGATAGTTCCTGAACCATTAAGATTTTCGTTATGCTTTCTCAGCAAAGTTGTTGCGCAAGCTAAGACCAACAACTTTTTCTGAACATATCAAGACCAAAAATCCACATCCACCATATATGTGTGGTTTACTTAGACCAAGGTTAGGTTGGAGTGGCTGCTTCCGCACATATAGACCAGGAGCGTCCCGTTGTTATACTACTACCTATTTCCCCTTTTCCCTCTGTTCAAAACCACTCGGAGCTACGTTCGTACCGCAAAATATCTCGCACTCCACAGTCAGCGAGATCTGAAAGGCTGGACATACTCTACAAGCCCAAATACCTATGCTTTCCGTATGATAGTGCCGGATACGAGCATAGGAAGTTATCGAAAGTCTCTTCTTCCTCTTCGTCCATGCAACTTCTATAAAGTCATTCGTCTGTAGACCTGGCCTTCTCGCATGTTCCTCAAAAAGGGAGGATCTTGTCAGTTTTGGCAAAAGCATCTCATAGAAGACTACGGCTCCTACCTTGCCGTCTAGAAAAACATGGGTACACACGTAAGGCTAAATACAACAGGAAGTCGGCATACTTAGGCCAAACAGGACGCTCATTTCAGACAAGATACAAAGAACACATTAATGATATAACCAAATTTAAAAAAGTACATAAAATCAAGTTTCGCACAACACACATAAAAACTGAAAATCATAGGTACACTTAATTCAATAAAAATGTAATCATTTTGCACAGAATCAAAAAAGGACTGAAATAAGACAGGTTCTAGACCAATGCCAAGGCTAAATTTTGGGTACAATTTGACTCATAAGTCATGAAACATTTGTATGCTGTACGTATACCAATTTCTCATGAGTCATGAGTCAAATTACGGCCAAAATTCACACCCTGAAAATATTCACAAACATAAACACCAACAATTTAATTGTCGACAAAATTACTTAAAAACAAAGGAGGTACCAAAAATCAGTGAATGGCTACAGTAAATAAACCGAAGAAGCGAATATTCTCGAAATCGATATTTCTAAAAAATTGGCAAAATAAGTAAGAACTAAAAATTGTAATATAAAATTAAAAATAAAAAGTTTTTCATCTAAATATATAAAGTGAAAAAATAAAGTGAAAATCGTCTTGTGAAATCAGGTGAAATAAATAATATGGCTAGGTGTTTTAAACTGAAGTGCTTTTGTTACGTGTGTGGAAAATTTACAATTATGAGAAATCGCTGCAAAATAAGTGATGAAATCGCTGATTTATATCGACTATATTTTTCAAAAATAGTTATTAGTGGTGTAAATTGGAAGCCGTCTTTTGTTTGTACAACATGCATTTTCCATCTGCATAGATGGCAAAACACTAGAGCCGCAATGCCATTTGGTGTCTCGATGATATGGATCGATCAACAAGGACATGATGCAGTTCAATGTTATGGGTGCATGAATTATATTCTCGGTACAAACAGAAACAAAATTGGATCTTTGACATACACTGCAACGAGAAATATTCATCTACCGCTGCCGCATTCAGATGAAATACCTGTTCCGGAAAGATCAAACTCAACTGAGGATTATTTACCAACAACATTTGAATCAGGTGAAACCGGAGAAACATCTGCATCAATATAATGTCACTGAGCCATGGAATCACATTGAAATCTCGCAAAATCGTTTGGATATTATGGTACGACGCCTGAAACTATCGCAGCGGCAAGCCATTCTTTTGTCAAAGGATTTAAAACAAGTGAACATTTTGGCTCCAAATGTTCGGATACATGGAGCAATAAATCGTCATCGTCATTTTACGAATTTTTCAAATCGATTGAGAATAATTCACTGGATTCCCGAAGATTGGCGATTGTTTATCGATTCCTCTAAAAGCAGCTTGAAGGCAGTTCTCCTTCACGTTACCAACTCAAAGAATTCCATTCCCATTGCACTCAGCATAAACACAAAGGAAACCTATGCATCAATGAAAAAAAATCATTGATTTGATTAAATACAATGACCATAAATGGAAATTTTGTGCAGATTTAAAAATGATAGCTCTTTTAAGTGGCATGCAATTAAGTTACACTAGAAACATGTGTTTTATGTGCTTATGGAATACAAGTTTTAAAGGCGACCAATACAACGAACGGAAGTTGGCTTTACGTGAAAACAATAGATTGCGATACGACAATATCGTTGAGGCTCTGCTTGTATCAATTAAAAAAATATTGCTACCACCACTTCATATCAAGCTTGGAGTAATTAAAAATTTTATAAAAGCGCTGAGTCCAGATGGAAATGCGTTCGTCGAATTGCGTCGCATTTTTCCACGGATAAGTGGAATGAAAATACAAGAAGGTTGGTGTTTGAATATACTCGAATCTAAGTTTTGATCAAATGAAATTTCATCTAGCTTTTGTTGTTTTATTACAGGAATACTTAATGAACCAGATATTCATCATTTTCTACATGATCGTATCATGTGAAAAAATTCGCCGAACAATCACCAGCCGAATCCGATGAGCAGGGCGAGCGTTTTCACCAAGTGACGGCATGGTTCGAACATTGATACGTGGTCTACATTGGTACATTGGTCTTGGGTGACATTTGCTGGAATTTGCAAGAGGAAGAAGATCCCGAAGATGACACGAACGAATCAGAAAATTAAAATTAAAAAATTAAGAAAAATCACCATAAAATCAACTTAATCGATTTAATTTTCTTTTGAATAGTTTCTATTGTATCTATATTTGTCGATGCGATGCTTAATCGATCGAATTAAATTCAATAAGTTGACATAAAATGATAAAAAACGTGTTTTTCGTTGAAATGAAAAGCAAAGAAAAAATAACACAAAAATTTGAATGTAGATGTCGTTTTTCGGTTTTAATATGTTCGGTAAAGTTGTTTATCTTGGCTTGCGCAACAACTTTGCTGAAGAAAGTATAGCTCAAATCTTAATGGTTCAGGAGTTATCAACGTGAATATGAGTGTATATTTCGGCAAATTTTTTGCTCAGAGGCAAAACATGTCGAAAGCGATATCTCAAAAATGAGGACTAACTTTGAAATGGGAGTAGCATCATTGAATTCAGCATACTCGAATTAGGTTTACCCCCTGGGTGCCCAGCTTGTCACATAAAAAAGTTTGCAATTCAAGCACAGTGTTATTATTCGTTATTCTCAAATTGATATTCGTGTTGAGACTGTAGAAAGATTGGATAACAAAACATAAAAAATATAATATGGATAATTTAGTAACATCAAATGTTTACAACTGCATAGAATAAAATGGACATGGCCTTATTAATACTATGTGCCTCTTAAGACAAAATGGGTTTAACGAAATTCTTGAACCGTGGTTATTTAGTAGCCAACCGTGCGAAAGTTTCTTCAGGGCTTTAAGATCAATGACTATACTACTCAAAATAATATTGTAAACTTTTCATTAAGAGACGTTTTATTTCGAATTAAGCGAATTGATATTCAAAGCGATATCAAGATTAAATTATCGCACCAAGAATATTCATTTAAGAAACGTCATAAAGGATATACAAAAGAACCTCAAAATGAATCACTGGTCCCATTGAATTACAATCCAATTTAGAAATTACAGAAGCTATTACAAACGCCAAAAGTGACGCAATTGACACTGCGGAACACCGCGGTATATTAGACTTCAAAATGATTCACAATAAAAATGATTGTGTGGTGCCTTTCCAATTAAATCGATTTATATTAAACGAAATCAAAAGCCCAAATAATGACAGTGGAACAGATGAAGATGGTGACCCAGAAGATAGCGCAAACTTCAACCCCTAGCAAATAGAAGAGGAAGTTCAAGAGGATTTAACCCGTACTCCAGGACTACCTTCATTAAGCATTAAAACACAGGTATATATAGACAATATGAAGTACGTAATTTTTAGAAGGTATACCTACTAATTTATTTTATTATTTTCAGATTTGACTTCTTTAGACAGTAGCTTAGGCAATAATATATCGCTGTTCTGTTGAGTAAAAGTGATGAAAAATGGGAAGGAAAAAACAATAGCAGTAAAAAAATCAACATTGTGTTGGTTATTTTCTCACAAAGAATATAAAATAAGTTCGGATAGGCGTATGCGGCTCAAAACACGAAACTTGCAATTAAGGAACCAAAGGAGAAACATACGGAACAAATGATAATGTCAGTAGTCAATATTGCCAATTAAATTTAATAAATCCTATTCAATTAATTATTTATTTTATTATTTTAAATTATATGTAATTTATCTATGTTTTTTCGGTTATGTCAATATTTTTTCCTAAAGCTTGGTTCAGAAGAATGAATGAAAATCCCGGAATTTTGATTCCCACTTTTTCAGCCAATCGTATGACTCAAATAACAGAAAAGGCGCCCACATTCTTCCGATCGAGTTGAAAAAATTGTATATTTGTTCTTTGTTTTTTTTTCTTGTTTTTGAGGATAAAAATTCTGGATTTTAATCCTGGAAATATACCAATATACAGAACAATCACAATAACACCATTACAATTGCAAAAACCAAAGTAAAATATATAATAAAATTCGTGAATGCGAAAAGTTAGTTGTTAAAATAGAATATAGATGGAAATGTGAAAGAATCAAATTTCGTACGCTATGCAGTAATTCGCTAGTAGTACAACTACATGGTATGTTCTATATATAGACAATATTCCAATGTAATAATACAACATCAGTCGTCGCGACCTGATGAGAAGACTGATTTTTTCAAATCAATAGTCTCATTTGTTCGAAACTGGTTGTTGTGATTCTTACACATTAGCCATCTATAAGTCAAAAATTCAAACTAAACAGTAAAGCCTAGAAGTATTTTAAAAACTATTTCGATAAATTTTAGAAACTGTATTTTTATTTTAGACTTTGACGTTTAAAATTGTAAACATTTCCAATAATCTCTTAAAAATTGTGAAATAATCAATTTTTAATTCAAAATAGTCAGATTTTAATAGAAAAAATCAGCAGTCATCCCAGGTTTTTTAAATAATATCGACAATACGAAATATTTATTATTATGCAATCAGATATAATCATTAAATTAAATAAATAATCAATATAAGATGATTATTCATCGGCTAAGTAACGAAATTTAAATTATATTGAAGTACATTTAATTACCCGAAGTATCTTACTCGTCTGACATTACCGCATCAATTACGAACGTTTAAAAAAAATTGAAAAAGTTAAAATGGAATGCGAAATGTGACCAAGCTTTTGATCGATTAGAAAATTACGATAATAACTGCCCCAGTTCTCGTGAACCACAACTACGAAAAACGTTTCAGATCTCTGGCAACGCAAACAAGTCGTAAAAAGGATGAATTCTGTACGAAGTCGATGATCAAAACTAAGTAGGGCCCAAAATAAATATACCATCACAGAATTGGTGAGTCTCACTGCCTTAATTAACACTAAGGCAAAATGTCCAATCTTATACAACGAGTTATCTCATTTCACGGTAAATATGATTTAAAAAAATAAGATCATTGTGAGCAAACTGATTGTTATGAAAAGTATCGAGCTAATTAGACGATATTAGTTCTGGCCCGGCCTTAACAAGCATGCTCGAAAATTTATTGATTCCTGCGATAACTATAAGATAGCAAAAGTGCCTTACCCGCCTATATGCGACGACCGATGCAGAAATTATACATATAGATTATTCATACGTAGACCCACGGAACAGGACAGTCAATATTAAGATTTTAATAATAGACAAACTTACGAAATTTGCATTCAAGAACGAAATTATGCTTGGTATTTTGAAATCTAATATTTTAAATTGTATCGTTTTATAAAGTTATCCACTAAGATATAATATACTATCTATAATCTACTAATAAATTTCGGTCTACGGAGTATAGACAAGCAATACTAAAATTCTAGAGATATTTTATCATTGGTTATAGATAATATATTTAAAACGATGCCATCATGTTTTTATATGTTTTTACAGAATAATTAACAAAATTTCGATATGAACCTAAACCCCTTATTAAAAGAATGCACGCTGCGAAACCCAACCCCACCTTGTATCATTACGTCACAAACAGCAGCACCTCGTATATTCATAAAATAAATAATGATTGTCATATTGGCTTCACAGCGAGCTATTCTCTATATGATTTCCTCTTATGTACTGGCAAATATTTTCCTCATTGGTCCTTGTGCTGTTTGTGTTCGCAGCACACAACAAAAATTGTTATTGTTGATCTCATTTATTGTTAACGTTTTTTTTTTTTTTTGTAAGAAAATTATTAAGATACGTTTTTGTCTGTTCTTCGTATGTCGTATATATATATATAAGTTTATATATGAAATCAAGGTGAATTATTTAAATTTATCATTCTTCGAAAAATAAAAGAGAATTTTTTAACAACCCATTATTATGAATCTCTACATAAAATTTTATGTATTTACCTTTATGTACACGAAATTCCCAGACGAGCGCATAAGTTATATGTGTATGAGTATGTATGTTATGTATGCATGTATTTATATAAGACAACAGTTGTTTCGGGTTATGCACATACATAATGTTACTTTTATTAATATGAGATGATATTATAAAAGGTAGTACCTTATAAGTGTGTGTGTGTCTCCCGTCTTATATATATACAGAGGTGAGTGCTTTTCTTATATAAACACTAACGAAAATAAGTTAATTTGTGGATAACCGGTTCTCTACACTTTATCTTCGAATAGCTTATTTTATGCTTTAAAAACTATAATAAAGCAAAGTTTTATTTTCTTTAAGATTTGGTTTAATAACACAGCGCGAAATGCTACAACAACAACGTCACAAAGACGAATACGTAATCTGCTGCTTTTGTATGTACGAATTTTATTTGATTCCTTTACAAAACTTGAATTTCTTAAGAATCTTTCTTATAACCACTTTCGTCATTTTTCTTCACCATCTTAGGTCGTTGTTTGTTGTTTTGTTCTTGCATACCATTTCGTTTGTGTGTGAATCTGTTCTTCTCCAAGAATTTTGTGTGAGCTTTTTGTTTGTATTTTGATTTTACTTTCGGTTTTCTTTATGGGTTGCGTTCTATATTCAAATTCATTTTGTGTTTTCGATTGTATTGTTGATGTGTGTGAGCAAATTGGGTAGTAAATTGAGGTCAAACTAAGTGTCTGCGGTCGCAAAAGTTGTTACTCGAATTTTGTAATTTTGTTTTTACTTTTACTTATTTGTTTGCTTTTTAGTTATTTTGACGCTAGGTGTTATTAATCCTAATTTAAAATAAATGAATGATTGTTATTCTGAAATGTACGGCTTTGACGTGACCGATAAACGAATTTTTATTATGGCTCGTCGTCAACCGCTTGAGGTAAAAAAAATGCAATATTGCAACTTCTAGGATACCTCTGCTCATGTTTAGGACGTATGTAGTTAATGGAATTTATACCAGAACGTGTTTATCTTTTAAATTTGAAAAATTTATGAAATGATTGAAATTTTAAAGTGTTCCAACATCAAATCCAAAAATCGCGCTTTCAATAAATAAATTGCTCAAAATTAATTCGTTAATGTGACATTCTAACATCACGACTTCAATTGATAAAAAATGGGGAATCACAGACTGGCACAAACCATCAAAAATAACAACTTGCCAGAAGCAACTGACAAGTATCTGAGTGTGCTACTAGAAATGATACAGGCGCATGGTTTAAAAATTTTACTGTAAATGTAGGTCCTGTTCTAATTACAATTGAGCCAGACAAACCAACAAATACTTACTCCCAGCATTAATCGACTCAAACTCACAATGTACATTTTTAACACAGAAATCAGCTACTCGATTAGGACCAAGTAATAACTTAGTATTTGGAACTTGATTAGATTATTAAAATAATTCACCAGAATTTAAAGGTATTCCGACTTGACTGGCTACTAATCAAAATTCCTTTATAGAAGTAGGTTCATTCAGTTACAAACGTAAATTATAGCAAACTTAGAAATAGTAAATTGTCTGCTACTCAGACTACGCGATGGCCCAATGATATAGAAAAAAAAGTGGTTTAAACACCAAGCCGGTACCCCTAGAAAATTTTTTGTGCTCGAGTTGAGCAAAACATTTTTTCTACGACTAAATTACGTAAACAATTTTATTAATTCAAAGAATTAATTCTGCAGTAGTTAAATCTAAAATCAAAATATTTTTTGAATGCGCAGGCAGGCTATGAAATTACTTCGTCAATTCGTTTTGTTGTGGAAGCAAAAAGCACTTTGTCGCTCGTTGTGCACAAAAGCCTACTTTGATAGTCGCAGGAAAAAATATTTTTGTTTTAGTTTTAACTGCGATGTTGCCAATTTTTGAAAATAAGTTAATCATATGTTGTTGACTATAACATCTAGTTTTAATTTTTTTTTTTTTTTATGTCGGTCTAGTTATTAACGCGTACGCATCATATCAGCGAGATTTATAAAATAATTGAAAAACAGAATTGAATAAAACTCAAAACGTAATCATAATTCGATGGATTACCATCCGCGGTACATTTAGTTTTGATATTCATAAAAATCTAAGTGTACCTGACATAAGTGAATTTCATTATCTTACCAGATCTCTCAAAGAAGACTCTGAATCATATAGTATTGTGATAGAATCGCTTATTTCGGATGATTGCTACCAGGAAAGATGGAAAGATTGGATACGAATGATTAGGAAACATATTGAAATGAATTTTCTAACGTTAAATCTGTTAATCGAATTAAAAAGGCTAGTTCAACGTTCTGCTGAGATTTTGTCAAATTTAAAATTGTTAGAATATCCTACTGAGTATATTGGATACTATTTTTATCCACATTATGCTGTCCAAGCTAGACACCGAGACTGAAAGCTTCGGATCTAAGTTTGGGGGATGGAAATGATACCGAATGGCTTAATGTGTTTAAATTTTTATAAAATCAATCCCAGGTTTTAAAAACATTGACAAACGGGATTCCTTAAAACTCAAAATCAATTATTGTCAAATATTTTATACAATTTGTGAAGCCGAAAATCATATAGCAAGTAAATGTGAACAATTTCCTCTATCACTTGGATGCACCATAAATTAAACGTATGTGTGAATTTTTCTAAATTCGGGACATATTGAAAATTGTTTATCGCGTAAATATTCTATTTGCAATAAAAAACATCATTCTTTTCTCCATAATTCAGCTTGTGTTCAGGGTCGTAAAATTCCGGAGAATGCATCAAGCACTGAATGAATTGTGTTCATAATCGACATACCACGTTCGTACAACTCATTTGAAAGTCTCTTCTGAGCTTTCGAAATTTATCGAAACGATGCTTAGATATCACTATTTTGGCGTAGAAGCACATAAATTCAAGTTTCGAAGTCCTCACAAACAAAAACCGAACAGTTAGCAACTCGATATACTTCTGGACTATATACGGCCCGATTACCTCTACGAGCCAATCAAAATTGTATTGGCAATCTCTGGCACAAAAAAACCATGTCTGCAACAACAAACCTTGGTTGATTTACCAGAAGATCTCTTTCTCCCTCTCTCTCTCTCTCTCTCTCTGGCACTATATCCCATCAAGGGATGTGGCCGCCTCAAATGAGGTTTCATAATCATATTTTCATTTCGGATAACGAGTGATTAATTCATTGATCCTAAACCAGCCGTGAAATTTTTTCCTTGTCACCACCAGGAATCGAACCCGGGACCTCCGGTCGCTGGAGCAAGCATGCTGACCATTTTGCCACCGGGACGGCTAGAAGGTCGTGTGGCTCAAAATCTACCATACACTATAACTGGTATTGTGTTTTGATGTCCATTTTTGGACGGAAGAAGCAACGCTGAATATAAACATACGTCGCAAAACATACAGCGAACGAGTTGAAGAAAACTCCAAATTTGTTTGAGGGATAATTTGCTGTCAAGCCTTTTTAGTGGGTGCGTACAACAAAATCATTGTTTTCAAAATCCCATGTTCAAAATCCCGGTTTTCAAAATCCCGGTTTCAAAATCCCGGTTTTCGAAATCCCGGTTTTCAAAATTCAGGTTTTTAAAATCTCGGTTTTCGAAATCCTGCTTTTCAAAATTCCGGTTTTCTTTTCTTCTAGTTCTAAAGTCTTGATTTTGAAAAAAAAATTTTTTATTAATTCGGGCCGGCCGGGCTAATAATATTTTAACATAATAATAAGTTATCTTGCCCAAAAAATTACTAGAAAAACCAAGGCTGCGAAGTCAGAGGCGGGAGTCGGTGCTATTTTATTGGAGTCGGGAAAAACTGAACTCCAATTTTTTTTTTGTTAAATTACACCCGCTCTAAAATTAGTCGAACTCCTAGTTTTTGATGGTTTTCGAAAATTGAAATTGCAATTCCAACTTTTTGAAAAATAAAAAACGACTATAACAAAAACTAAAACAGTAAAACCCGTACACAGTAAAAAGTAAAGGATCAGGATATATACGTAGGGTCGCGGCGCTTCCGTAGCTTCGCTCCCTAAAAAAAAATCAGCTGGCGAACGTCCTTATAAAATGGAAAGTAAGTAAAATAATAAGTGGTTTTTGAAATATTGTTTAACATTTAATAATGTTTTATTTCTTTTGACTTTTGTAATTCTGCTATTTGTTTTCGAATATAATTGATTATAGGAGCAGAAGCCGATTGTCAAAATTCCACGTATCCAGTCAGTGATACATTTTGGTGAAGAATATTTTTATCAAGCAAATTCACTAATATTTAATAAAAAAAAATTACGGAATATTCCTTAAAACAAATTAAAAAAATTATATTTCCAAAAACGATATTAATCCCTTTGAAACATTTGCCCCTTGGACACATGCGGCCCTTCGAGACATTCGGCCCTTCGACACATTCAGCCCTTCGTAATTTTGCCCTTCTACAATCGAATTGTAGAGCGAATTGCATACCGACAAGTAGCATCATTCCTCCCGCTCCGTTTAGCCCCCCGAGGGCCTTTAGAAAAGCATGTCGGTAATAAAGAAGCAGTTTTACTAGTTTTATTCTAAGAGAATGATTCGAATTCTAAACTGATTTTTTGATACAGTTCTAGAATACGCTCGATAGGGATGGAACTTTACCATTTCTTTACTGATTATGTTAAAACTCTACAAGTAAGCTCTAAATGGGATTCTAAAATAATTTTTGCTAAAGCTCCAGAATATAGCCATTACCGACAGAATTTGGCCAAATCTTAACAGATTATGATAAAATTCGACGTGTGTGATCCTTATTTCGACTCTAAAATGATTTTTGATAAAGTTCTGATACGCAGAGCTTTATCCAAAAATGATTTAATAACCCCATTTAGATCATGTCAATTTTAAACATAATCCGTTAACAAATAGCCAAATTCCATTTCTATTAACCACATTCCACAGCTGTATCAAAAAATCATTTAACAACCCCATGTCCATCGCACGTGTCGAATTTCAACATATTCGATTAAGAAATGGCCTAGTTCCATTCCTAATGACAATATTCCAGAACTTTACCAAACATCATTTTAAAATCCCATTTAGATCCAACATGTCGATTTTCGACATAACCGGTTTAGAAATGGCCAGGTTTCATCGATATCCGCCTTATTTCAGAATGTTATTAAAAACGCATTTTTCGAATCCCATTAAGGACCCACATGTCCAATTTCAACTAAATCGGTTAAAAAGTGGCCTAGTTCCATAGCAATGGCCATATTTCAGAACTTTATCAAAAAATCATTTCAGAAATCTATTTCCATCGTACGTGTAGAATTTCAACAAAATCGGTTAAGAAGTGGCCTAGTTCCATCTCTATTGACCGCTGTATCGAAAAATCATTTTAGATCCGATTTACATCGCACGTATTTTAACAAAATCTGTTAATAAATGGATAAATTCCATCCCTATTAGCTATTTTCTAGAACTTTATCACAATGTCAATCACAATGTCTCACATGTCAAATTTTAAAAATTCAAACCGAAATTTCCTAAAAATTGGGATTTTTTATACAAAACCGGGATTGTGATTTGTGAAAACCAGAGGCCGTATTCTTGATATCAATTCTTTATATTACTAAAAATTTTCGCCGACTACTTTAATCATTTTTTCAAATGCAAGTTTTCTATTATTTATTTACATTCCAAGCGAGCCTATCGATTTACTCAGTCGGAATATTTCCTTAGTAGGGGGAAACAATTATTTTTCTTAATTAAAAAAAAAAATAAGAAATTTCAAAAAATGATTAAAGTAGCCGGCAAAAAATTTTAGTAATATGTATAAAGAATTGCATAGCAAATTGTATTTCGGTTACGAAAATTTCCACCGATTTCAAGAATAGGGCCTCAGGATTTTAAAAACCTGGATTTTGAAAACCGGGATTATGAAAACCGTAACTTTGAAAACCGGGATTTCGTTACACACCCCTTTTTAGTACCATACGTTATGAAAAACTCTCGTAGTAACTCAATTTTAGGCCTACAATACCTGAGGATCTAAAAGCACTCACACAGGATTATTTTTAGTGGGACGGCCACTTATTACAATAAATCGGTGAAATGTTACAAATCGATGCTGGCCCAACTTGATCTTTAGATCATCCCAACGTATTGTGATGAATATTAGTTTATTACCTTTTGAGGTCTCACCATAATTGCGAGATGTTGACGGGTTTAAAATATTGTGAATAGTAAATCGAAACAAATTGATTGTGTTCAATGTTCTCTTTCATAATGCATAAGTTTGTCTCTTTTTTTTTAAAATAATTTCTAGTTTTAATTTTTTTTATTTGTTGTGTTAGTCGAGTTATAGTTCTTAACGAATGCACATAATAGAGCGAGTTTTTTTAAAATACCACTACCAAGTAGTTGTTGGCCGAGGTTTTGCCTCGATACATCCAACTTTATCCTAAAATAAATTGTTTGGTAATTATCTCGCAGTTCGACTATCAAAAATGAAAAGTCGAGCGTTAAACGCAGTAACGAAACCGGACCATAACCTAATACCATTCAAGGCTGACTTTCAAGGCTGACTACACACCAACTTGAATCATGCATCAAATTTCCCATAATCGGTTTAGTTTAAGCGTACCATCAAGTTTCAGTTCGAGAACAACAAGATATCGCACCAGCAATAATAACACCTTTTGGCTTGTTTGAGTTTCCTTGAACGACATTTGGGTTTCGAAATGTGGCCAAATATTTCGAAGGTTAATACATTCATTGTTTCGAGATTTAACATTTGTGTTCCCTTATATTGACAACCTTTCAATGGCTGCAAGTGTATGGAAGAATATTTGAAACTTGGACGCGTGGTGCTTCAACGTAAAATGTGAGTTCGCAAAAGACGAAATATAATTTCAGGGCTTTCAAATCTCATCTCAAGGCATGCCACCGGACAAAGAATAGAAATTTTTCAAAATTACATACAGCTGGCGACAATCGATGGACTTCTTAGATTTCTGGGGATGGTAAATTTTTATAGAATTTTTCTACCAGATGCAGCACGTGATCAAGCAAAATTATATGAAAAATCAGTAGTTCCATGGGCGATGAAATAATTAAGTTTGCTAGTCTGAGCTGTGTTACAAAAATTAACAGTAAACTGTTGGCAACCTCTGTTCTTCTTTTCGTTAAAAAATTTACTTCAGAGATTCGACAAATTGTGGGAATTTCTAGCAATGTGGCTGATACGATTTCATGTAACTCAAACCAAAATTTAATTTTTCGCAAATTCCCAATATTTGGAACTTAATAATAATGATAATCACATCGTATGTTATGTTTCAACTGGCAATCAACGTTCATTTATATCGATGCCATTCCGTAGACCAATTTTCGAATCATATCATAATATTTCACACGGTATTGAAATAACTTCAAAACAAATTGGGAAAAGGTTTATTTGGCCATCAATGATTAAAAAAATATGCATGATCAAAGAATTGCATTTCGTGTCAAAAATGTAATATGACAGAGCACGTCTTCAACCAGAGAAGGGATCAAAAACGGTTTGACTTTAATTTAAAATTGGCCAAAACCGATTTGGCATACCTTCAACCATTGTGACCGAGAGAGGTGCACAGTTTGAATCCGCGTTTTTTGCGAAGCACTCCAGCGTGCAACGAGTTAATTCAACATTTAAAAGATGCAATCATGTGTGCAACAAACATACAATGGACAAAGTCACTACAAATAGTTTTACTCGCGTTGAGAACAGAATTTCGTGAAGACTTACAAAGATCGTCAGAAAAACCGGTCTATGGGCAAAATATACGATTTCCTGCAGATTTTATCACGCCAAGCAAATGCATTGGTCAATCTAGATTTGTTACTCAACTTCGAAAATAATTCAATGATATTCAACTTACAATAGATGCTTTACAACGTCCACTACAACCTCCATACAAGAGACCGTTTCCAGTTATTAAACGAAACAAAAAATATTTTACTTAATTGATGAACGGTGTTGAATCATAGGTTTCAATAAATCGACTCAAACCATGTTTTATCGAAACACAACAATCTACGGAATTACAAATAAATCTTAATACAATTAGCATTTTTGCCAAACGGGTCGAATAATAAATAAACCAATTCGTTTTCAATAACGTGTATCGTTCTCTCATCAGACAGAAGTGACCAAACTACAAAAATATTGAAAATACTTCGAACTTACATACAAAGTATAATCACACTGCCTTAGCGAATTACTATGTTTCGCTACGAAACAGAACAAAAGCGATAAACAATAAAAAAAATATCACCGCCATATTTTATCTAAGTCAAAATGAATTCTAAAAGTTAACATATTCGAATAATAAAAATTTTTAAATTATAAAAATTCTTTATGTTTTTTTTTTGACACATGAATATTATGATTAAATATGGCCAAGTAGACGTTGGTGGATTAGGCCAGTGAACCTTAAAATAAACCAAAACATTTTTTTTTGACGAAGCTTGATAGAAATGAAATAAATGAAAAACAATTGAAAAAAAATGGTTAATAATATGACTGTTATATGATACCAACTTAGCCATACATAAAAAGCAGTTGGCAACATTGTTTCGCTGGCGAACAAAATTGAAATAGACTCTAAATTTATTTCAACGAAAAAACCGTCATCGCCTGCGTCGACGGTTGTGTTTGTGTTGTTATGTTTTCGGTGTTTTGTAATATGACAGGTTATTTCACTCGTAGCCCTCGCACTTGTTCTGTTTCGGACTTATTCCGTAGCGAAACATAATAATTCGCTAAGGCATTGTGATTATACTTTGTATGTAAGTTGAAAATATTTTCAATATTTTTGTAGTTTAGTCTGGTGAGACGACCGATTTTTTTAATTTAGAGCATTTAATGTTTCATTAGTTCGAAGCCAAACTTCCGAAGAATATGAATAACCCAAAACTTCATGTTAAAAAATAGCAATTGTAAAAAGATACAATGTGTGTTACATAGGTATGTTTATGGAAATTAGTTCGTGACTTAAAATTAATTAAATAGTTCAGTTACAGTGAGCCTCACAAGCGAATTATTTGGTATGAATTAAACTGTAACCTATATGATGACGACTTCAATTGTTTACATACTCTACCAATTTTGACATGGTTTACTTTAAAATACGTAGACGATTATTTCAACACCAAAATTTCGAAATACGCGTAGACTGCATAGCTCCTACAACCCGTCTATCCACCTTTTGGTGCTCCCAAAGGTCCCAAATACCTCCAGAATTAATTACGGTTGTGCTGCCTATGGTGACAAGTAGTTGTGTGAAATGAAAAAAATTTCAAATCTATCATATGTTGCAAGTTTGCAAATTCTTTCAACATAACCGAGGTTGAAATATTTAATTTCGCATACTTACGTTACGATTAAAGAGAGTATATCATTTTATATTAAGACGATAAAAAAGTATTTCGATATTAATAGACATAACAAATTTTAATTTTTTTATTTTTATCCAACATATGTTCAATCAAGCCGGCACCTTAACACACATCTGTCCTATTAATATATTATTAGTTATTACATATGTATGCGATGTGTGTATATACTATTTCTAATAAATACCCTCGTCGTGTATTATTTTGCATAGCGCGGTTTTAAGTTCTGTACAAGCACAGCTGAAAATTTTACTCGTAATTTACCGGTATATGCCATAATACGAGTACAACAAAGCATTTATCTACGCTATGCACGAGTATATACATACGTATACGATTTTACAATGCGATGTAAAAGAGAGAACAACGTTTGCTATGCAAACACAAACTTATCTAATGTCATTAAATATTGTACACATGTCTATACATATATCGCGCAAATACATCTAAATACCAATGAATGATAAAACACGCGTTTGATTTTATTACATAGATAAGATCGATACTCATATGAGACGGCGAATCGCGATAGCAGTATAAAATGTAAATTTGCATTGCAAATCAATTTTTGAGGTGTATGTGTATGTGTGTGTGTCCGATGTTGTATACCGTGGTGTATGCGACTTGACATTTATAAATAGAAATACGGTGTCCATGGCACCGCATTCACGCGATTTATAAATCGATCTTGCAACTATAAACAATGGAATGGAAAAAAAATCATTTTATTCCTTCCACACCAAAATAATTATAAATTTTGTAACCCTGACCTCCGCGTACAAAAAGTACAAAATGTATTACTTACATTTTAATTTTTTCAACCTGCGCTTACGTCTTAAAGACTGCTGCGTGTATAGGAATACGAGTACATACTTACAATACAAAGATTTAAGTACGTAAGCGAAAACGTAAAGTACAAGAAATATTTTAACCGCCTATTTTGTATTTCACGTATATACGAATACTTTCATTTAAAAAAATTCAGACTTTAAAGTTTTTGTACATTTCGATTTCGTTGAGATTTTAACAAAGCAAACTGTGTTGCGTATTTACATAAAAAAAAGCCGCGAAAAATATTGGAATATACGCATAGCAGATTCCAATACATAGATAAGACTTGTGTCGAAGATCAACGTGGAACAATGTTGATTTGCTATGAGCAATATTTGTTGTGTTCAATAATACTTTTCTTGCATTACGTATAACCAAATTTATGTTCATAGTAGCCGACATATCACATAAGATCGGCCGCTTCACATAAAACCCCAAGTTTTTATATCGAAGCCAATGGTTGCCCGAGTGATGGATCAAATACCACTGTAAAGTGAAAGGAACAATGATAACGTGTACCTTATTTGGCAATAGAAAGTTTAATACAATAAAGCATTACGTTTTACAAATTATTTTTACAAGCTGCTCACGTAATCATCAATGATTCCTATATTTACGATATATAATAAAAAGGGATGTAACAACGCCGCGCTCTACTTCAGTTTTTTTTGTAAAATCATTGCAAGTTCTTGTAAATTATTTACCAGTCGGTATGCTAGCTAGGTGCATACCTACACAACGTTTTATCAGCAGTTGCGTCGTATAGTTAGAACCTATTACCGAAAACGACGATATTAAAGAATAACAAGGATTAAACTCTTCGTGAAATCATTGCGTGAATTAAAGGATAACATGAGGACTAAATGAAATAATTCGCTAATGCCCGGTTACACAGAAAAATAACTACCGGCCAGTTAGTTGTGCGCCAGTTATATGATTTATATAAAATCTGTTTCTGCAATCAGGGGTGGGATGTTGTAACATCACTTTTTTCGATATTTATCGAATATTATATCTCTTTTTTATAAAATAAAATTTCTTGTCGTTTCTTTTTTCAATTTTGGTTTTAATATTGTGATCGCACACTACTATAATAAGCCGTTTATTTATCTCTTTTTTGTTTTTCGATATAAAATATCACTCTTAAAATATGTAGGTGGTACACTAAGAGTAGAACGACATAATGTTTTATTCGAATAGGTAGAGATCGCAATAGAAGTAACGTAATTGAAAAATGAAAAACGATAAATTCTATTTTCGATGAAACAAATGTACATTTAGATAGTATCGAAAAAAGTGATGTTACAACATCGCACCCCCAGGGCCGGCATGTTGTAACTATCACTTTTTTCGTGCTACTTTGACGAAAATATAAAAATGTACATTAAAGAAAAAATATGTTTACTTGCAAAATACCGTTATTCCATCGAAAATGCAAACTTGATTAAATATATTTTATTCCATGCAAATATTTAACGATTAGTTAAAAAGTTATTCAATCAATATTGGCCATTTAAATATTTAAACGCAAGCTAAATATTTCCACGAAATAAAATATAGTTAATCAAGTTTGCAAT
This sequence comes from Nephrotoma flavescens, assembly GCA_932526605.1. Classification (NCBI taxonomy): domain Eukaryota; kingdom Metazoa; phylum Arthropoda; class Insecta; order Diptera; family Tipulidae; genus Nephrotoma; species Nephrotoma flavescens. The sequence continues at coordinate 32,817,041 of OW052220.1, read as the reverse complement.
GATTTTTTTCTGACTGTGAAAACATATTTCTAATAAAACATTTAACTGGCGCTCAACTAACCGGCCGTTAGTAATTTTTCTGTGCAACCTGGCATAAGTGTTGAACCCATTCATGGTACCAAAAAACCTTAAACGCGTCAACTAATAATTCGTTACATATGTATGCGTTACACCCGGCAAGTGGTGTCGACATTTGAACCGAGAAGTACTGGGTTCGAATCCCACCAGAGGCAGTGGATGACAAAGCGAATTCTCATCTTCGATAACGAACAGTGACGATAATAAATACAACTAAGACCTCTGTTGAACTGCAGAATTCATTTCATACCATTCTTGTCACTGTACATACTGAAATGAAGCTTGGTTGAATGGGTGGTGAGTGCGTGGGTTAAAAGGGAACTATTAATTGTTAACCTTAAATGGGAATGTACTATGAAATCCCGGTTTCAAATTCCCGGTTTTCAAAATCTCGGTTTTCAAAGTTCAGGTTTTTAAAATCTCGGTTTTCGAAATCCCATTTTCAAAATTCAGGTTTTTAAATCTCGATTTTCGAAATCCCGGTTTTCAAAATCCCGGTTTTCTTTTCATTTAGTTCTAAAGTCATGATTTTTAAAAAAATATTTTTTATTAATTCGGGCCGGCTGGATTAATAATGTTTTAACGTAAAAATAAGATATCTTGCCCAAAAATTTATTAGAAAAAACCAAGGCTGCGAAATCAGAGGCGGGAGTCAGTTTCGTTGGGTCAGTGCTACTCTATCGGAGTCGGAGTCTGAAAAAAAAAACTGAACTCCCATTTTTTTGTCAAATTACAACAACGGTGCCATATATTGACATCCGCTCGAGAAATAGTCGAAAAAAAGCAATATTTTGTTAATGCAACATTTTGAAATGCAATATTTTATATGGATCCCAGAAAAATTATTTCACGTATCGATTTTCAACAAAATCTGTTAAGAAATAGCCAATACCATCCTTATTAGCTTAGAACTTTATCTCAAACTCATTTTTGAATTTTGTCAAAAAGTCATTAAAGAGTCTGTAGGATTGGCGTTAATTATTTTCGGTCTTTTATCCTAAATTTTATATCAAACATTTGATACAATGAAATACAAACTGTTGCATGCACTTTACATTAAAACTTTTTAACATTTTTATTATTATAATATATTTTAGACAATATTAATTTAGTTTTATTTTATATAATTTTAAGTTAGTATGTATTATTTTATTTTGTAACATTCACTTTGTATTATTCATTTTGTCTCACTAATTTATGATTGGTACTTGTTATGTCGCACCACCGAACGTAATTACAAACTGACTGATTGAATTTTTGTGTTGATGATTAAAGTTTTTCTTAAACAGATTAATACAGTGCGTAACATAAAAGTATCCATAATGCACGAAGGATGCATTCTTTTGTGTTAACTATTATGGCGCTCGAGATACCAAGCCGCTACAAGTCCTATTTTTCCACATGTCAAATTTTAAAAATTCAAACTGGAATTTCTTAAAAGTCGTGATTTTTTTATACAAAACTAGGATTTTGCAAACCGAGATTTTGAAAACCTGGATTTTGAAAACCGGGATTTCGTTACACATCCCTTAAAAGGACATTGACTCCATTGGATAATTAATACTTAAAAAAAATAAATCAACATGGTTTATTTAGATGCTTATGTGGCCCATTCACGCTAAGAGTAGTTCTACAACTGAGTTGAGTCATACTAAAGTCATAGCGTGTGTAGGACAGTCTGCAGACTCATTTGACAGTCTGCAAATCGAGCCGACGAAAATCAAAAATTTTTGATTTGGAGTCTATAGTCGCATAATCTAGTCGCTACGTGTGTGGAACAGTCTGACAGACTTCAATGTTTTTTGTGAAAAATATCAAGTTCTATAAGCCTGCATTTCGGATTATACGTCAAAATTTAAATTTCCTACCTTGTAATTGCAGCAAACATCAACACGAAAATATTCGCATCCGAAAAAACAAACTATAACGCAAGAACCGTCCGGATTTCTGCAAATAGCAGTGGAGCATTATTTTACAAAATACAAATTCTAGAAAAGAACCTGACGATGCAGAGACATACGCCAAGTCTTGGGCGTGCTCTTTTCGAAAATTATCTGCTGAACAAAAAATTTACGTGAAAAAGGCCATTGAAGAAATATTAATTATCGGATAATTGGAAAAATTAACAATAAATTGTGTTTCATCTTCGCCTCCATGTTCCAATCCAAGAACCGTTTTTTCTTCATCCATTTTCACAAGATCAGCTAGTCGCGGTTCAACCGCAGGATAAAACATCTCCCATATTTTTGAATTACCAAATGGTAGCTTTGATGTGCCAGTGTCACCACAAGCGACCTTAACTGATTAAATACAATATTCCAATACCTCGAACATTTACGATACTGAAAATGCTTAAATAAATAATTAAATCAAATTTATAAATCTGTTAAAACTAATAAAAGCAGAATTACGCAGACAAGACACGTTTATTTTAATTTCAAATAATTTTTCTCAACGTTGAGAAATGTCTTCACAAAAATCATTTTGGATTTTAGTAGCTTCAAATGGCTTGAGAGATTGGCTTGGTGAATTAATTTTCTAAATGTGTTTACTATTGTTAATCAGCGGGCGATTTCTTAGGAAATTATGCAAGTAACAGCACGCTAGTGTTACTGTTGCTGATTTTTCGGGTCAAAGCTGCATAAGTACTAGAAATACACGAAAACGTGATGCCATAATTCCAAATCTGTTTTCGACTTTTACTTAAAATGTATTCAGTAGTCGGTGGATTTGCGTGAGCAAATGCTTTTAATAAATCATCTCGCAAACCAAACACGTCATCTCCAACAAACAAATATGGTAAAGTTTTTCCACCAGGATATACAGGCTGTGGCAGCGGTAAGTTTAGCCGACTTTTAATTTAATTTATTGTAAAATTTTGATTGCAGTAACACTCCTCGGTCAGAAATTTTGCCATTAGTACCAACATCTGCATACAGAAACTCACAGTATGCATTCACTACCGCAAGTAACACAACACTGAGTTTTTTTATAATTAAAATAAAAAGAACCAGAATGTAATGGATTTTTTATATGAATATGTTTGCCATTAAGTGGCCCTATTCTGATTTTCCCAGAGAATAGGGAATTGGGAATTAGTGACGTTTTTCTACCAGTTGGGAATTTTTTATTCCCAAAAGTGTCTTCTGGCGTTTGGGATTTTTTTTATTGGGAAAAAAATAATTCCATTTTATAGCAGTTTTAACGTTAATTTTTCCCCATTATTTTTTTGGGGAATTGTAATTCATACCTTTTTGAATTTTAAAACATTATTTTGCTAATAAATATATATTTAAAACTAAATTAAACTTGTAATAAGGTCGCAATACGTGTTTTAGTTTATAAATATTTACATAAAAAAAAAAGTTGTACAACTGAGTCGTAATGTGGGCTGCTTTACTCAATCATTACATGCAAACAGAGTAAATGCGGAAAACCAGAAAGAGTTAAAATCAAAAATCCCTATGTGTGTGAGGGGCGCAACAGAAAAAACTTTTATAATTAAAATTTTTGTTGTTGCGATTTGGTTGCCATAAATATAAATAAAAAGTACAAAACGAAGTATTTTTTATGGCAACCGAAATAAAAAATAACCCCCCACTCTCAACAAATTTTAGTTTAGTAATATTTTTTTGTGAGCACTAGGCTCATACATTTTATATGTTTGGTGGAGTGTGATATAAATCGCGTTTTCATGATAAATTTATATTAATGTTCAAATTAAATATTGTACCTTTTTTAATATTTATTATTTACTCTGTATTACATAATTTTAATGCATGTGATATAATTAAGTCTATGTTACAAACGCGGTCAAATATTCCCCTAACTTTTTATAGGCACGCGTTTTCTTCATTTTTAATTAATGAAAGGAAAAAATTAATAAATAATAAAATGATGTCTACAAATAATATTTATTTTTTTTAGTAATTTAGAGATAGAAATCAAATTAATTGAACAAAAAATTTTATTTTTTAACTAATTTATTGGTTATATGTGCGTGGCTGTCAAATGTTCCCCTAAAAATTTTGCTATAAAATAAAAATATTCTGTCTTTGTCGGATGTTTGATGTTATCTCTTTCTAGTTTTCTGCACAAAAAAAGCCGCAGTAATGGAATGCCGCCTTTATTTTGCAAAAATAATATTTTTTTTCAATCAGTTCGTCTCCACCAGCCGCCCGGAGAAGTCACTATGTCCATCAGCACCACTGCACAAAAGATGCACTCGCAACCGCTCCGCCGTTACATATGGTGGATAAAAATAACTCAAAAATTAAATTAAAATATATTATATATGTTATAGGACCAGTTATAGATGCGGATGTGGTACACGCGTTATAATCATATTACAATAATTAAATTTAAAACTGATAGTGTCAATAGAAGATCCATCAGTTTTAATCATGTGCATCCATCACTGATATTCCAATTATATCAAAAACGTTGTACTTTTAATCTTTACTAAATCAGATAAGAAGCAATTGTCTTGTTTCAAACTGCCAGACCCCATTCTGTAAAATGTTGATCATTAAAGAGGCTGAAGGATTAAAACGTTCAAGAGGAATATTGTTCTTAATTACCTTTTGGTTTATCACATGCCACACCAGCACACACTCAAATTTAGTTCAATGAGAACGATTTAAGGGGATAAACTGCATTTATTAATGTTTCTATTTTGTAATTCAACCCAAGAAGCCAGTGAGTGCAATGTCAAAAATATTCTTTCTTTTTTATTGAATCTGAGTAATTTTACTCTGCCACTGCGTTTTTCTTTTTGAACTGGGGCGACATAATAAAATACGATCGGAAAATTTAAACTTCAAAAATATTTTCACTCGGTTTGCTTTAATGGATGTGGGCTGATGCATAAATGGAATTTCTATTATATTTTAAGAACAATAGTTTATCTGCTAGAAGATTTTCGAAATTAAATTTCTAGCGGCAACACATTTTCGTTCAAAATTGGTTGATTATGAAATAGTTGTCGAATACAATTATGCCGTTAAAGTTTCATTTATTTGGGTTTTCTCACGAAATATCTAAGCCATTTTGAACCATTTTTTTAACATTTTCGTGTTTGTCTAATGTTTGTTTAATTAAAAAATAAACCTAATAAGAACTGCTTAAAAGCAAGTCCAAAGTGCATTTCAGTATCGATACTGCAAAGCTTGGAGCCATTGAAACAGCTAATTATGATCGAGAACATATAACTTACAAGATGACGCAGGGCTCACCAAGCTAACGATTTACTACCAAATTGTAAATTCGTCTTCCGAAATAGCTGAATTTCATAACTTCATGCTTAAAACAATGTTTCCAATCTATATGATCTGTAAAACACCATTTAACAGAGCAATTCGAATACTTTCTTATCCAATATATCGTTTCCAGATGTGATCGACCACTGCAAACAAGTATTAAAGGGTCTGGTGGTGGAGTTCTTATAGATGACACATCGTTATTGAGGAAATTGCTTGAAGTTTCTGATCACTCAAACGATACATATGTTCGTTAGTACTATTAGTCTTGCTAGATAAAACTTGTTTAAAATACGTACACCTTGTCTTGATATTGGCAAGACATTAAAATTACTAAATATTTCTGAAAAAGAGTACTAAGTCTCAAATGTTGGGCACATGTGTCTGGCCATACTAAGCTATAGTTTCATGATTTTGTCTTTGTTCTTTTCTATTCAAACTCTCTTAATATCGTAACCGACCGTGGATTAGTTCCATTTATTTCAATATTGTGCGCGGCTTGTGTTTCATACAACAACATGGAAAGGAGAGACGTTTTGTTACTTCCAGATAGCCTACCCAAATTAAGTGCGGCTTTGTCTAATAATCGATTTAACAAACGTTCCCATTTCAAATTGATCTAGAAGTAAACATTGGAGTTAGCGGTGCTGATAAAATCGAAAAAGATATAATATACATGGAAGCGTCGCAAAACTCTTTATTTTTGTTCAAACCCAATTTCAAACGCTGTGTGTCAACAGCACTCGACAGTGTTGACTACGATTTTATATATTTTAAAGTCCGTTTTAATTACTGTTATTAATGCGGAAAAATGCGGACAAAAAAATGTTTTTACCACATTCCACAATTTTTGTTTTAATATTTGTACACTGCTCGCCAAAAAATTCCTGACAGTAACCGTAACTGTTCGTATTATTCGAGTTATGGTTGTACAAAATTATATATTATGCGTCAAAATGGACTAATGGAACAAATCAAACAAAAAACCAACAATCAATTAACTCTGATCACATCTAGCATTCTTTTTCATTCTTTTTGGCATACTATGCACCAGGTTTGCAATGTACTCTTCAGGTATCATTTTACATTCTTCTTGCAGAGCTGATTGAAGTTGATCTAAGGTTTCTGGAATGACTTCACTTTGCCATAAACGACGCCCTAGAATATATAACACGTGCTCAATGGGATTAGGGGGACCAAACAATTCTATCAATTCCCACCTCATCCAAATAATTATTATTGACAACGTTTGCAACGTGGGGTCCGGCGTTGTTCTGTATTAATTTAAATTGCTGTTCAATAAATGGGGCGTGAGGAGCCACATAATCTACTAGACAGTTCACGATATATCGTTCAGCAGTTATGGTGTCACCGCGTAGAAACGCACAGACCTTGCGTCTATATAAATACCTGCCGACTCCATTAGTGAGCGGCCATGAAATGGGACTCTTGGCGATATGTCACATTGCACATATCAATCTCCGGATCTCCGCCATACTCTTTCACGTCCATCCGGTGATTGCCAACTGTACCTTAATTTATCAGTGAACAATATTAACTTCCAGGCATTCGCAGTCCAATGGACGTGCACAATAACAATTACACTGTTTGTTTATGCGAATATGTCACTTTACCAGGTGACAACATTTTAGAATAAAATATAAAAAATACCAACTACGTCGACATCTTTCGACAAGTACGACAATTAAAAATTGAAATTGGATTTAAATAATTCTAAAAAAAATTTGATTTAACTAATTCCATTTAGGAATTGTTCAGTGCAATTGTCGTTGTAAATGTCTCAAGTAAATACAGGTAGTGTCTTTAAACCACTCTATAAAAATATTTATCAAGAAATTACAGTGCCCGGAATTTTTTAACGGGCAGTGTAGTTCAACATATTCGAAGACCATTGGGAACAAAAAGACTTACAAAATTATATATTATTTAGATAGCATTTAAATACAGTGCTGGGAAAAAAAATTGGGCTAACATATTTTATTGCAAATTGGAGTCTTTTTTTGCTAAAATTTATAGAAGTTCTATCTTTAATTTTAATATTTTGTTGGACCGTCTTTTGTTTTTATTACACCGGTACAACCCCGCAACTGATGTTTTATGTAAAATTGGTCAAGCAATTATTTTATTTTACGCCTACCGTTCTTGACCGTCATTAGGGTGCAGATGTTTTATTGCCTGTAATTTTTTTTTTTCGAGTATAAATAGTGCATATTTTGTAAGATTAAGTTATTCTGTAAGTGATCCTAGTCAAATAAAGAATAAAGTGCAATTTCAAGTAAAAAAATGAGAAAAGGGGTTTTTCGGAGTTTTGCCCCTAAATTGCAGGTATTTTTTTATTTCAAAAAATTACGTCATTTTGTGTATTTAAAATGAAACAGTAAGCTAGTTGCTTTCAAAAGTTATGTCATTTTATCAAAAAAAGACTCCGATTTGCTATAAAATACGTTAGCCCAATTTTTGTACCAGCACTGTACGTTACACTGAACCACCAAAATCCGAATATTTACATTAGGTCTGGCCAGACTCATGAGGCGTGAATGTGATTCTATAATTATGAGTAACTTGAATTCTACTTGTAAATATGCTCAACAAGGTTAAAAATGGTTACTCTTGCACAACATCTCTACGATTCGTTGTCGATGTTTGTAGTTTGCATACGGGTCCCAATTAAATCAGTTGAAATTATTTGCTTTTAAAATATTAAATTTTCTTTTTTGTATTGAAATAATTTTTTTTCAAAAATATAAAATATCTGACGTCTGCCCGACACGAAAGTCAAAGCTATTTTCCAAAGAAAAACTATTGTCGGGTTGGAAAATTGTACGTGTATAATCAACAACTTATTTTAAAATGTATGCCAGCTGTTGTAGCCCTGCCTTGCTCATGTGGGCGCTACAATTTGTTATTGCTTCACGTAACGCATTTTATCGTAATATACCAATAATATTTACGCTCGAAAGGTTGTGTTAAGATTGAGAAACCTTGCCTCTTCAAATTTTTTGTACTTTTCCGAGAAATTGTAATTTTATACTTAATCTAAGAACCTCTAAAAATATTAGAAATTTCGGGTTATTTGGGGATATTTAGTGATTTTTCTTTGTAATCCTGTGGAGTGTTAAGTAAGAATAAGTTGTGCAGCTAGATTCGATAAACATCTGTAGACACATTTTTTAGAGTTTTTTATATTCAATAACTATTATGGAAAACTCTTTCATTTCCTCAATATTTTCTTTTAATATTTTTTATTTGCTATGTACCTTGGAGAAGTGCAACGTGCTCGTTCGGAACATACAACAACAATCAACAACAGTCTATAGACTAACATTTTTTCGCAAATCGTCAATCTCGTACCTAGTTTTGTTTGTGCCAATAGAGGGCCATGTATTTTTTGGCACACAAATACGGAGTTTTTCTATATGAAGGATAGATTGGTAAAGCAAAAATTTATTAATTGACTCATTGACATTTACTTTTTAGGTTAGGTTCAACAACAAATTGAATTTGGTAAAGAAATCGATTCCGATTCAGAAAGGAACTAAGTTTTACGTAGTAGGCCATGCATCCAATTGAAGAGATATGAAAGATTTACGTTTATCAAAGACACTGTATGTTCTGCCTTATTTCGAATTTAAATTGTTTAATAAGATAGATCTATTATCTAGATTTATATAGCAATATTGATATTTCTCAAAATGCCTCGAATCGTTGCACTGAGATCGTTTTAGCGTCTTTATCTATCATTTGACTCACCTACGTGTCTCGGCTCTCCTTGAGACCAAGTGAAATTCGATAATTGGCTCTGATGATCGCGATCGTGCGCTATTTCCGACAGGCCAAAAGTTTTAGAATACATCTTTTTGGTGCTGTGAACTTAAAAGGTTACGGATAAATACTACAGGAGAGTTGAAACGCCACTAAACGGAATTTAATGTTATAAAAATTGCCGTATTTCGATTACTCAACAGGAATTTCATCCATATCAGAAAAGGTATTGGTGAACTGCTTCTTGAACCCGTGGTGGAATGTACCCATGGAATATTACCTACAGTGTTTCGCATGTCAAATTAGTGATTACCTACATCATTCTAAAGAAAAAGCAGCTTAATCTTTTAGAAACAACGGACTACTAAAATCGTAAAATACATCTTTCGTCTACCTTTCTAAAATTCTTAGAGGGGTTGAGGTTTACATTAGGGTCACTACTTTAGTAGGATTGAAAAACACTGAATACTTAACATATAGTGTTTGTCATAAGCTCCTTCAGGCATATCGCACGTATGTTCGTCTGCGCATCTTTTACAACGATCGCTTATCACTGTATCAAATAATTCGAAATCGACAACGGTACAGTTATCAGGAATTGTATAATTATAAAAGTTACGGCACATCAAGCTTATATCTCTGCGTTTATTTCTGTATTTTCCACGCTTTGAATCGATCGTAAACAGTATTAAATTGTCTGGCGCATCGACTGAAAGACTATGTTCAATTCGTTATCCAACTGTTTAATCGATTCGAGTCTAGTCAGAGAACCTAAACATGTTATCGATATATATATTTTACCCAATTACCCATTCAATGTAACGAAAATGTTGCTACCGGTTCACTACGATACTAAAGGCAATGAGATTGGACATTTTCTGCGGTCAATGCAAGGGCACAAATGAAAATTTAGTTTATAATTTTCTAGTTTTTAGTTAATTTTCTTTCTTACTTTTCTAGTAAAAAGTTTCTTTTTTACCGACTGTAGGTATCTAGAATAATTACAATAGCTATAACACTAAATTGTGTGCGCCTTTCTTTATATGTCAACTTTGTCCTGAACCATTTTTTTGTAAGACACGAACATATTTTTCCAGATATTTCTCGATAACATTTTAAGTGGACCACACCCGGTCCATCAATATAATATTTTGTTATAAACAAAAAAAAATTGAATACATCGTAGTTGACTACGACCACACAAATTGCAGCCGACTACGATTTATTTAAAATATATTTTATTTGAAAGATTCCCAATTAACTTTGTTTTGAAAATTTTTGTACCAAACTTATTCTTTCAGTAGGCCAGAAAAATACAATTTGGACAAAAATGCTATGAAAATATTTTTAATAATTTCCTATTTCTAGGGAAAGCCAGAATAATGCCACGAATTTTTAGTCAAGCTCTCAAGTTGAATTATTACACGAATTTTGAGCGATGTGGTCTCGACTTCAATTCTCAACTTTGACCACTTTGATAATACGTTGATAATAATTTATTCTAAACTCCATTTAATAAATATTTTCCATTATACGCTTCAATTTGTACAAGACCCAATGAACAACCTTAATAATACTAAAACACAACTCCTTATAATAAAGACGTGTGATTTTACAGAAATAATAAGTGTACATGCTGATTAAAATGATCATCAGCTAAATGTAATTGCTCACGATTTTCATTTTACTAAAATATTGTATATCATATACTGAACGTGTAAAAACTTAAGGAAAGGGGCGGAATAATATTTACTCAAGAATATCAATTATTTTTGTTTGGAATAAATACGGTTTGTATTTACAATAACAATTATAGCTCATTGCCGCACTTTAATTACACAAAGGCCGAGCAATTTTAAGAAATTATATATTTTCGATAAAACTATAACAAATATAATCATTGCTTGATCAGAAACGCCTTTTGTCACCGTCAACGCAAATTAACGATTATCAGGGATCGAAGATCACAGTTTACGATTAATCGATTTCTAATTATAACTAATCGTAATTTTGATAAAATTTGCAAATCCGTGAATTTTGAAATGCGCGATCGACCGCATTATAATACATTTTGGTAGAGTAAATATTTGTTAGTTATTTTACTAAGCCTTTAATTTAATTAAACAATGAGTAGAGAAAGCACATACAATGATCACATAAGTTAAATTTGTGCGTATCCGCTTTCCACATAATTTTTATTTACGATCATATTGATCGCGTACATAAAACTAAAGTTGAAGAGCGAGCGAAATGGTTCGTGTGTTATGCGCCGGTGTATAACCATAATAATTTTAAATTACAAAAATCATGTTTTCAAGTTTTCTATTAAAATTAACAAGTATACAGGAAAAAATAAAAATTCGCGATCAAACGATCATGTACACAATGTCATGAATCATTTCTATATACACAGAAAATAAAATTAATATTTATTTCGATCTAAAATAGATAAATCCTGCTAATAAATACATCACATGATCGATGATGAGTGAGATCAACCACAGAGTCTAATACGAGTATAATATGTATGATCGCTTATTCAATATTAAATATTTAATTTAAAGATCGTTGATTTGTATATAGAGAGTACTTACCCAACTTATAGATAAATGCACATAAAATGTGCTTACTCCAAAAGAAAATTTAAATTTTGTGCAAAAAACACAAATATATAATTAATTTTTTTTTTTTTTTGATAATATTAATTAATTGATAATTAATTAATATTATTATTTATAAATCACTGTAATCCACAAATTTGTAATGTGTAAAGATGAGATGACTCGATATATTGATATCCACACGTATTTTTAAACTAAATAATTATAATTTCTTAATTAAGTGTAATTAAATCTAATTAATTTTTTACTTTACAATTTATATTTTCACTTTGAACTTACTATGCACATAAAATATAAATTTCCTAAAAAAAAAAAATTTTTTTTTAATATAATTATACACTATACTGACTGTTATTTATTAATTAATTACTTGAGATTTATTAATTTATACAGTCATATCAAATGTACGAGTATATAACTAATTTCGCGAGCAACGTTGCCAAATCTATATTGTTGTTGGTGTGTATAAATATATATACATATATATATATTTGTAAGGTGCGTATGTCGTCTAAGACATATTTGTAATTTAATTTAATTTCTTTTAATTTTAAATTAAGATTGATGATATTTTGGTTTTGTTTATTTTATGGTGGCGGTGTCATGAATATATAACGACAAAATTATTAATTAGACAGTAGTAAATATACAAATTATTTATGTGTACATATTTATAGGTGATCGTGAAGTAATACGATATATTTTGTCGAGGTGAAGTAAGTCGATCAATACTAGTAGAATCGTATTTAAGTCACTACGTGTTAATTTGATGCGTCAATATTTCAATGTTAATTTGGTTTATAGAAATTAACAAATAATTTTAAATAGATGTGACACCTGTTAGCAAACGTTACAATTATGGAATCCAGATAATTTAAAAAAATTATTGCTTGAGGCAGTGAGCACTCTGACAGCTAAATATGTTTTTTGTTTTTGCGCAATCAACATTTAACATTAGTACGAGTGATTTAAAAGTTTAAGATACATATTTTTTTTTCTTAGCTAAAAATCTTTAAAAAAAATGTCTAAACGTTATAATTTTTAAATGATGAAAAATTTGCAAATAATAAATCCACAAGTCCTGGCCATATTTAATTGAAAATCATCTTAATTATCTGGAGCGGAGAATAATTAACAGACCACACAAATATATTTAGAGATAACGTAAAGTGATAAAATTCATTAGACAAGATATTAGTTAATTGAAAATCGTTGTAAAAGATAACTAATTCACAATAAACGATTGCTCAATTGATTGTTGAGAACTATCCCTAAAAGTATTTTCAATTAGTTCCAGATAAGGTTATTTAATAATATTTAGATAATAATATCCATTTTAAAAAATAACCATAATCACTAAAATTATTAAAAGTTTCATTCCGTAAATAAAAATGACATGTAAAGTGAGGAAAGTGAAACATGTATTTTGAAATTAATATTTGCACTGTTTTTATTGAAGAAACTTAAAAGTAAGGCTTTCTGGACTGGACTCATTTTAATAATAAAAAATATCAACAAACAAAAATAATTTTTTAGTGGAAATTGGAGAAAGCAAAGGCTGCTAGATTTATTTTGGTTCCATAGTGAAACAAATCTGTCAAGAAAAATTATTTATTCATTTTTATTTTTTGATCACCCAGTAAATTCAGAGGCCTGCTACAATATTATTTGAAATTTTATTTTATTATTTTATTTTTGCTCCCTAAAATTTTTATAGAGAAAAACAATTTAAATTTGTTTCGTAAATAATAAAACAAAGGATTCCAGCAGTAGGCCAGAAAAAAATAATTCAAACAAAAGGTTTTGAAAATGTTTTTCGCAATTCACTGTTCATAGAAAAAGGGTCAGATTATTGCAACAGAAAGGAAATAAACAATAAAAATGCAAGTTAGTCCTAGGTCTAGGGTAAATGTTAAATTTATTCAAGTGAAAGATTTTTCCTACAGTTTTGAATCTATAAACAGAGTCGTTTGATATCCACTCCGAGTTATTATAATAAAATAAGAGCATATTCAAGATCAGATTGCAGATTGCAACATTAATCATATCTGATTAATCTTTTTAACACAAACTGCTAAAATATATACCAATCACCTAATCTGAAAAATGCACGTGAAAATTAAAAATGTCTACTCAAAAAATTTGGCGTAAAACAACCAGCGTCATAAAGCCAACTTATGGATGAAAGAAGTGATAAAAAAGCTGTTTGGCTAACAAGACCTTTCAAACGGTAAGCCACATGATTATATCGTAATTAAAATAATGTAACGGCCCCAACATCAGATTTAAGCACTAGGGAGTTTTATGGTATGCCAAAAACTTTTAAGCCGGAAAATGTCGGTAATGTAGATTTGAGTAGACAACCAAATGTCGATAATGCAAATTATTTTTTTCTTTTCAAACACAGCGTGTCTTTTACGTTCCGGTTCGATTTCCGCGTCAAACACCATTTTCTTTTGCATGATATTTGTCACTTCGCATTTGACAGTCTTAGGGAGTGGTCGATAATAAATTATAATGAAGCAACGTGTTGAAATTTTTAAAACATTTAATTTAAATAATTGTTCAATTGCGAATACGCCGAGATAAATGAATGAATTACTTAAATAATTTTAAAAATTCGCATACAATGGGTGATAAAATAAAAACTGAGTGACAATTACGCCAACATACACCAGAAAAAATTGAAGCAGTGAGGCAGAGTGTTGCTGAATATTCAGGCACCTCTTATCGACAGTATTTTTACACGTATACAATTTTATTGACACAAAAGCTACAGGAAAATGACCATGAATGGCGACGGGATTGGAGTGCTCGAGTTTACAGCCCGGTACAGACGATCACCATTTTTGGCAAAAAATAATTATGAGCGACAAAGCACGTTTTGACTTCCAGTGTCCGAATTGAATCAATTAAGCCTATATGATATGCGGTTCCAACAAGACGGTAGGCCATGACACACGGCTTGTTATACGATGGTAATTTTGTGAAATTTTTCACGGCTGAATAATGTCAAAAAGTGGTGATATCGACGATCCCCACGATCCCCTGATTTAAACTCTCCTGATTTCTACCTATGGGGGTACTTAAAAGGAAAAGTGCACAGCAATAAAACAACCACAACCTCGAGTCTACGAAAATGTTATGAAAGATGTGCTTAAGAGCTCGTATTTCCACGACTGCCAGAGGCACCCACTTGACCAATGTTATATTCCATACCATTATATTCTATAATAAAATTATATTTCATTTAAATATTAAAAAAACATTGGCTTGGAACATAAAGAGCACCCTGTATATGAAAAAATAAAACAGATCCATGTTAATAGCCAGAACAAAAGAGCAGTGTGAAATGAAAATTTGGTCGTAAAAACTGGGGCGGTATCATGAAATACGACCGGAAAATTTAAACGGGTTCAGAAATATTTTCAAACATACTAGATCAAAACAATTAAAATTTGCCATGCGGATGTTGGGTGACGCATAAACGCGTCATATTTGCAGAACAATGACTACTCTTTTAGAAGAATTTCGAAATTCAATTTTGATGCAACACTTTTCGTTCAAAATTGCCCGATTATGAGATAGTTGCGCATACATTTTTTCCGTTAAATTTTCGATTATTTGCATTTACTAAATATCTATTTTTAGCCAAAAAATGTCGCCTGCCTAAAATGCACTAGTCGATGATTTAGTCAAAATCGGAATCATAGCAAATTATTAATTATTTTTTTTAGTTTTCAGATTATTTAATAATGTTGATTTATTACTTTCATAATTTTGCCAGATGATCATCACTCTCATTATGACTATTCGATGTAGCATCATAGCTCTACAGAAAATGGTCGCTGAAAGTCGATAACTGAATGTATTTTCCAATTATCTGATTATTTTTGCGAAAGAGCCAAAATAAAGTGATAACAAATTTTTGCAGTTAGTCATCGATCTAGGCTATTTGATCATTTCGATATCATAAAAAAACGCTGGTACTACAAGCTGCAACTTAGGTGCTGATTTAATCGAGATTTTAGGGCAAAACCCACACTTCATATTTCCAAATTTTGTGCTTTTTGAAATCAACCTACTACTGCTTTTACAAGCGCCCAAATATTACACAAATACACGATGAAAATTAAGTGTACAAAGATTGGAAGCACTTGTAATTATTTTTGCACTGCAGAAGATTGACAAAATTCAGACTAGTAGATCTTTTACATTGGTCACGGGTCACGAACTGTTACCAAAACTTGTAAATCGTTTGGCTCGACGGATATTTCTGTGTAATTCAAACAGCTTTACAGAAAAACAGAAATAAATTAGAAAAAAACTCAAATTTAACACTTAGTCGCCACGTCAGTCATATGTGTCTGACACTAAGTAGATTCACATGAGCTATGTCAGACATACACTCCCAAGTATTTGATTGTAACCACTTTAAATTTTGCCCTAATTCTTCATGTGGTTGTTGTTTTGCTATAATTTTTTTATGTCTTTTCTCTTGTTGTGTACTAGCTGATGAGAGAGAAATTAAAATAAATCAAAGGAACACGGTCAATTGAAATTTTATATTTTGCGAATATTTAAACATGAGCACTTGATTATAACCATTATTTGTTTTTAAACTTTGAAAGACTGAAATGCTTGAAAATTATTTCAATTGTCTTTTTCTATTGCTGCAATTTATTTCCCGTAATAAAAAATTAAATAATAAAAAATAATAAATAATAAAAAAATTTCCATTTTTATAACAATGGGTCGAGGTAAAGCGTTGACAAAAGAAGAAATTGGTAAAATTGTTGCATTTAAGCAAGAAAATTATTCTAATCGGCAAATAGTGATTAAAATTGGTCGAAATCATGTGACAATCAATAATTATCTAGATAATCAAGAAAATTATGAAAAAACCATGAAGGGCGCACATCGAGAGCAACAACAGAGCGAGAGCGTAGCTTAATTTTATGCGCTGCGTCGTATTCTGCTGCCACCGCTCGCAAAATAAAAGATAAAGTTGGAACTTCAGCCAGTATCTGGACAGTATGCAGAGTAATTAAACAGTGTCTGCATCTTAAACGGAGAAAAATTATGAAAAACCACATTTACTTCAGCGTCATAAAGATGCTAGATTAAAGTACTGCCGGACACATTTTAATTGGAAGGAAGAATGGCATCAGGTGATACTTTCTGATGAAAAAAAATTTAATTTGGATGGACCTGATGGGTTTCAGTATTACTTCCATGATTTGAGGAAACCTGAGCAGTTTCTGTCTCGTCATACCGCTGCTGGTACCGTCATTCATACAGCAGGACGTGTTAAACAATGGTTTTCACACAATAACGTGGAAGTTCTGGCTGGACTGGCTAGCTGTATCTCCTGATTTCAACATAATCGAGAATTTTTGGGTATGGTTATCACGCAAAATGTATGCAGAAGGAAGGCAATTTCAAAATAGGGATGGGTTGATTGCTGCAATTGCGAAGATGCTTTCGAGCAAATACCATTAAATTATGCACAGAGCCTGTTTCATTCCTTATCTGATAGAGTTTTTGAAGTTGTACTCAAGAATGGGGGACCTACACATTACTGACAATAAAAAAAATTAAAATCAATCGTCTACAATCTATAAACCAATTAATGGTTATAATCAAGTGCTCATGTTTAAATATTCGCAAAATGCGCGTTCCTTTGTTTTATTTTAACTTCTCCCTCATCAGCTACTATACAACAAGAGAAAAAGACATTAAAAAAAATTATAATAATACAACAACCACATGAAGAATTAGGGCAAAATTTAAAATGGTTATAATCAAATGTTCGGGAGTGTATATGTCTGATATACTGGATTTAGTAGAAGGCCACGTCAGTCATTGATATCCGACGCAAACGATAAATTTACTGTATCTTTTAAAAGCTTAGCCTACCAGTGGCACTATTCTGGTAATTGGGGAACTGGGGAAAGAATTTTTATGCAATTTCTGTTCAAATATTTTTTTCGTAGAAAAATTTGATGTAGAAATTTATAAATTGGGAATAATTTTTCCATACCTAATTTGACGGCCTATCTAAATTTACGGCCAGCTTCTCCATAAACCTGGACCATTCCAATTTTTTTTTGTATAGTTAAATATTTTGTATTGTATTAATAGCCTAACGCAAACATGCCTTTTTGTTTTCGAAATAATCTTCGAACTGAATCGATTGTTTTAAAAACAAAATACGAGATACAGATTTAAAATACAAGAAAACAAAATACAGATTTAATTGCATGTTCCTGGGTTACAATAATAGTTAGTTTTGGTTCAAGCGTGTTGCGGAGTCGTATGCGTGGGTTCTCAGTGAGAGAAGTCGAGAAGAATTTAGTAGCGTTATTGCAGCGAAGTCTCTCATGAATCGAGGAAAGTGTTTCAAAAAAATCCTACGTACTTTGGGGCATGGAATCCGAATCCTCCGGAATGATTGAATTTTGATAGTGGACATTTTTTCGTAGAGTGTTTGTTTCACGAGATTTTGGGGAATTTCAGCTTGAAAAAATAACCCGGTATAGTTGCCTTATATGAACACCAACTTTTTTGTTTTTTGATTTTGTAGAGTGAGAAGTCTGTTGTGATTCTCTATGCTACTGGTCAAACATATATCACTGACACGGCTTGTAGAGAAAAGAAGTTGTATGCATGGCCGAGCCAGTCATTTACGTGTGACATAAAAAATAGTGTTTTCCGGAAAATTTGGTAATACAGTACGGCATAAATTTTTTCCGAAATATAGTATCTTAATTATGTAATAAAATTATCATGGTCCAGATGAAAATTTTATTGAAATTATCGTGGCGATTAATGTGTTAAAACACCCTAAAAAATAGACGTAGGAGTATACAAATAGCATGTGCCGAATACCCAAAATTTTACATATAGAACAAACTGGTAGAAAAACAGTAATGTACGAACTAATAATAAAAAACACAGAAAGGAGGAGTCAAAATGTAGAATAACCAAAAAAACTGAAGAAGATTACCAAATAAAATGGCGTCATCATCAGCTACAAAATATATTGGTTGGGAAACCGTAAGTGAATTGGCGATATGGAAATATTTTTTACGTGAGCAAGGTAGTAACCCAAAAACCGCTAAATGCAGCATTTTTCAAAATATTTGGAGGATCTACTAAAGGACTACACACACACCTGAACCAAATTCATAAAATTAATTGTCAAAAAAGAACGTCGAACTCGAAGCAAACTGAAACGGGTTAAGGAAAAAATTAAAATTTTTTTAAAGAAAACAGCAATTCTAAGAGGAAAATCACTAGATGGATTTCCATTCAAAGCGTTTTGCACATCATTGGATTTAAGGGAATGACTTAAAGCACGTGGGTTTGAAAATAAACCAAAATCGCCAAATACTATTGAAGCCATTTGCCGGAGAAATGCCAATCTAATCACATGCAATGCCGCTCTTCAGTTTGTTCTGAGCAAATTACAACATCAAAGCAACCCAATAGCTCGCGAGTTGACAAATTCTTTAATAACCCGCATAAAGGAGAGAAGAGCAGAAACATTCGGAATATTAAAATATTTACAGAACAGCGATGCTGCTTTTAACGAAGCAGACATATTTACTCATTACTGTCCCAAGTCGAAACTGCATTAAAGTTTTTATTAGCGATTATTTTGGATTACATGAAGCAGCAGACGCGGAATGTGAAACAGATGAAAATGTTTCATCACAGAGCAAGGATTGTTACAACGAAAAGGCTAATGAAGATGTGGTTTCAATCGATTTAGTCGAGTGGTTTCAATCGATTTAGTCGAGGAAAAGTATTTGGAAGATGAATTGCAACGTAGTATTAATTCTAACTGGTAACCGCGATCGGGAGAGAAATGGAGATCTTTGAATAAAGCAATCACAGAGGGCGACATTTGCAGCGAGTTTACACTGATTTATTGACCATTCCACCGACAAGCGTGGAATCGGAACGAGCAATTTCCCCTTACGGAAATATTATTTCTAAATTAAGAACCAGCCTGGACGATAAATCGGTTAATGCCTTATGTTTTTTAATATCATATTTTTTAAATAATTCGAAAATGTAAGAAACATTTTTATTATGGAATATTTTTTAATTTTTTTTTAAGTAATTTTAGCCAATAAAAATAAGTTTTTTATTTAACATTCTTCATCCAACGAGCCCAAATACAGGACCCAAAATGTTCTCAAAATTTTTCAAAGAAACTCAAAATTACCTTGGAACAATAAATGGCCATTAACTCTCCTTACCAAAGATTTTGACTCAAGTTTTTGACGAGCCCAAATATACTGGCAATGGTAACAACTTTTTTGATTTTGACTCAGACTCCGATAGTGCATCTTATAGCTTATTAAAATCCCCGGTGATCTTAAACACCATCCCCTAACCGTAGTCATAAAGCGTTCCCGATTTCCTTTCGATGAAGCACAAATTTATCTTGCAACGTTAAACAGTCGTTAACATTTTTTACCAGAGATTTTCACTCAGGTTTTGATAGTGCAGCGAATAGCTAAATAAATTCCTCAAATGAATCTCAAATTTGCCTTGGATCCTTAAATGGCCATTAGAAGTCCCTACAAGAGGTTTTAACTCACGTTTCGATACCGAGTTAAAGAGGTAATGCAATTCCTAATCGAACGAGTTTAAATACCAAAAAACCATCCCCTAACAAATCATATATTATTCACAATTTTTTTTCCAATTCAAACCTGTTTTGGGAACTTAAATGGCCATTAATAGCTAATGGTGGATGGGAAAAATGTTCACAGTTTTTTTCTTTAAACTTGCAATTCACTAGAGATTTTTACACAGGTTCCGATAGTGCAACAAACAGCTAGTTAAACTCCTCATCCAACGGACCCAAATATCATTCCCTAACCCGGGGCACATAGTACTCACGATTTTTTTTTTCTCTTCGAAATCACAAATAAATACGGATCACAAAGAGTTCACGAATTTTTTTCGATGAACCTCAGATTTGTTTTTGAACTGAAAATGGACATTAGCACTTCTGGCTGATCACGATAACATTACTAAATCAATAAGAATCCAATTGGACCTTATGTATTCAAATGCGATTCGTAGACGTGTAATTATAAAATTTCTAGCAAAAACTGGTGCAGTCATCAGTGAATATAGAAATCGGTGCACTGTCATATGAATCACAATTCATGCAAGTGCCCACAAGAAACTCTTATTAGTAGGCGAAAAGATCCGTGTAACAAGTTCATAAAGAATGATTTCCTCCGATTTTATAATTCTGTTACGAGAATACTAATAGGACTAAACAGAGCCTTATATGGTAGTTGAACTGATGCCAGCGCAAAAGTTTTGCACAAGGATGCGAAAGTACTGTCAAAAGTACTTCTACTGGGGTATTTTCTACTTTCAATGGCGCGACACTCCATTTTCATAAATTCAATCATTCAATCATGAATTTCACGTATGAATATGAAAATATTTTGGTCTCAGTTAAAGTTTGAACATAAAAAATCTTTGTCCTATAAATTAAAAAATTTGCTCTTCTCATCAGCTTGCAATCACAAAACCACAAGAATATGAAAAATGGTTTGAACTTATATTCAGCATATAATCACAATGCCTTAGCGAATTATTATATTCTACATTAAATATAATAATTCGCTAAGGCATTGTGATTATATGTTTAATATAAGTTCAAAATATTTTCCAAATTTTTTTTGATCACTGCAGTGTAATCGTTTTGGTAACCTCACATTGATATAAATTTATGATTTAATCGATTATTTTGTAATTATCAAGCTATAAGAAATTCAATTTTACAATTTCCAGTGTTACAAGATGATTTGATCAGATCTGGTATCAAAATATCCCAGTAATAAAAAATATCTAATTTATTCTGGTTGCTAAGTTACCACCTCATTTAAATAATTATTTTATTTATCCACATAATATAATTCATTAGAACTAAGCTGACAGTATACTATTATTATATATTGTCACGAATAAGATTAACATACGAGGTTACTACTCTAAAGTAAAAAAAAAAAAATTGACCGATATACCACCCTAATAAAAGTGTTATACGCCAGTGATGTTCCAATTCAACCATATATGTACAAAGATATATATGCATGGATTCAACAACAATAGAAATTATTTCAATTAAACCGAATAAGCGTATAAGGTACAGGGTGTATCATAAAATAAGATATATACATTTATACACAATATACAGAGCAACAGGTATATTACACTACGTAATGCCATATAAACAAGCATGACAAATCTTAATAGATTTTTTTTATTATATAGTCGCGTATTCAACAAAAATATATTTTTTAATGATTGATTTGACATTGAATCGAAAAATCTTAAAGGCGGGTTTAAAATGCGGCAACCGAAAATATAATAATAAATTAAATTAATAAATAACGTCAGCGTGTTATAAATTTTTTTTTTACTTTTTTGTATACTGGAGATATTGCACAGATTAGTAATTTTCACTCTTGAAGAAAACAAAACAAAAAATCAACTTAGATGATAAAATTTTCACAATATAAAACTTTATAATATTTTATTTATTTTTTTTTTTCGATTCAATTGAATTAAATTGAATATAAATTTTATTTTTTATTTAAATAATAATTAAATTAACCTTCACAAAATTTTTTATTCACTGTATTTCGTGAGAAATTTTTATTTTTGATTTATTTATTTTTTTTTTTTCCTAAACACACAATCGAGAAAATTTTTTATAATTTTGCCGGAAAACCCGCTTAAATTTTTTTTTATATTGCACTTTGATATACATACACTGTAAAACTTTTTTTTATGTGGAATTTTTTTTTTCCAAAAAAAAATTTTATTAAACAACACAAAATAAATTTTATTTGTAAGTAACGCACGAATTTCGCGAATTATAATCGAGAGTGGAGAAAATAAACACAAAACAGAAAAAAATAAAACCGTGAATTAAACCGCGATTTAGTCAACAGAAAAATTGAAACTAATAGTAGTTTGAAAAAAAATTCGATACGAAGAACGCATTCATTGTATATTTCATTTTTATATTTTTTATTTTAGTAAAACGACGAATACACTAAAAATACATATGAATGTATTATAAAATATAAAAATATAATAGTAGTAATAGTAATAGTAATAATAATAATAATAAAGGACCCGCGAAGAATAAATTTAATTTTTTTTTTTTTTGGGAAGTGGTAATTAAATGTATATGTTGTGTTATTATTATTATTACTATTTTTTTGGTAAACAAGCCAGTGGAGTCGATTATGCGGGTATCAAGCTATTTTATGAAACATGTGAACGTTGTTTGTACTAACAACATATTTTTGTGTGTTAGATGTTTTGTTAGATTTTTATCATATGCTTTTATTGTATTTGGTTGAGGTCATATCGTGTGATTATAGTTTTATTTGGACTTGGATTCACAATCGTTTTGTTTGTACAAGATTTGGGGTATTGTGTTTGTGTACTTAACTCCAATTAAAACAGCATATACAATTACGAAGGTTTTGGTTAATGTTCCGAAAACCAATTCACCGAAGTGAAAGTGTTTTGGAAATGCTTCCATTTTTGTGTACAGGATAGTCCTTTAATTTGCCTTGTTGTTACTTTCACCAAATTTTTCCTTACTGCTGATATGCAGCTCGTTTACGTAAAGTATTTTTTATAATAAGAACTTAGATTCTGATCAACCGACAAATGACATTTCTTTATTGCTTTGTACTATAATTGTAACTGCAATAAAATGTGAGTTCAACACGCTAATAGTACACAAAATTGACTTAAAATCCAAAGAAGGAAGGCGCAAAGATGACACGAAAAATTGTGAAGCGTTTATTGTGTTTGACGCATATGCGATTTCTATACGAAATTTTGGGTTATTCTGGGTGATAGAGATAGTTAGTTTTATCGAGCGGGATCAAGATTTAACTAAAATTCAATGAAATTCTTAGTCCAGAATTTATTTTCGGGACTTGTCACAAAATGACTTTCTTCTAAGTTGGCATAAAATCAGGTACCAGTTCATGCATCTCAAACTCGGACAGTTCTTTGACACTTAAGTTGTCATTTACTTAAAGTTAGTTTTAGTCAAATTCCGGTTTTTGTTTTTAATTATTCGATTGTTTATTATATTTCCCCGTTTTTTTTTAGCAATTTTAGAATGAAATGTATAATGTTGCGGTTAAAGTCCGAAATTGGTAAACGTTCGAAATTTAAATTTTGTGAATTCATTTATACGATTAGAAACCGGTTGTCCGGAGGTCCGATGGTTAAGAAATGTTTGTGGACCTTCCCCTACACATCGTAGTTTCATTTATTTCCTGTCAGGGGGCTAAGCATCATGAGGGGCACAATTAGCTCCCACGCGCCTGCGATAGTTAGAAAAATCACTAATTACGGGAATATAGAACTCCCATTTCATATATTTCGAAGCAAAGAAGTGGTGTTTTACAATTTTTATTCGGACTTTTACCGATTTCTGGCTTTTACCGTAACATATAGATGAAAAATAGCTACTTTTTAATTCGATTTTAGACAGATTAATAAATTGTCCTAGTTATTTTGTTTTCGCGGATAAAGCTTTCCACTTTTCTAGTTTATAGAGGAATTTCGTTGTAACGAATCCTAAGGTAGTCGCACGTGATGGTCAAAACTTATCTATGTATGTTTGGTGCGCGATTCGTTGTTTGCTAATAGTAAACTTTCTCTTTATCGCAGTTTTAATTAAAATTAATTTTCGACGTAGGACGCTCTTAAGAAATTTAATAACATTTTATTTTTGATAATCTTAATAAAAATAATAAATTAGTAGGTTTGTTTATCGATATCGCACGAAGACACTTGATACTGAACATATCATGGTTCCATCAATTGCTGCTTAAATTGCAAAATATTGGGTTTCATAGAATAGCACTTCAGTGGTTTAAAAGTTACTTAAATAACAGATCACAAAAAATCTTGTCAATTTGTCATGCAGTTCTCCCGGCATTGTTAATATTGGAATTCCCTAGGGATCAGTGCTGGGACCTATTATATTTCTAATTTATATAAACTCTGTATTTGTTATTGAATTATCAGGTGATTTGATTGCCTTTGCTGATGATACTGCAGTATTATACAGTGCTAATAATAACATAAACATAGCGTCAATCATTTATTTAGAACAAAATCACATTGTAGAGTACAATAAAAGTTATTTTGTACCTCTGGTAATGCGAGATTTTGGGTCATTTAAAAAAAACTTAAAAATATTACACTTGGGTGCAAAAAAATCGCATATTGCTCAATTTTCCACAAAAGTTCAAAAATATCAAAAAAAAATCCAATATTTGTTTAACGGAGATTCAAAGTCTATTTCAATACCTATCCAGTGGTATCTTTTTTATATTTATGCGTGCCATCAAACTTATTTTTGGGGTTAAACCTCTGAGGTACACGTTTTTGTGAACATGTCGCATGAAATTTAAGGGTTAAAATCGAACTAAAACATGAAAAAAAACAAAAAAAAAAAACAGTTTTATTAATAAGAACTATTCCCTCCCCTGGCCCGAATGAAAAATTCCATTAGATGCTATTTCACCAAAGTTTTAACAAAATCTTGAGGTATCGCCTCCCATTCTTCTACGATCGCCTGTTGCAGCTCCTGGTTACTCGTTGGAGCAACATCTCTCGCTCGAACCCTTCTTTTCAACCCGTCCAATAAATGTTCGATGGGATTGAGGTCCGGACTTCGAGCTGGCCACTCCATAACAGGCATATCCACCTCTTGCAGGTACTGCATACTATACCAGCCGTATGCGGTCTCGCATTATCCTGCATAAACAGAAAATTTTCACCAATGGCCGGTAAAATGTACGACGTACTCCTCGTGTGTGATGAATACAAGACTTGTCTTCGTCTCTAACGATATGCCTCCCCAGAACATGCACGATTCATGGCCATACGAGACACGTTCTTCAATGCAGCATTGTGCATATTGCTCTCCTTGTCTTCTAAATACTCTTCCGCATCCATCGGTGCCATAAAAACACATCCTGCACTCGTCAGAGAACAGGACTGTTCTCCATTCTTCTTCTGCCCAATTCAAACGTTCCCGAGCGAACTCACGACGGGATCGTCGGTGGACTGCGGTCAATTTCAGCTCGTTTGCTGATCTTTGTGCAGTCAGATTAGCTTCTCGAAGTCGTCTTCTAACTGTCCACCGACTGCCTTCGACTTCACGAACTTCTTGGAGCCGCCGTCCCAGTTGAACCGCATTCATACGGCGATTTCGCAACGAATTTGTTACAAGAAAGCGGTCACCACGCTGTGAGGTCGGCCAGATCCTTGTCGCCGTCTGAAGATACCAGTTTCATGATATCTCTGCCACACTCGACGAAGGGAGAATCGGCTTTAGTTTAGTTGCAGAGCCACTTCACTTTGGTGCTGCCCCACATAAATTAGTGCAACCACTTGTGCCGCTACCTTTGGTGTGGTATCCATTTCTTTGCTCCGGTTGAAAACGTAATCAATAGAGGATCATTCAGGCTAAGCGTCGATATGCGAATGATCACAATTCCGAGCGAGATATTTCATGGCATGCTGTTGTATTGATCTTGACGAATTATTTTTAGAATTTGATTCGAAAGCTGGCAACAAAAAAATCACTTTGTTGGCACTTCACTTGTACCAGTACAAAAAAGGTACCACTGGATTGGTATTGGAATAGACTTTGAATCTGCATTAAAAAAATCTTAAAGAAATATTGGATTTTTTTTTTGATATTTTTGAACTTTTGTGGAAAATTGAGGAATGTGCGATTTTTTTTGCACCCAAGAGTATATCTCAGCTACCGTGGCTGCAAAAAGAATTGTTTGTTTTTTTTAATTTTTAATTACAAAATTTTATATTTTAATATTTTAAAAGATATTGTACATATAAACGCGGATCATGGTCGCCATGGATCCTTTTGAATTAGCTGCAGTAGGCTTATCTCTCGATTGATATGTATACGGAACTAGACTACCATAGATGGAAAGCATTAATGGAGTAAGTTGTTGCTTACGAAAAAATGTGTCAGCCACGATAACATGTGAGACTAAAACACGAAACTAGTACACGAAAATTAAGAAAATGCAAGCCAAAAATCAAAACTTTGAAGTTTGAAAACAACTGCATGCCTCATTATAAATGAGCTTATAAGCTCAAAATGGAGTTTGGAGTTGTTAAAATTATTGTAAACAAAATAAATAAATAAATGTGACCACTTTATAACTTTGTCACTTTCATTTTATAACAATTCGTGCAATTTTCCCTTTGTTGCGATCGACTTGGACATAGTGCATTTATTGGTGACCGAGCAATTTTTCTTCTTCACGCAGGTTGTTTTTTAGCGATTTCAAACGCCTTCAAACGCAATGAATTTGTTCATTATAATTTTGAACAAGTTTATGGTTTAAAGATTTACTATTAAATTTTATAATATTACGATAGTTCAGTAGATCACAAAAAATAAGTATTACTATTTGGGAGCAAATTAATATTCTTTATATTCTGATATTCTGAGAATCACAGGAATACAGATTACATGCGCCGTTTTTTGTCAGTTGCTCATAATGTTAACTACAATAAATTTTGAGCTTTGCTTGTTGCTTCCAAAATATTTTTCCAACTGCCAGGATAGCTGTATCGTCTGCAAATGTTGCTACTGTAGTAGTTGTATCACTACATGCAACCATACTATGGATCTTCATGGTCACTAGATAATAAAATCAATATTTGCTAAATAATTTTGTACAAAACAAAGAGTGAGTTTTTTTTAACTCTTAGTGGGCTGCAGTATTTTCAAATAATTGTATTTATTTCAAGTGATTGAAATTGTCGTTTGAACTGATAGCAGTCGCAAAAAAATATTTATTAAGCAGCTTACTTAGATTTAACAAAAACAGTCACAACGAGTTATGTAAACAATTATTGTGTAAGTTTCGATTCAATAAGCTAGTAACAAAGAAGATGAATAGTCACATCGCATGAAGCTATGCGACTAAGCGAATATAGGTGTTATATCAAGGCAAAAAAAACATACAAAAAATGTGCTAGGATTTGCACACTACGAAAAAAATATTGAAATGGCACAGTGGTTAAAGCTTTGGCGTTTGGATCGAGGGGTACCTGGCTCAAATCCCGATAGAGGCAGGATGCAAAGGGAATTTTCATCTACAGATTACGATCTGTGATTAAAGGAACACAACTACGATCTCCTGTCGGAGTGCAAAACTCATGGGCCAACCCATCTTCCATGCCAGTATAGGCTAGCATGGAGCTATGCAATGGGAAGACGGTGATAAAAATCGGACCTAAAGCCGTACGTTCTCGAATTGGCTGGCCACGGCGTAAAAGTATGGTCGGAAAAAGGAAACCGCGAAAGAGTTGGAAGAGCCTTGGCCCCAGACAGAACAGACTGCAGTGATAATAATAAAAAAAATATATTTTCTATTCATTCAATTTCCAATCCTTTTAATCGTTTTTTTTTCATAAATATTTTACACTTTTCAAAATATAGAAGAAAAACGAAAAAGCTTCTAAGTAATCTGTCACTTCCGTTGAACCTTTATCAAGTTTCACCCTAATCATCCATTTGAGCTGTAGAGAGGACACAGTAATTTAGTCCAAAAACCCGGCGTCGACAATTTAACAACAAAAAACACTGTTTTTTTTATCAAAAACCTTTATTTTATAATGAAACCGTCTAGGCTGGTCTATTTTACTATGTAAAAGAAAGTTAAAGATAATGACTCATTAATGTCACTTTTATTCTAGTGGACTCATTAATCAGAATAGTCGGTTCTCAATTCATTAAAAGTGTCAATATTTGCGGCAGAAATTATAAGCTTTACCTCTTTTGAAGAAGAAAATGGCGTACCGAATAGTGATGCTTACTATAGTTCCCGACATTTTAATTTTCAAAAATCCGATTTTTAGAAATTCATTCATTTTACTGCAAAAGGAGTATCAAATTCAGTTAAATAAACGGAGGGACTGTTGTCTTTGTTAAAAATGGTTTTAAATGCCATTTTGAACTCTTAGTTAATATGAATACAGCAGATGGCATAGCCGCCTATTGCTCCATTGGTCAGCAAAATTTTTGTGTAGTATGCCTCTATAGGCTTCATTCTTACAATATATGTATATGAATTTCTGGATGAATTCAACCTTTTACTGAAAAATGTAAATTCAAAAAATCTAATTATCTTTGACGATTTTAATTTTGTCGATGTCCTCATAGCAAAATGAATACTTATTATTAATGGCTGGTCATGGTGTTAAATCTCATGTAAATGAACCCACACGGCGCACCCACACCTTGGATTGATCACTTGTTTATCCACCAAAATATTTTTCATAAAATACCCTTCTGCGTTCAGTCAGTAAATTTCGCAACCAAATGATGATAAAATCATAACCAAATTTAAAATTAATTATCCGTCCTTAAATACATTTTTGGCTAATGTATTATAAAATCAAGTTTTATATAGTACCAATCCGTACCGATCCGAACACAACATTTAACAAATTTTTATCTATTCTAAAAACCCATGTTGACCTACCTCGCTTTTCATACAAAATACACTCAAAAAAAACTTTTGAAGCCTTGTGTCTTTAAAATTCAGAAAACTTATTGATCTCAAAAATAAATTATACAAAAAAGTAATGAAACATCCGCAAAATAGTTCTCTTAAATCAAGATATTCTGACCTATTTCATTCACAAATACATTTAGCTAATAATAAAAAGCAATTGGAAATTATTAACTCTGTGGTCGGTGAAGAGGCAAAAAGAATAATTTTTTGCATAAAAGACGAAGCTGGCATTGAACACGTTGATTATGCGGTAGTCGCCAATATGTTTAACAAATCCCTTGTTGAAATACGAACTCATCCCAACAACAGCATTGATAAAGTTACCTGTATTGCTCAGGAGGAATATGATATGAAGATCTCCAATTTCATCGAGCCCACCAAATGTTTTTTCTCGCCTGTTGATGGTTCTGAAATTCTATCGTTCATAAATGACGAACAATTCTGAATCTAGTGGGTTCGATGAAATGTGAAATAGGACTTTAAAACAAATCGCGGGAAACATTGTATCGCCTATTAACATATTATCAACCTATGTTTGTTGAAAGGAATTTTCCCGACTCGGTTGAAAAGAGCAGTAATCATACCTTTATTTAAAAATGGCAACTAACATGTCTAATTTCCAACCTATTTAAAAATTATCCGTATTCTCTAAAATTCTGGAGAAAATTATCAAATTATCAAAACAAGTTTTGTTAGCAGTTGTCAATTTGGTGTTAGACCTAATTTGAATGTTGAGATGCTGTCTTGGGTTACTTTACTGATGTGTATGCTAACTTGAATTCAAACCGGATTTCTTATCATTTCGTCCACAAACTGTTATGATTGATGGCGTGTTCAGTGATTTTCAGTATGCCATTTGTGGGTTACCTCAAGGATAGGTATTGGGTCCTATTATAATTCTGGTCTACGTTAACTCGGTGTGCAATCTTAAATTTAAAGGAAGAATAGTGGCATTTGCCGAGGACACAGCTTTCTCCTATCAAGCTGAGGACTGGAACCAAAATCATGATTCGGTATCTGTAGTATGCTTTTAAGTTCTAGCACTCGATTCATGCAGTTTTTGATACACAACCAAACTGATGGTACCCCAGATGTTAGAACTCTACATTCGTCCTATTGTGTTTTAATTCGGTGTGATGATAAATGTATATCGATTCAAAAAATGGGAGTGTTCAAGTACTTGGGAGTCTTTATTGATACCAAATTGAATTTTGGAATCCATATTGAAAAGCTTTCTAATCAAATGAAATCTACAATAAGAAAATTTTATATTTTGCGAGTATTGTGTCACAAAGCTCTGTTAAAATCTTTATACTTTGCTTTAATTTATTCGACCATTTTAGTTGGTATGGATCGGCCAGGCATATAACTAATTCAAATAACTTAAAAATTGATGATGATGATTCTTCTGTAGCAATCTCTATTAACCGATCTAAAAATTGGTGTAATATTTGAACTTTTTTCATTTTCCGGGAAACACGCCGGTGCTTAAGGAGTGATTGAAGATATAACATCGGAGTTGTTAAAATGTTAGCGTACTCAGAATAGAAGAGGGTATATATTGTCAAGAACATAATCGTCTAAAAACCTACAAAAATAATAGGAAGAATTGATACGTTTTGATTGCTGGGTTGTACCTACAATCCACTAGTAACGCGTGGTCTATATAGACTGACTGAAACTATTGTAGACTGACTGACTATTGTAGACTTTCAAATAAGTCAGTTTACACAAAATAAGTCATGAATTGGATCGCAGCCTTAGAAGTTTAAAATCACCAAACTTAAGAACTAAATCTGACGAGTTTGTTGTATTAATAAATTGATCGCATCGGTACAGTTTGCTTATTGGTCGCTAGTTGGAAATATATAAATAATTGTGTGTGTGCCTTGATATTGACCCTATGGCATGCATTATGCTATGAAACAGCTCGAGTGGTTCAGAATTGATTATTATACGGACCACATGTGAAATTAATCCTTGAGCTTCATAGATCGTCATAACTTTACGATATGGTTACGGTTTCTGGGGCGGTATTCTTGAACTGGACTGCTTTAATCATTTTTTTAAATTTCTTTTTTTTTTAATTAAGAAATATAATTTTTCCTCCTATAAAGGGAAAAATTCCGACTGGGTTAATCGATTCGAAATTATTCCCTTAGTAAGGAGACAAATATTAGTAAAGATGAACACAAATTTGAAAAAATGATTAAAGTAGCCGGTAAAAAATTCGAATAAGAGAGAATTTCAAAAAAAATTGTATTGAATCCGATTTGGGAAATTTCCACCGATTTCAAGAATACGGCCCTACAGATCGATTCTGGCTTTCTTATAGGAAAAGGAATTAGGAAAAATATTTTCACAGTATTTTTGTCGTAAAAATCTTTTTTCTGGCATATTTAGGTAAACAGTTGGTATACATTTTTTCAAAAACAAAATTAAATTGGGAATATTTAGAAAAATTTAGATCAAAAATGATTTCTCAGTAGGCCAGAAAATGATATGTTTGACAAAAACGCTATGTAAATATTTTTCCTAATGCTTTTTTTCCTATAGGAACGCCAGAACTGACCTACGGATCTTTTGAAATGAAAATCATTCAACCCAGTAGGTAATTTCACGAATATCGGATTCGAATTAATTTTGAAAAAATTCAACTGACTTGAAATAAACCGGCCCAGCCATCTAGTTCCTCACCAACCACCGTCGAACAAGACTTGCGATCAGGATATTGAAACTGAAAGGAGCGTGCGATGAACCGAGATAGTTGAGAGGACCACCGTACAGGCAAACAATTCCTTTCATGGGATGTGAAAATTCGCGATTCTGTATGTAGAGTAGGGTTTAGTGGAATTAAAACGAGTGAAATTGGGTTGAAAAATTATATCATTTTATTGGAGGATCTGATCGAGTCTCCTCTCCGTAGGCGTCTGGTGGTTCTTTCCTAGGGTCGTAGTGGAATCATTATTCTATAAAAGATTTAAAATTATCCTCGTATTGATTCTAACAATTTAACGAAATTTAGCGAACTAAAATTTTAGGTACGATAATGATAGGCCGGCGTTGGCCATGATCACTAAATTTCTTGTAAGCCGATATTTCCAATAAATGTACCAACAGCGATATCACACAGATAAATTTATATATTAGTCATATATTTTTAAGAATTTCTTAATATAAAAAATAAAAAATTCATCGTTGTTTTTGTCTTATTTTAAATTTTATTACACAGAAGAAGATGATGTGACTTTGTTCGCCTATAAAACGCTGGATGTATCTTACTGTATCTAAGAAGTAAATATTACACACGTATGTATATCTAAACTATACATTCTCTACATATACATCGACTTATTGTTTTCGTGTGTTTCTTAAGGCAATTTACGATGTGTCTATGTATGTTGTGAAGATGAAAACAACTTAGTTGTATAATTTTTATTATGTATAGTCGAGTAATAGAACAGGTATGGATTCATCTCATTATGGATTTATATGTAATATATGATCATTACCATTGTCTTCAGATAAATTAACATAAGATAAGTTTATGTATATTCCTTTTGCTTTCCATATACGATTTACATATTGTATACTCGTACGTTTATTCTTAGTATCACAAAATTGGATTGTTGTTGGTGGTTTTGCTTGGATGATATTTTTAAAGGTAAATCTACATACTTGTACAGACGTAAGACGGTAACAATATATTATGTGTATAATAGAGAGAATATATCTTAGTAAAGTAGCTAAATAGCATTTTTTTGATGATTAACATCCTCAGTGTTATATTAAGTATATTATGTTCGGATATTTATTTTGTTGTTTTTTTTTTGTGCTGCCATACAAGAATATTATTATCAAATTTTTTGGCTTTGTTTGACTCTTCAAGGATTTTGTCTTAAATGAGGTGTAAAGTGTCTAAACATATACACAGATTCTATTGTGTGCATGATGATGTTCTATTGTGATGTCTTCGTTTAATTTTGTTTAATAGAGTCTATGTAGTATTCTGCAAATATTAGGGTAACCTAAAAAATTTGACGGAACATAAACACAATATTTACTTAAAACATGACAAGATATTTGCAAATATTTTTTTTTTTTTAAGATAAATCGGTGGAAGCGAAGCGGCCGTTTACTTATTGCTTACAATATATATATAGAAAATTTAGCCCCTTTCAAAATTAAATACCACTGGAATATATTTAACAACAAAGCACACATACAACCGCGTACTCAACTCATTCATTCACAAAACGAATAATAATAATAAAAAATTTGTTTTTTATTTATTTTGTCCAAGAATATTGTATAGATAAAATATAGTGACGCTCCCGAAATGCCGAACACCGTACAATATCACATCACATGGTACTAAAAATACATATATCGTATTTATACCGCGGCATATAATAAAATCTAATAGACATTATGTTAGACACAAAAATATAGGATATGTTATTACCAACAGGTGGTATGGTGTTTATGTTGATTGATTTGTTTGTTGTTCGCGCGGCAGCGCGATGTTACTCAACGTCGTGCTCATTTCACATATGAGTTTCAATATGTGATTTGACATTTTTGGCAAAATTCGTTTTTTATTTTATTTGGTAGGCCGTCTCATACTCATGCTATTATAAACGGTCGATTTATTTTGAGACGGAATGGGAATTATTAAGTTGGGAATTTTTATTTTTAGTTTAAGTTTCTAATGAAAATTTTTTGAAAGACCCCTTTTTTGTAAAATTCACTCACTATATAGAATGGTTTTTATGTATATTGCAGTGTTAAGTTATTTAATACGAATTCGTATATGGAGTTCATAAATAACATAACATTATTGTTATTATGAGGGTGCATGCGGTTGCATAGAAATTATATTCCATCGTGAAAGAGACTATTGTTTCAATTGATTTTATGGGTGCAATTTTTTGCTTCGCAGCTATTAGGTGATTGTCTAATTATCCTACGAGCCAAATAATAAATACTTATACGCGACCTTATCTAATTCTCATTGGTTATAAAAAAGAATTCATATATTTCCATCTGGCACATATGCCCGATTTAACCTAGAATCTATTTCAATCATCCAAGTCGGTTTCACCCTCTAATGTATCTGGTTTTGACATTTAACTGCAATCCAACTCCACATTGTTTTTAGTTTGGGCAAATGTCAGTAGATATGTCTGCAAAATATAGTTGGTTAGTTTTCTTTGCCAGTTTTATAGTGATGGCTTTTTGAAACGTGTATTGTTAATTATGGTTTTACGTGAACATTTGTTTTTGTGCTTTGCCAGTGTTGCCAACTATTATTTTCAGTAGATGGCAAATTAAAGTCAAAATAGTGCTAGATTTACTGAAATAGTGCTAAATAATTTTCGAATACAATTCACATTGCAAAACATTTTTTGTTTATAGGGTTGAATATGTTTAATTCTACAAGAGAATAAAAGTTTGCTAAGCAAGCGATGCGAGTATTACAATCAGTGTCCCGTACTCACGAAATGCAAAGTAAATTTTATGTTATTACCATATCTAATCTTTGTATTTGGTGAAACTAAGAATGACAGTGGGTTAACATTTTCTTTTTACAGGGTGGTTATTCAAAAGATTTTAAACTTTAGTTTGCCGCCATTTAGGCGAATGTTAATATTGACCGAAGTAGACAGGTGCAGAGTGGGCCATCTGTTAGTCATTTTTTTCAATCTATATATATATCCCTTTTGTGATACACTAACACAACTGTGCGAGTACAGTAAAAGTACCATGTCAAAAATTTATTTTTGTATGTGTTTTGAACCAACTTACACATTTGCGCATTCCTTTCAAACTTATTTCGTCCGAAAAAAACATTACAACTATACATACAATTGTGTTGGTTGCACTTCAAATCAAGCGAAATTTTTTATCAAAAACGCCATTACATACTATGATTTTTTACTCACACATTTGTGTGGTTTGGACTTTTATTGAGCCATTTTTTTATATTTTTTGGTTGAAAAAGGGATATAAAAATGAATTCCTGTTTGTTTGTTTGTTCCAAATGGGCATCTCAGCCGCTCAACCGATCGCCATAAAATTTTTACCATGTACAAGTTGCATATCCAGAACCAACGTTATGATATTTTGGAAGGGGCTGGACCCCGGGGCCTAGAGGGTGCGGTACAATTTTTTTCGAAAATTTTTCCACGAAAATGAGTTTATGAGGCTGGTTATATGAAATTACTGACATGTTCGAATTCGAGGGGCACAGCCCTGGATCAAAAATTAATTTTTACATGTATATAGATACAAATATTTGATTATTCCAAAATGACTTCTCAGTCGCTCCACCGATCGCCATGAAATGTTTACCATGCAAATGTTGCATGTTCAGGACCAATCTTACGATATTGTGAAAGGGGCTGGACCCCGGGGTCTAGGGGCTCTGGTACAAATTTTTTCAAAAATTTTAATTTTCTTTAAATTTTTACACGAAAATGAGTTTATGAGGCTGGTTATATGAAATTACTGACATGTTCGAATTCGAGGGGCACAGCCCTGGATCAAAAATTAATTTTTACATGTATATAGATACAAATATTTGATTATTCCAAAATGACTTCTCAGTCGCTCCACCGATCGCCATGAAATGTTTACAATGCAAATGTTGCATATTCAGAACCAATCTTACGATATTGTGAAAGGGGCTGGACTCCGGGGTCTAGGGGCCATGGTACAAATTTTTTCAAAAAATTAAATTTTTTACGAGAATGAGTTTTGGAAAGGAGTTATATGAAATAAGAGACATGTTCGAATTCACGGGGTCCGCCCCTGGATCAAAAATTCATTTTTACATGTAAAGATACAATTATTTGATTGTTCTGAAATAAAGCCTTATATATGTTGCATGTTCAGGACCAAGACCACGATACTTTTGAAGGGGCTGGACCCCGGGGTCAAGGGGCTGTGGTACAAATGTTTTCTCAAATTTCAATTTTTTTAAGATTTTTTGAAGGGAATGACTTTAGGAAAGAGGTTATATGAAATTAGTGACATGCTCCAATCCGGAAGTCTGCCCTAGATCAAGAATTCATTTTTACATGTATGTATAGATACAATTATTTAAATGTTCCGAAATAGCGCCTTAGTCGAAAAAATTTAGACACCAAAAAGGAAATTTAGCGTGCGATTGTTATACACAAATCATACCTCTACTATAATTGATTTAATTATTCAAATTAATTTTATTAATTTAAATTTAAGACAATCTTTAAGTCCCAAAAATGACGGCGTTAATAAATTAAATAATGAAATTCAATCGGAACTACCCGGGCCACTAATGAAATACAAATCTACCGACACGGTTACTGATGTGAATCAATCCGTCAATTATCCAATAGTTTCTTAATTCTTTGGAGCCATCTGGTATTCCACCACACATACTATTTTTAAAAGAGAGTTCACCAATAATTCTGCTCGCAAATTTAGATCTAAAGAAATTGTGCAACGGAACACGGCTTTGTGTGAAGAAATTGATGCTGAATGTGATTGAAGCAACGATTATTACCGGTAAAAGTAAAGGAGAAGATGTGCTAATTCCGCGCGTTCCTATGATTCCCACCGATTTGCTGTTTGAATTCAAGCGACTACAATTTCCATTACGCCTTGCTTTTGCAATGACAATCAACAAAGCCCAGGGACAATCATTGAAAAAAGCTGGTGTTATTTTGGAAAATTCATGCTTTTCACATGGTCAACTGTATGTTGCTTGCTCCAGAGTGGGAATGTTAAAAAATTTATTTATTTACACACCAATTGGAAAAACCAAAAACATTGTTTATCAAAAGGCTTTATAATAAAAGTTATTAACTAAAATGTTAACTTTGATCTTTGAAGGTTTGTAAAAATGGAGTATAATTAATTGGCTATTGGTAACAAATACCAAACCAAAATTAATTAACTATCCCCACAAACAGGATGTCCAATAATATCATTACAAAAGTTCGTCTGGATGCATTAACGGAGGCACCCGTTACTGAATACAGCTACTTATAATTTTCTTTTCATATGTGATTGCAACTACAGCGATGTAAAGAGAGAACTCTTGCATAACAATCAAGATATTTGAAATATATACCTCCCGTGCAACGCCGGGTAACTCAGCTAGTTGTAAATAAAACACACATTTTGTGATGAAAAGTCAAACCTTTTTATTGTATCGAAACTGATTGTTGTGATATGTACTTACACATTTGCCATCTATAAGTCTAAATTTCAAAATTATTTTCATAATAAATTTGGACAATCAAAACGCGTTGTTATGTTGTTAGCGACTCCATGATGAACAAATGGCATATTTTTAACTTTTCATAGACCAACCGAAAGCCCACCCTGTACTTGAAGTAGTACACACGTACACACTTAATCATGGAAAAATGTTCGATTGAACAGCACGCTTTAATAGTAAACACCCATTAAACAAGTCGATCATCAATTACATTTACATTAAAAAAATTAAGTGAAGGTTTCGGAAGGGAAATTTACCAAATTATGAAAGAATTTTAAGAAAAAGGGATGGTGGCAAATAAGCCAAAGTATGTCTACAACGTATAGTCAGAACACTAGAAAATATTGCTGATGTGCGAAAGAAATTGAACTTCGAAGATCAACACTAACCAATATTTTGCCTAAAGCCTTGGATTTGTTCACGTATAAAATTCAATTAACACAACAGATCCTTTGTCAGCCAGTTCTTGGCAGTAGAGAATCCAAAAATAATTCATCAATCACCGCATTACATCCCTTGAAATTGACCATATTTGTACGAAAATCCGAATAGTGCAGCTGTTACAGTCACGGACGGTGCTACATACCATAATGCCAGAGAAACCATGAAATTGTTAGTAGAAATGTTTCCACAACAGTTAATTTCGAAATCTGTAATTTGGATTGGCCTGCACGGTAACCCGATTTAACTGCTCCCGATATCTTTTTATAGCGTTAACTTAGAAGTAAGGTTTATGCAAATAAACCAGATAATATTGAACAACTTAAAAGGGATATTAGAGAAGAAATTAACATGATACATGGTGAATGAAATGTGCAAAAAATTATGAAAAATGTAATCAAAACAGCCTGCATGTGTAAGGCCAATAGCCGCGGACTTTTGGCAGTCATTCTTTTCCATACATAGCTAATTCCAAACATTAAATAAACGATCTGCAATTGTAACGAAATTGTGAGTGATGTATATGGAATTTCCCATCAATTACATGATGATGGGCAAGTAAAACATCT
Organism: Nephrotoma flavescens; assembly: GCA_932526605.1. Lineage (NCBI taxonomy): Eukaryota > Metazoa > Arthropoda > Insecta > Diptera > Tipulidae > Nephrotoma > Nephrotoma flavescens. Next base: position 32,778,371 of record OW052220.1, on the reverse strand, counting down.
TTTCGCCATCAGAAATCAACTTACGAATGCATTGCACTTGAGCGGTCGTTTCAAGCGCGGCTACTGCTCAGGAGTAAGGGGTGGGGTTTTCAAGGGTTACATAAGTCTTGCGAGACCACTTCTGTATAAAATGAAATCAAAATAATCAAAGCATTTATGTGTTATGTATTATCTGTATATGTTTTATCTTATAAACTAACATAAGCTGTATTTACTTGAGACGTTTACAACAACAATTGCATTGGACAATTCCTAAATGGAATTATCGATTTTTTTTAGAATTAAATAATTCCAATTCCAATTTTTAATTTTCGTACTTGCCGAAAGATGTCGACGTAATTGTATTTTTTATATTTTATTCTAAAATGTTGTCACCCGGTAAAGTTACATTTCATATTAGCATCAACAAACAGTGTAATTGTTAACAAATAAAGACAACTCTCTGCTACCAACCCAATAAACAAAATTAAATCTAAAAATTCTTTTTGCTGTTTCCTTGGGAATAAAATAAATCCAAATTAAATTTTTCTCAAGTAAAGACAGCTATAGTCATTCGTAATCTTATAGTTTTTTTTTTTAATTAAATTTTGCGTACGCAAAAAAAAACTAACGGTGTAACGTATTTTCCACACGATATACCGATAAAATATAAAAAAAACTACCGAACAACAAAAATTTTAAGCGTTCGATTTAAGGATCACCACTAATTCATTGTTCATTTGGTATGTTATCAAATAATTAGGGTTCGTACACGTTTTATGTTTTTTTTCTTTATTAATTATTTATAATAATCAAAATTTTATAATAATAATTTTTCAAGCCTTTTGTAATTTAAATTTTTGTCTGGCTATTTACAACGCACAACACTGCTTGATCTCTTTTTTCCAAACTCAAACTTCACATCCAAAATTTGCAAACCGAACCGGTAAATAATTTCCTATAGTAGCTGAGTCGACTATGTAGTAGTGTTCAATTCAACTACCTCAGGGTTGAACGATAATTCGTATGGAATACAGTGGTGAACAATGCTGTGTTACACAACCATGTATAATCTATTTTCTTTTATTTAAAAAAATGTAGACAAAAAAATAGTAAACCTTTTGGGTGGACACACTGTACTTAATTTTCAATCGAGTATGCGCCTTAGGGCGTAAAGCACTTTTGCGCCCTCAGACAATGAGAACCAATATAAATAAAATTCAATTCCAGAACAGCCTGATTTGGCATCGGATGCTTTCAAATAACAGCCAACGTTATGAAAATTTTAAACTTTACATGACATTGAAGGATAAGGTAGGTAATATAGAACACTAATCCCTAAAAATGACATAATTTTTGATGGACGTATTTATTAATTTAAGAAATCTACAAATTGAAATTTTGTTGTTTTGGAAAATTTTCTAATTGCCCTCAGAAACTTGATAGGTTGAGGCAACTGGACGTCGTCCATATAAGGTTGATCGCGGCACTGATTTTTGTTCGTCCCGTTAAATTATTTATTTCGTAATAACTGGGAAGGTTGACGATAATTATTCAAATTTTCAATCACGACCAACGTTAAGATTATTATGAACTTAATAAAATATTTAAATCAAATTGGTGGCGATTTCACTCATCAACAGGATTTCTGTGGTAAATTTTTTTTGTACTATTATTTCATGAGCACAACATTTAAGATTGCGAGACCATTTCGAGAAAAAAGATTACAGATGCGAGCAAAACACTGAAACTGTTGAAGAAACTGATATTTATTTACATTGGCCTTACTGAATTTATTATGCACACCGATGCTTTTTAATTAAAGAGAGGAGCAAATTTTATCAGGACTAGTCAAAATTATTAAATTAAATCAAAATTAGCCAAAAGAGGATTAGTCAAATTAAGAAATTTTATTTGTAAAGGGATTTTGCGTTTTTAACAGACATCACCACCAAACTTAGATTTAAATCAGAAATTGCAGGGTAGAACTCAATCTGCTAGTATCAAACCTTGAGAAAGGTAATTTCGCCCACTCTCCAAAGGTCCCCGCACAAATCTTATGGAAATTGGGTCCCGGTCAAATTCGCTGAATTTTTGATATGTGATAGAGTTCATCATACTGGTCAATTGTCTCAATGGCCACAAAGCTCAAAAATGGATAGTTTGGCCGGTACAGAGCTTTAAAGCTCCGAGTATCCTCCACGGATCACTTTGGACGGCAGTCCAAACGAGTGACGAAAGCACCTACTGTGCTGGAAGTCGAACGAAGTATATTATACAGCAAGTTTCGAACTTTTTCACTTTGAGGCCGCCAGGGTCATGTTATACACCATTGGAAAGGTCTTGAAAAATAAACCTAAATAATGTATAAAAACATGAATTTCTACCAACATTGAGTGGAGATATGACCTTCCAAAGATTGCCCCAAAAAATCAGTTTTTCGCGTATAACTGCCCCAAAAAATGCCAAACTTATTTTCCAACTGGCAAGTTATGATTGTAGACGTCAATACCAATTCAACGACACCTCAAACGTCTAAAACGGATGATTTTGACCAAAGTTATGACAATTTTAAATTTTTCTATGACGTCACCAAATAATCTTGCTTTGGTATATATGTTTGTTTGTCCGTACCTCTTTTATTTGATCTCATATTTTCAGGAGTTGTAGTACTTAAAAAACTAAGCAACTTTTGTTCTACAACTTTTTGATTTGGCCGCCATGTTGGCCGCGGCCAGCCTCTGAACGACCATTTTTGGCCATTTTGCCACGTCCACAGTGCTGAATCTATTCGACATACCCTGGACATATGCATATCGTTAGAAAGGTATTGACGCCAGCTATCAAATAGCAAAAAAAAGAATTCAAAAAATTAAGTTGGAGGGTCATTTTGGCCAAAAAACTGAAAAATGCGAAATCAGCCGGCCACATTAGGCCGAATTGCTAAAAAATGAGCCCAAGACTTTTGGTTCATATTTTCAGGATTGTTAGCCACAAATCTCACCTACAATATGACATCAACCGTTTGTCTCAGAAAACTCGTATATTTAAGATATTGACCTTCATAACTTAAAAGCCACCTTAATTTTTTGCAAAATTTCATTTTTTGGCTCAAATGCACCCTAATATCGGTCCGTTGCGGTTCATAATGATAGTGAATCAACGTATTATAATGAAACAAATAGAAATACATCATATTATTATCATAGCTAAGAGAATTTTTACCAGTGACTCTTTTTTCATAACAAAAAAAATGAAAAAACTGACAAATTGATGTGATCGAAAAAATCACCAAAAACATTGAACATTTGAGTCTCCTTGCATAAACTCGATATTTTTTTATCATTATGTTGATTTCTTTGAAAAATAGATCTTATCACCCCTCCCATCGTATGAAGATGGAATATTAGCGAGAGGCTAGCTACCATTAACTTTTATTTCCAACTAACACACTAAAATATGTATATTTTATTGTATTGTTTAAGGAGTCAAAAATGAATGGTAGCCGCATGCAGTTAGTGACAAAACAGCAAGAAACATGCAAAAAAATTGTTGAATTACTCAATCGAATTTCTACCAAAAACACATGCATCTGGTCTAAATTTTTACTACTCTGTAACATACACTAAAAACTAGACTACAAATGTTCAGCCGATAGCCTACGAGAACCGGGTGTGTAATAAGATCACACCCGACATGACCTGTTTGTGGCATGTGGTAAAGGATTCTGAAATAAAATCTACTAAAAGACTACAAAATGAAGATTGAAAAATTGCATGCAAAATAAAGAAATAGATTCTGTCTTCCACACACTAGAAACAGTACACCAGAACGTAGTGCTGGACATAATAAAAAAAAACCTACCTACCAGAACCTAATGATGAGATCTGACCCTACTTTTCAACATAAAAAAGAAAAAAATATAAGTCTTTACTATTTCGAGGCCAAGAGCATATACTTTCCAAACATAAATCGTATTGAACCATTCTTCAATAGAAACAATTTTGTTTTATTGTTTTCCATTTTTTTATTGAAACAGTTTCGTTCTATTGTTTTACGTTCTATTGAGCCTCATACACAGACGCAGGCCACTGGAGTGACGAATATCGAGAGAAGAAGAACGAATCATTCACACTCCGTAACACACAGCCGGCAGCTGTGTGAGAGTATGCGTAATTCGTTTTTCGCGAAACGAACAACAATTAAGCTCTGAACAAAGTCTGAAACGCAGATGCCAATATTCAACAAACTACAGAAGATTGTATTGGTTACACTAACAATCACATGTTAATTTTTTTCTTTCGTACCACTACTTATTAAACTAGTGCCCACATACGATGTACACATATATTCTAATACAACTATCTATAGTGTAGTTTTTTCTGTATTTGTTGGATTAGCATGGCTTTGTTGTTCGTTTTGGTCATTTCAATGCCGCGCATCTGTGTATGAGGCACAATAACACGTAGCGGCCACTTGTGTGCTATCGTGTGTGTGTGAACTCAAAGTCGAAGTCAAAACGACTGACAACAATAAAACGAATCACAATTCAATTCATTTTCAATTTGCCTTGCCAAAATCATTGATATCAAATAAAAAACCTCTTAACGAGGTAAATGTTCGAGTGACGAAAGCCGAATTCAATTCACAAAATTTCTGATATCAAATTTGTGCCGAAAAAAACAATTGTATTCGATTTGTCAACGATTTTTCGGAATGTTAGTGCATTCGGCGCGTTTGTTTACATTTTTCTTTCTAGCTGTCAAAAACAACAACTTGTCAACGGTTTTTTGAATGTTAAACAACAACGCGCTAAATGCACTAACATTCCGAAAAATCGTTGACAAATCGAATACAATTGTTTTTTTCGGCACAAATTTGATATCAGAAATTTTGTGAATTGAATTCGGCTTTCGTCACTCGAACATTTACCTCGTTAAGAGGTTTTTTATTTTTTATGTTTATGCGCAGTGTGTATAGACTTTTGAAATAGCCTATTTCATTTTTTTTATTATCTAGGTTTATATTTTTGAGGTTGCTGAATTCAGATCTGTTGTTAGATTTTCAAAATTGACAGTTGGCAGCTGTCAAATAGCTGTCAATGTGCTATAATAAAGTCAAAAACTTGTTTTTTTATGTTTTATCTTTCTTTTTTTTTACTTCGATAAGTTCAAAGATGATATCAAATCAATAACAATGACTATCGGCAGCTGTCATTTAGCTGTCAACAATTCTTTAAAGTCTAGTAATAAAGTCAAAAAATTATCTTTTGTTTATAACTTCAAGTTTTTTAGATAAGTGAATATAAATATGATATAAAATTATGTAGTCATCAGCTTACAGCTGTCAACTAACTGTCAAAATGCAATAATAGAGCAAGTAACTTATTTTTTGTGCTTAACTTTGTGGATAAGAAATCAAACATGATATAAGTTTATGACATCACTTTTGAACTCAGTGATCTAAGCAACTTAAACTTTTTTTAAAAAGTAGCTTTTAACATGGAACATGTTCATAAAGAAGGGGTACTTCGCGAAGGCCTCCACTTAGGAGGGGGTGAAAATGGTCAGTTTTAGGAGGAGGGGTGAAACGGGACTTAGAAGAATTTCGATTTAGGGACTTTAAATAATTTCGTTAAAGGGACTTAGGATAATTCGGCTTTAGGGAGTTAGAATAATACTTTTTATTAAACTTGGTTATTGGTTATCCGTAAACATGTGCTATGCCCGACAATTATGTTTACACAACTCGGTTTTAACAGTTAGTTGATTGATAGGTGACAGCTGTAAGCCGAGAATATCCTCGAATGTTGCCACATGCAAATAATAATATATAGGTAAAGGTCGGTTTATTATGTTATTAACTTATTCATATTGAAAAATAGATTTACACTTTCTTTCTCATTAACCCTTTCCGGGGCACCGGTACATATTTGTACCGGCTAGATTTTTGGCTTGTTACCACCGTATCTGCTAGAATTCGGACTTTGGATGGTTGACTATGGGTATTTCATGTCGCTAAGAGGTTACTGAAATTAGTCCTAGTGATTTTTCACGTAATTGTTTATTGTTATTTAATTATAAACAATTGAAAGTGAAAAAGCTGCTTTTTTCGGAAAAAAATCGTGCACTCGAAATCTGGTACATTACGATATGATTTTAGTGCGTGTACCGATGTTTTGAAGATTGCTGATCACGATGCTGGTGGCCAAAAGTGCATTTTGACAGCTGTCAGGTGTCAAATCGGGTGCCAAATGACTCAATATAATCCGAATGATCGAAAAAAAAACACATTTATTACACAATTTGGCACGTCTGACGACAAATTCCATATCAGAAGTCTATTTCGGCAATTTTTCACAAAGGATTGTTGACAGCTAAATGACAGCTGCCGATAGTCATTGTTATTGATTTGATATCATCTTTGAACTTATCGAAGTAAAAAAAAAAGAAAGATAAAACATAAAAAACAAGGTTTTGGCTTTATTATAGCAGATTGACAGCTATTTGACAGCTGCCAACTGTCAATTTTGAAAGTCTATACACACTGCGCATATACATAAATCCGTGGAGGATACTCGGAGCTTTAAAGCTCTGTACCGGCCAAACTATCCATTTTTGAGCTTTGTGGCCATTGAGACAATTGACCAGTATGATGAACTCTATCACATATCAAAAATTCAGCGAATTTGACCGGGACCCAATTTCCATAAGATTTGTGCGGGGTCCTTTGGAGAGTGGGCGAAATTACCTTTCTCAAGGTTTGATACTAGCAGATTGAGTTCTACCCTGCAATTTCAGATTTAAATCTAAGTTTGATGGTGATGTCTGTTAAAAACGCTACATCCCTTTACAAATAAAATTTCTTAATTTGACTAATCCTCTTTTGGCTAATTTTGATTTAATTTAATAATTTTGACTAGTCCTGATAAAATTTGCTCCTCTCTTTAATTAAAAAGCATCGGTGTGCATAATAAATTCAGTAAGGCCAATGTAATCTTCAAGACACAATCGCAAAATTGCATGATTTTGTTTTTAATTAGTTTTATTAGAATATAACAGATGTAGTTAGTGTCCAATTTTACATTAATAAATCTCAGTACATTAAGTATTCGCAGACACAGAAAGCTAAAAACAGAAAATTAATATTAATTATAATTTCAGATTCACGATCGAAAATCATATCAAGCTACACTAAGGCTGTGTGCCGCAGGTCAATTTTTTCGACTAAATTATGAGCTAAACAAAATTGCTCAGTAGTTCACAATAAACATTCATAGGTGGCAGTAACACCAAAAAACAAACTGTACCCGACTATTCGAAATACTAAATGGTCGACTTTTTGTGGATAAAGGAAATATTAAATTAAATTAAAATAATGGAAGATGATAAGGAAGTTGCCTTATTTGCAAATGTACCACTAACCAATTTATTATAAACTATGACATGTTTAAAAATAAAAAAAGTGTCACATAAGAATTTGTACACAATAACACATTTGCATTAAATACCAAATAATGACATTTGGCAATTAAATTGAAAAGTTACCTCACGAGGACCTGAGGCACACACCATAACATATGAATAACCAATTTGCTCTTGTGTGAAGTTATCCCAGCCCAGATTTCGATTCATTTCATTCAAATAAATTTGAAAAACCAGATAAATGAAACAAATTTTGAATGAATTTGTTTTCAACCCATAGCCCATGTTAGAGAAAATTCTTTCTGTGGCAAGTTACCGAAAATTTTATTAATTTTTATTTAGATTTTCGTCGGAAGGAATAAATGCAACTACGAAGATGTAGAGGGAATGCCAAAAAACATTTCGTAACCATCGTACAAGGTTCGAACAATCTGTTTTTAATCGCGTAAACGAATTTTAAAAATGAAAAATTCGAACATTTACCAATTTCGGACTTTAACTTTGTGGCAAGTTCCCCAAAATGAACTCGGGGCTAGAAATTTTATTCATTTTTATTTAAATTTTCATCCCGCTCGATAAATCTAAAATGATCTCGCTAAAAACAAGAATGTCTCGAATCAGGCCTACATGATTATGAGATGCACATACATATATGCTAGTAGCTAAATTTGTACCAAAGTAGAAAAAAATCGTTGTGTGAAGTTCCCGTAAAGTAGGGTAGCTAGTAGATAATTTGAAGCTAAATTTGAAATCGTTCTGTAAGAAGTTTCCGAAAATGACGCACACATTTTACCGTTAAAATATATCAACATAAAAAATACTTTTTTTTATGGAGGAAATTGGAGAAAGCATAGGCTGCTTTATTTTTGATTCAAAGTGAATCAAGAGAAAAATTTCAATACGTTTTGTTATTTGCTCACTCAGTAAAATGTAAGGTGGTTCCTACGATGGGCTAGGAATTTAACCGATTTTTATTTATTTTTTCGCCCGCTTTATACCCCAAGCATATAGGCGCCGCACATCGCCTATCTTCGCCGCTGTTCGTTGGAGCTATTTTTCCCAAACATATAGACGCCGATTTTTGACATCTAGTACCATACGAAAATTATAATATGTACTGCGAAGGTTCAACATATTGTTAAAATTATAAATTTAAAATGGAATGCTTTACGAATCGTCATTTAATGCGGCCTTCCAGGAAACCTGTTGACCTCTAAAAAAAAGAGTCTTCAATTATAGAAGGTTGTGTGATCCTATAATAATTGAAATTGCGTTTGGCCTCCTCGCCACAAGATGGAGAATCTTATTGACCACAATCAATGCCCATCCGAAAAATGTTGAGAAGATTGTGCTGGCTTGTTTAGCTCTTCAACATTTTGTGATCACAAGGGACCGAACTTTATATTGCCCCAATAATTTTTTGGACTAGGAGGATGAGAACGGTGAAATACACAGTGGGAAATGGAGATTAGAGGCACCCGATACTCCTACACGTATAGGAAGAGAGAGTAACCGTGGATCGCGGGATGCTTTTGATGATAGAAATGTCTTAGCACATTATTTATATAATGCGGCTGCCATCCCACTGCAAATGAAATTTTCCAATAGGGATTAAAATCATTAATAAATGAATTTAATTTAAAAAAAAACATTTCATTTTATTTCATTTTACATATAAATACATATAATACAAAACTCATCACAGTTTTTTCGTTTCATATGAAATTCTATCACAGTTTAAATTTGTAGGTTTGGTGGGGTTCCGTCCTTATAAAACTCCAATTTCGCTCACATTCACCGAACGTTGGTTAATCTATAAAATAAATATAAATATAACTAAATAAATATATCGGAGTGAAGTTTATGCCAAAATACACTGTGACCTATAAGTACTTAGAATTGAAAAAACACTCATATATTGAACTTTCATAATAATATCTGAAAATTTTTAATAAACATAAATATTTTTACACTATACATAGCAAATATTTAATTTTTGTGAAAAGTTTTGAGTGAATTTTAAAAAATGAAATTTTTTACAACATATACATAGTGTGTTTGCACAGATATTATCGAAGTTGTTCTGAACTGCCCCTACGGATTGCCCATATACGTTTGAAGTGGTTCTGAACTAGTAATTGATGTAAGAAACCAATCTGATTTATCCACATGCTCGGAAATCTCCGAGATTTTTGTTATTCGAGAGAGAACATCATTGAGTGTAATATGAAAATTCTTAAACATTTGAAATTATTTATCTCGGCCCCTACGGATTGCCCAGATACGTTCAAAGTGGTTTATCCACATGCTCGAACATCTCTAAGATTTTTGTTATTCGAGACAGAACAACATTGAGTGTAATACGAATATTCTTAAACATTTGAAATTATTTATCTCGGCCACTACGGATTGCCCAGATACGTTCGAAGTGGTTCTGAACTAGTAATTAATGTAAGAAACAAATCTGATTTATCCACATGCTCGGAAATCTCCGAGATTTTTGTTATTCGAGAGAGAACATCATTGAGTGTAACATGAAAATTCTTAAACATTTGAAATTATTTATCTCGGCCCCTACGGATTGCCCAGATACGTTCAAAGTGGTTCTGAACTAGTAGTTGATTTAAGAAACCAATCTGGTTTATCCACATGCTCGAAAATCTCTGAGATTTTTGTTATTCGAGACAGAACAACATTGAGTGTAATACGAAAACTTTTAAACATTTGAAATTATTCAACTCTATATTACACTCAATGATGTTCTGTCTCGAATAACAAAAATGTCAGAGATTTCCGAGCATGTAGGTAAATAAGATTGGTTTCTTACATCAATTACTAGTTCAGAACCACTTCGAACGTATCTGGGCAATCCGTAGCAGCCGAGATAAATAATTTCAAATGTTTAAGAATTTTCGTATTACACTCAATGATGTTCTGTCTCGAATAACAAAAATCACAGAGATTTTCGAGCATGTGGATAAATCAGATTGGATTCTTACATCAATTACTAGTTCAGAACCACTTCGAACGTATATGGGCCATCCGTAGGGGCCGTGATAAATAATTTCAAATGTTTAAGAATTTTCATGTTACACTCAATGATGTTCTGTCTCGAATAAAAAAAATCTCAGAGATTTTCGAGCATGTGGATAAATACGATTGGTTTCTTACATCAATTACTAGTTCAGAACCACTTCGAACGTCTCTATGCAATCCGTAGGGGCCGAGATAAATAATTTCAAATGTTTAAGAATTTTCATGTTACACTCAATGATGTTCTGTCTCGAATAACAAAAATCTCAGAGATTTCCGAGCATGTAGATAAACAAGATTGGTTTCTTACATCAATTACTAGTTCAGAACCACTTCGATCATATTTGTGCAATTCGTAGGGGCAGTTCAGAACAACTCCGATTATCTCTGTGCAATTTATAGTGTGTTTGTTGTAAAAAAATCATTTTTTAAAATTCACTCAAAACTTTCCACAAATATTAAACGTTTGCTCGTATAGTGTAAAATATTTGTGTATTAAAAAATTTCAGATATTATTATGAATGCCCAATATTTGAGTGTTTTTTCAATTCTAAGTACTTTTAATTTAAGTACTTTTTTTAAAATTTGGAATTACCATAAACTAATTGAAACCAATAAAAAATTCTAAAATATTCGTATCGATTACGTTGTTTCTGCCATAATTAAGTAGAAGTACGGTACGGTATAAATAAAACAATTAAATTTTCAAGAAAAATATAAAAGAATTTAAACTAATTTTGTTCAGTACTAAGTTACGTGAGCAACTGGATTTATAAGCTATAACCATTAAAAAAATTATTAGTTTTAAGTGACTTTACCTTAAAATTCAAACAAATTAAATTAATTCTGGTTCAAAAGCATTGAAATCCACAGATACAACCAAAACAAAATTCAGTAATGCCGAGATGATTTGTTGTTTCTTTATGTCTCCATACCGCGGCTTACATTAACCTTAGCCATGACTTATAAAATTCAATCTTTGGGAAATATTTGTGTGTGTGTGTTTCTTGTGTTTCATTTTCATCGTTCGTGAGATTGAAAGTGTTTTTTTATTTTTCGTATGATGAGTTTTGTTTGTGACTATATATAAACCATATAAACCATATACATATATACGTGGTGAAGTGAGCAATATGCACGAATGTATATTAAACATTTCATAATTAAAATATCAATAAAAAATTTATTGTAAGATTTGTTGTTTATAGTAGAATATATTTATAGTACTATAAATACCTAATGCACATGATGGACATAATTTATCGTTTGACAGCTGTATCACAGCAATTAGTTGTATTATAAATCAACCACATTTCAAAATATCGTCATAATTTACACGTACGTATGTAGAGAGAACTAATTAATTTCAGAAATTCTTTCTATAATTACTAAATGCTATTAAGCAGATTCAAAATATTGGATCTCTACCCAATTTGCACAGTTGCAAGACCTCATCCTATAAAATATAATTGAAAGCTGCTGAGTCGTGCAACTTGCGCTATGTAGAAATGTGTATCGATTCAAAATTGTTTTAATTTTATTTTGCACATTATAAGTTGAATAACCCTTCTTGTTGTTGTATTTTCGTAATTAATGCAAAAATACTTTAACAAATTAAATCCAACAAAAAAAAATGTATTTTCATCACAAATGAAAAATTTAATTAATATTTGTGGTTTTATTGTTGTTATAGAAAAATAAATATGACAAAATTAACCAGAGCATCAGAAGTAGCAAGACGCATTGTGTGTAGAACTAAATACAACCACATTCTAAATTTACTACCTGCGCAATCTTATAAATCATTCTATAAAGTTAATTGAAGTTTTGCCGATTATCTGGGTAGAAATAAAAATGTTAAATAAAATTCCAATCGACATTGCAGCAGGCCTTTGATTTTACGGGGTGATCAAAAAATATAACTAAATAAAAATAAATTTTTCTTGATAGATGTGATTCACTTTGAAAACAAAATAAATCTACATAGCAATCTTTGCTTTCCACAATGTCTAAAGAATAATCGCCATCAATTTACCTAAGAGAAATTTCGCCTATACAACTAGTAGCTGTACTTAAGAACAAAACATGCGTAGCGTTTTTTGTTTCTCCAATCAAACAAGTAAATATGTGTGACACCACGATTCGAGCAACGATCATTGAATCGAAAATTTCAAAACAGGCAATACATATATGTACACGTGTCGATTGAACAGTTTAAGAATTAAAACTGACGATATAAAAAATTAGAGCCATTCCTATCACCAGAAGAGTTAAACGACGGACTTTAGTGTCAATGACTTCCATAATTAATCGCGAAAGAATTCGACGACCCGCGTTCAAAGTTAAGCCGCAATCTACGACATGAGATCTGTTTCATAGAAAAGTGATACTTCTGGAGCAGTCACAACAACGTAAATCTGTCTGTTCTGTCTGTTAAATCTGAAAAAAATAATAACGAAACACGATTTAATGTGAAAATTCTTTATTCGTTTGTTTTATGTGGATTTATTCGTGGCGTGTTCTTGCTTGGTTGAATGTGGGATTAAGAAGAAAGACATTTTCGGATGTAAAATATCATGTTAACATGTATCGGATTGCCCGATGTTGTGATGGTTGATGGGTTGTCCGATGTTGTATTATACGGTGTCCACCAATAGGTGTCACCACCGACTGTCGTGGGGACTTTACTGTCATCTCCAACTTTGCCGGCCACCCAAAACTATTTTAATACTCTAGTAGATGTGATTGAGATTAAGATTCTGGAATTAGCAGTAGGCACAGCTTCGTCACTGGTCGCTTGTATATGCCGTTTTGGCCTCTTAATGTGGTGACTCGAACTCGTCCCACGATCATCCCCCCGAGTATACATTTCGACACTGAGATGCGATGCAATGGGAGATTGGCCATCAATTGCTGGCTCGTCGCTGTGCGATGTGCTTGCGAGATGAGCAGGTTGAGAAGCTGACTGTCCTTAGGAAGAATGATCGGATACGGTGTGTATGGCAGGCCCGATCTGTTGAGCCGCCCTTGGACCCGTTCTCCGGATTGACATCATGATATCTCATTCGCAAAATGTGATTTTTGAATCAGCTTGACCCAAAACCAGAATGCCGAAGAGCTCAGGCACGGTGATGAAGACTCTCGATTGTAATGTTGTGCTGAGATAACTATTTTGGATGAAACGTCTGCAGTATTGCGTGGTACCACGTAGCCAACCAAGTATGTGCATGAGTTATAGGCGAGAAGTACACTGGAGCAAAAATACAGAAGTGATGGGCTGATCGTTTTCAGTGGTGCAACCTTGGTCTTTGATGCCAGCTCGGTGATTTTATCGAATCCACATGGTAATGTTGTACGAGCATACGCCACCCATGCTTTTTCGGAGACGTCGTTGAACCCAGGAGCTGAAGATGATTGCGAGGTGTCGAATGGAATATTGAACGATCGATTCTGAGGGCCTCCATTGATTTCAGGCTATCTCGATAAATGAGCCATCTTTGCAATTGATTTTGGGGCCGCTTCTGCCCACGATATGCCAAGTACCCACAATTCTTGTAGAATAAATTTTGCGATGATTGTGGTAGGAGACACCCAGCCGAGCGAATTAAATCATTGATGCCCGCGGCAGATTTGTTCGTTTGTTTGGTGCATGAACATCCGATGATGCGCTAAGTTTGAATCCTAATCAATAGGCAGACGGAGATTCTCGACATATACGTCCTTGGATGCGACTTTCACTGAAATTGGGTACGTCTCCTGTTCTTCGCGTTCTACTGAAGGATGGTGCAAATTGCGAGATACAGAACCCTGGTAGTGATGTACGTAATGGTGCCGTAACAAATTGATGTTTGCGAAAACGGGTTAGTATCTCGTAAACGTTCTGCTGAAGGGCTTTTGGTGAAGTGATATGCCAGTTGTTGTTCTGATGCGTCGAATACCACGCGCGGTTTGCGTTGCATCACACCGTGACTGAGCATGCCTGTCCTAAATTCAGAGTCATACATACCGGCGTACAATTTTGGCTAAATTCCAATTTAAAATAACAAGGAGGTATTCATTGAGCATCCCATTTGATTGAATACCTACCGAATATGTTACAGCAGCAGCAAAGGCTGAGAGCAAAAGCGTCATTTCAGAGTAAAATTTGAAGAATCGAGTATCCACGCAGTGTGCTGTGTAAAATTACTCAGGTTTAAAAAAAAAAACAAAGTATTTTTTGGCGAGGCACTGCCTACTCAGGTTGAATTAAAACGTAGACTCTATGTTGATGAATAAAGTTGAACTTTTTTCGAAAAATGTTTTTAACTAAAACAAAAAAAAATATGAACGATTGGACCGAATCGAAATTAATAATTAAATAAGAAAGATGGACATTTGGGTTTTCCGTTTATTCTTTCAACTTCTTGCTAAAATAATCTAGTATTCTTGTTTTTTTGGGATAGGTGTAACTTTCCGAGATTTTTCAATTTTTTTAATTACATGTATTTAGTGAAAATCAACACACATACGCTTAAATTCTAATTTAGTGACTCCTATTTTTTAGTTCCAAATACAGTCTATATAGTACAGGTACATTTAAGTACTATTTCCAAGCTAACTTACAAGGTAACGATTCCAGAACTTCTTCCAAAACTCATTTCAGACACCCATGTTCGTCTAATATTCTCGTCCCACCATAATCGGTTAGGAAATCGCCGAGTTCCGTCCCAGGTGGCCATACTCCTGAGCTTCTTCCAAAATTCACAATCTACAATCTATTCAATCCCATCATAATCGGTTAAGAAATGACTAAGTTCCGTCTCTGGTGGCCATATTCCAGGACTTCTTTCAAAATTCATTTTAGAATCCCGTTATCATCCAACATACCAAATCTCATCTTAATCGATTAAGACATGGTCGAGTTTTATAATATTCATAAACCAATAAAGTCACTTTAATATTTTAGTTAAAACAGTTTTGAAAAAAATGAAGTCACTCGATCCAGTGATGTACTATCCAGAAATCCTTCTTATTTTATCTTCATTTTTATTTTTTTTCAATTTTTTCCCCGTCGCCGAGTTGACCGTCGCCGAGTTCACCATGGCCGAATTGTCTGTCGCCGAGTTGTCGGTCGCCGAGTTGGTTTCGCCGAGTTGACCTGTTTCGTTTAATACATACCTGAAAAATAGTTACCACCAATTATTTTATTTCACTGTACCTAATAAATAATCGGAAATAACGGGGATTCGGATGTACACAAATCAGTAGTAATTTACTCAAAAAGATTACAAAATATGTTGAAATAATCGACGACGGTTTAGTGGTCAAAATAACATTATACGAAAAACAAAAGATATTTTTCAAAATAAAGCAATTTTACAAGTTTGTATCAAAGGATATTTCTTGTAGAAGATGCATTATTTTAAATAAGAAGTTAGTACTTTATCAAACTAAGCCAATTTAACACGTAAAATATTTTGTAGCAAAGGATATTTCTTTTGGAAGATGAAGTTTTGGTGATTGGAAAGGTGGGCAAAAATTGAATAAGTAATTTTTATTATAAATTGCTTTCTGAAGTTAAATGTGAATTATATAGGTATTTTAACTTTTTTATAAATTTTTATTTGTTAAAATAATTAGAAGATCGATTTAGTCGAATATTTAGTCTACAGTATTATTTTTTTTTATTTCATTTAAGTATTTGATTAAGCTTCTTTTTGAGTCCATCAATTTATTTCGACAGGCCGATTCAATTGATTGATAACGCAATTCGTTCCGTACAATATTTCATGGTCAACACAAATTGTATTGTAGCTTTTCGATTTAAAGCATTGTTTTTTTCTTTGATGGCAAGAAATCGAGTTCCTCGTTAGTGAATATTACCCAAAAAATACTCGATAGTGGTAATATCTTCTGTTCACTGACACGATTCCATTCCCAATGGCTAAGGACTGCATTAATTTGCAATGCAATTTTTGAGCTTTTCTTTAAATATTTGTATGAAGTACCAGATCCAGGGAGCCGATCCCTTCAAGAAAATTATGAAACTCTGCTCATTGGTATACAATCCCTATCCAATGTTTGGAACCGATTAAATGAGTGTTCTAGTTACTTATAAGGAGAGCCCTCTTGACCTAGGGAATGGACCTCTCGGATAGAAGCATGTTATTAATTTCAAATAAGCTTTTTCTTTAACTCATTTCAGTCAAAGAATTTAAAAAAAAATAAGTTTAAATAAATTTGTACCGACGCCCCTAGACCCCGGAGTTCAACCCCTTCAAAAATATCGTAAGGTTGGTCCAGGACATGCAACTTATACACGATCAAAATTTCAAGACGATCGGTTGAGTGGTTTGTGATATTTGGTAGTGCGACACCTTGCAAAAAAATCACACTATGACTATGACCACCTCCTTGCCGTATAGTCTTTGAGATTTTCGCGAACAAACATACACACATCTCTTTACTTTTATATATATACATAGATATACTAATATTAATTGAGTAATTAATCGAGTACATACTCGTACAAGATGAAAATTAAGAGCAACTTATTTGTTTAAATAAAAATTAAAAAATTTATTTTAACTGAAATTTACAAAAAAAAAAACGTATTTGAAACAATAAAATAAAACGAAACGACTTAAATTAATTAAGATCTCATTTATAATTGGTGTGCCGAAAAAAGTAACACAGAAAAAATACTTACTACAGTTACGCAAATTAGAGAAAATTTTCTAAATATTACCTCAACCATAACCTCTTCGCACTGTACATTTATACGAAAAGCACATATGTATATATAACATGGTAGCCAAAAAATAATTTCACTTTTCGAAATGTAACAAAATTAATTACGAGACCGAATAGGTGCTAAAATAAAGCAAAAAAAAAAAAAAATTAATAGCGGCAAAAAATTGGCCTGAAAAATTTATTGGGCATAGAAAATTTATTGGATTTGGTGAAATGAGTTTATAGTACGTAGTCAGGTATATATCGTCATTCGGCACTGATAAAAGCATATCAAGTTTATCGACACATTGATTATATTCCCATAACATTTCATCGCACATTAATAAAATAAAATCAATTTTGCCATAAATCATATTAAAAAAAAATTTCTAAATGACACCACCATTGTTCCCCGCACACCGCCATCATCTAAATTTGATTTGATTAAGAAAATTTTACTCATACCAGATTTACTATAAATAAATCGAGTACATCAATTTGATCTGACAGCAATTAGTCTGATTACATTGAGTTGTTAGAAGTGTTTTCAATACATATTCAATTCGATCAGCGAACTGTGTTCACAGCAGCAAAAACTAAAATATGCAATTTGGACATAAAGGGTTCTGTTACATTTAAATAATTGCAAATTTTATTTTTATGCATGTGATGTGTAATTTAATAATTTTTGTGTAGTTAGAGCTGTACGAGCAACTAAAGGTGTTTATCTAACAGAACAGTATTCATATAACATTCGAGGGCGCGATGCAGAGAAATAAAATAAAAAATTGTTGACGCAGAAATGACATCGTATTCTCTTTAGTGTGTTACTAAAAACCTTTTACATTATACGAGTATAGTTATAAACGTACGTACATATATGTGAAGTATATGCACACCTAAATACGAGTACATTTCGTCTATTCAAATATTTATTTTGTCACGTCAGTCAATTTTATATTTTATCAAATTGCAACTATAAAAGACTCATAGTGCATGGGAATTAATCAGTGGTTAAAAACTTAGTGGATGGGGTGATTAAAAGATTGAAACGTCATAAAAGTTGGTAGTATTTTAGAAATTATAGAGCATTTTTAAAAGGGGTCCGTCCTAGAACAAAAATAAACAAGTATTAGTAAATACACTGTTAAAAAGTTATTACAAGAATTTTAAGTGAAAACTAGAAAACAAACTCAAAATATTTATTTTACATTCTTCATTCGTCCGGAAAAATCTCATCTTTAAGTAGTTTTATAGAAGATAATATTTCAATATCTCTAAATGCTGGGTATACAAAATTTGTGTACAAAGCCACTATGTAGAAATTAGACGATATCCAGAACATAAATAAGACAATCAAGTGAGCTAATGGGCATTTCGATAAAAATGGTTACTTTTG
Source organism: Nephrotoma flavescens (assembly GCA_932526605.1). Classification (NCBI taxonomy): domain Eukaryota; kingdom Metazoa; phylum Arthropoda; class Insecta; order Diptera; family Tipulidae; genus Nephrotoma; species Nephrotoma flavescens. The sequence goes on along the minus strand of OW052220.1, from coordinate 32,759,825 downwards.
AATTTTTTTCTGTAAATTATGTCAATTCGTTCGGTACGGGCAGTTTTAGATTAAATAAAATGCTCATTTGCTTCAACAGTGACATAATTCAAAATTCACGAATATCTAAAATATTCGAATCAAACGATTCCCGATAAGTCATATTTTGATTATTTTGTATCAAAACACATTCACGTTATTTCTAGCAAATTACGTAAAATTCCATATTAAAAATTACTCAATTCGCGAAAGAAATTTACATTTTAAGACATTTTAACTATTCCAAGAAAATTTGATGAACTTTAAAGAATTATAAAAATTAAGATCTGATTGAGGATGTAGGAATGTAAAAAAAAATAGTTTACTAATCAGAATATATTTTTATTTACTTTTGAAAAATGCCGTTTTTACAAACAATTTTGAGTGATCTTTTCAAAATATTTTCCTGAAAAATTGAAAATTATGGATTTTGTCACTCTTGCAGCAAATGAGCGAAATACTAAAATCGCGCAGTTTGACGAAAAATTCCACGGTGTGCGAATATTAGCTTTAGGTCGGCACAATCAAAGGCTATTTTCATATCTAGGAGATAGGTATCATTTTTCGTTCTCGCAAATCTAATCCATTTTATTGGTTTCAGCCTAGGGTACTCAGAGGGCTTCGGCTGTCTCTGTGTATACCTAGGTAACACCAAGGTAGCCGCGTCCACGTCGCGGGGGGTGGGCACTGCTTCGGCAGTAGCAAAGTGCTACCGGGGACCAAATGCCAGTGGTATAAATTGGCTAAAACAAATAATGAATACAACAAATACGGAATGTAATACGACAGGTGGTAAAGCAGCAGATATGCTGACAAATCCACACTCTTCGGAGGCAGGTCCAATAGATTCTGGGGTGGGCCAATCATTGTTTAACCCATTTGGACGAAGTTCCAAATTACCAAGATCACCAAGATCTTCAACTGGAAATTTATATTTCAGTACGAGGAGGAAAATTCTGAACTCCGTGAACAATTACGAGAAATAAAGGAATTTACAACTAAATTGAAAGAAGAATTTACAATTTTAAAGAAAGAGAATGAAGAACTCAAAAGAACAGTTGAAACACGTGCAGAACTTGGGACGAAACCTAATCCTGCAATCGATGGTGACATCAATCCATTCCATACGGATGAAGAAGAATTGGAAAGAGAAACAAATTGGATGTTGAAACGAAGTAAAAAATCAAGTAAAAAAAGAAAAGCTCAACACTCACCAGAAATGGCAGAAACTGTACCATCAACTTCAAAAGAGGTTTCTAGAAAACAGTTAATCATCAAGAAACAAATAGCTCTAGACCAACAACCAGCTAAACCAAAAGAGAAATCACTTCCACCAATAAATGTCGATGAGGTAGAAAAATCATCCGAACGGCAACAGCTCAACAAAATGAAGCACAGACAAAGGTAAAAGCCCCACCACCGATTTTCATAGTAGGAGTAACGAACTACTCAGAAATCCAAAGTGTAATGAGTACTGTTACGGAACAAGAGTATAAAATTACTGCTCTGAACAATAATGTATGGAAGAATTACACTTCAAATCCAAACGCATACAGAAACTTGTTAATGAAGCTGAATACGCAAAAATATTAGTCACATACGAAAATAAAAACGATCGTCCCATTAAGGTCATGGCAAGAGGGCTACAACCAACCTGTGAAATTAACTCAATAATAAAGGATCTAGAAAATAGAAGGTTTTAAAATCCTTGATGCCGTAAACAATATTAAAAAAGAGAGGCGTAGCAGAGAGAACCGACTAGAAGCCGTTTCAAAAAGAGGGTTTCCCCTGTTCATGCTAACGTTTTATAAATCCGAGAAAATAGAAAATATTTACAATATAACTGGCATACTCAACATGCGAGTAAAGATCGAAGCTGTCTCAAAGAGGCAGTACAAGAATAGTACAATGTAAAAAATGCCAAGGCTTTAACCATACGCAACGATATTGCGCGCGCGATCCAAGATGTGTGAAATGTGCTGAAAAGCACCCAACACAAACTTGCAAACTATCAAAAGAAGAACCAGCAAAATGTATAAATTGTAATGGGCAGCGTCCAGCCAGGTACCGAGGATGTGAGGTTGCCAAGCAGCTACAAAAAATGAAAGATCAGGCACGCAAACCCCCTCTAAGTCATCCAAACAAGAATCGAGCAAGAAACGAATCATCTATGCGTAGGGAGAATTATACATATGCACAGGCCGAAAGAAAGAATTCGAAAGAAAATGAGGCGAACGGTACCGAAAATTTCAAAAACACTGTCCAAGCAATTCTAAATAGCCTAGAGGAACCTGCTGGAAATACCAAGTTCCAAAATAGTTAAAAATAAATAATGTCTGCAATACATAGTTCAACTCATAATTGCGGAGCAGAAACCAGACATCATTAAGAATAGCCATATGGAATGCCAACGGATTAACACAATACCTAGAAGAATTAGAACTATTTCTAAATACAGCAAAATTGATATATGCTTAATATCAGAAACACATTTAACCAGCAGCTCCTATGTATCAATCCGGATATATACTTGTTACCATACCACACACTCTGCAGAACGAGTAAGAGGAGGGTCAGCTATATTTATTAGGGATAATATTAAACATCACGAAGAATTAAAAATAGAAAAGGAATCCATGCAAGTAACCACCGTGACGGTTAAACTTGGTCATCACAACACCTGTAATATGTCTGTAATATATTGCCCCCCACGGTATAACCTAAAAAAAGAAGACTACATTAACCTGTTCCAGAAATTAGGAAATAACTTCATTGTTGGAGGTGATTTTAATGCAAAAAATACCTTCTGGGGTTCAAGATTAACCTCTCCAAAAGGCAAGGAATTACTTGCAGCTGGCCAATACTCAAACGGCGAATTTTACTCAGGAGGGAAACCAACGTACTGGCCAACAGATCCTAACAAAATCCCAGACCTAATAGATTTCTACATCACTAAAGGCATATCGGAACGCTACATCTTCTTAGAAAATGATGAAAGTCTAATATCTGATCATTCTCCTGTTATTATGACGGTTAGTGAAAATGTAAGAGAAAAAACAAATTCACCACAACTAACAAACAACAAAACAAATTGGGAATTGTTTAAGCAGTTAGTGGAGGAAAAAATAGAACTTCAAGTGCCAAGCAAAAGTGAATATGAAATAGAAGAGGAACTAGACCGGCTCCTTGATGTCATACAATGGTCGGCTTGGGAATGCACCCCCAAATTATCATCCAGGAAAGAAAACGCCGTTATTTACCCAATAGAAGTAAGAGAATTAGTGCAGGAAAAACGAAAAGCCCGAAAGAAATGGCAGAATACACGTGCGCCGCAAGATAAAACCACCTTAAACAACTTGTGCATCAAATTTAAGGTACTCATAAAAGCAGTGAAAAATGAAACAATTGGAAAATATCTCTGTTCTCTAGCCCCAACTAAAGATACCGACTATTCCCTCTGGAAAGCAACAAAAGGGTTAAAACGACCAAAAACGCAGATCCCCCCAATCAAAACAAACGATGGGAACTGGGCTAGAAGTGCGAAGTTAAAGCTGACCTGTTTGCTGAACATCTTGAAGAAATATTTCAACCTCTAGGTCGGCAGACCTGTTACGAAAACACTGCTGATACGCCCAGAATATCTGATTTCGAAGATATCAGGCCTGTAACATTGAAAGAACTAAAAAAACAAGAAAGAACTAAAAGCTGAAATTAAGAACATAAACGCAAAGAAAGCTCCTGGTTACAATCTGATAACAGGGCAAATAATAAAGGAGCTGCCTGAAAAAGGGACCCGTAAATTACTGCACATAATCAATGCGATACTCAGGAAAAAAACATGTGCCAATGCAGTGGAAAGTAGCAGAAGTAATAATGATTCCGAAATCGGGCAAGCCACCGAATGATAGAAAATCTTATCGGCCAATTTCACTTCTATCAACACTAGCGAAATTGTTTGAGAGGCAGTTGCTCAAAAGATTGAAAAAAACCAAAGAACAACGAAACCTTAGAGAGGACAAAGTTTTGCTCTGGTATCTTCTTAGATGTGGCACAGGCCTTCGATAAGGTATGGCACAGAGAGGCTAAATAGGCTAAATATCTAAGGATGACCTTAGATACCAGGCTCAGATGGAAAGAGCACGTTTAAAAGAAAAAAGAAGAACTTAATATCAAATATCGAAAAATGTATTGGCTGCTCGGGAAAAACTCGGAATTGTCAACCGAAAATAAATTGCTACTATATCAACAGGTGCTAAAGCCTGTATAGACTTACGGAATACAGCTCTGGGGCTGTACAAAGAAAAGCAACACTAAAATAATACAAACTTTTCAAAACAAAGTGCTACGTGGTATAGTTAACACTCCGTGGTACATTAGGAATGATGACCTTCATAGAGATCTAAATACTTCGACGGTCCAAGATGAAATAAAAAAACTTGCAGTAATACATGGGCAACGTATTTATCAACACGTAAATGTAGAGCTTCGTGGTATGTTGGACACCTCCCATGCAGTAGGACGATTGCAGAGAACGAAACCAATTGTATCAATGGATTACGGGCATCAAAGCAAAGACTATTTCAGTAAATAACCTATAAATGGAGCCGGCCAATGGGCGTCTTCTCATTCACAAGTGACTAAATTAAGAAAGAAAAATTACTAGATGAATTGTATTCAGTTTTAATGATTTAAATAAAAAAAAATAAAAATTATTGGTTTGAGTAGTAGACACAAACAAACAAGTGTAAAGCCATTTCAAAAAGGGGAGAGGGTCAATTGTTTGTGTAAGCCTAAGGCAAACATTAATTTATAATGAAAACTTCCGACAAACTCCACGATATCCATCTAATGAAACGGTCTTTTTGCTCGATAGTGAATGAAGAATCCCCACTACCTGATAATACGTATGCAATGAGAAAACATAAAATAGTCGCACTCGTCTCAACTAAATCGTCCAATATCTTAACCGATATAAAGTTTTACAACAACCTCCGAAAATTTCAGCGAGTTTAGTGGATCGCTTTATACATTGCTTACATCCAAACAGGTGAGAAATTACTTATACAATCGATGTGTGAAGAGAACCAATAGACAGATGATTCCCGTCGTCATCCACCCTTCACTTTGGTGGACTTCATGGGGCAGAAGTAAGAGGATCGATTACCTAACTCCGGAACACTTTCTAATTCAGCAACCGCTCAAGAATGCGATTGATGAAAATTAACCACCTCTAAAATGGAAATTGGATTGGGCTCTCAACATATAAACGGAGAAACGTTAAATCTCGAGTAGTGAATGAAAGCAAATATAATATTGCCGATCTCATATAAATTTTTTCGACAAATTTTTTTTTAAAAAGGGAACCAATGCACAGTAACCACACCATGCGGACACTTTTTTCATTAAATTTTACTTCAAAAAGTTTAGCTAAGACAACAATTTTTCGTGACATCTATACGTTTAATAAACAAAATTTTACGAAGTTTTTAAATTTTTTTATCGATCTGTATTTTTGACGATTTGCACATGCTGGATGCACATGTTGAAGTATTTACATACAGACTTGAATAAAAACGTAAACAAGAAGCAAGATCAACTTTGAATTTTATCAATGGTTTTTAATTTTGGTAAAATATTATTTTTTTGTTTTGTGTCCTTTTAAAACAAAATTATGTTTTGTATCGTATAGCTATTCCCTATGTACCTTATGTGATATTTTATGATACGAGAGACTCCATTAAAAAGAAGTTATTGTAAATAAGACTTATTATTATTGTTTTAAATTTAATCAAAATAATTTTTTTCGAGTTATATGCAACATTGTTATTCGTATTATTAAGCGATAATTTGTTAATCCGTGGATAATTGATAGTAGGGATAATAAATATGTAGATTATAATTTTTTAATTTTAAAACTAAGGAAGCATACATGTGCTAATTTTATCTTGTCCTTATGAGTGTGTATTTTAAAAACGCATATGAAAAAAATCGACCTTGAACTAGTTTATGAACTAGACATTTTTGTTTTATAAACTTATTCTTAGTGTGGAATACCGTCGATGACGTAAACTAGTTCAGCGTTGCACTTTTTTATTTATTTATTCTTGCATCGATTGGTTTTGCTTTTTAAATCAATGAATGTTATGAAAATAATTTATTCTAATGCTAATATACATATAAACGATAAATTAACATAACATACAAATTACAAGATGTAATATACATTAAAAATATTAAAAGGCAGGTAGCAAATTTTTTAACGATTTAAGTATGAAATATGGGCAAATTAAATAAATCTTAAATTCTTTAATATTTCTTAGCGGTTGAACAGATGATTGACTTATGTAATGATATCTGGATATTTGATCCTTAAAGTTATTGCTGATTACGAAAAATTCATCGAATGAATAATTTTAACTTAGTTGGTTGGTGGGATTATTTCACTTATTTAAGCGATTTCCCGGAACATGGAAATAGTTCACTAATATTAATTCAAAATGAACAATCAAATTTGATTGGCAAGAAATAGAATCAGGTTTTAGATTTACATTTCCATATATGTATATAGATTTTTTGTTTTAAAATAATAAGTTGGAACTGGTTGCATAACCAAATTTAATAAATGATTACGTTTGGATTATTTAACGATTGTTATTTTTATGAATTAATTTTATGAATTTTTAAAATTGGTGCAATAAAAGAAAGAAGCTTGGGATGAAAATTAAAATTTATTATTTTATTTCCAGTAAAATTTCATAATACAAGTTATAAGTAACCATGTTCCTAACATTTACGAGTATATTATATAAAGGAAACTTTTGTTGACATTTTTTGTAAACATTACGCAAGAACGCCGGCGTCTCCGTTGCAAATATTATTGGCACAAAGTGCATTGATGCAGAAAAACTTGTAAACAATTAGAGTGGTGAATATGTTGTGGCCAAAACCAGACTTTTTTTTACCACGAATGTATACATAGATCTCGAATACACCCCACTTGATTTCTAAAGCGAAAAATTAAAGTTACTTTTCTTTTGGTAAAACTGTTTTGCACAATCAAAAATCATAACTCCTGCGTAAATTTCAGAACATCAACAAAATCAACCCTTGTTGGAAACTTAATCATTAAATCTATAACTTTTTAACTTCAGTGAAGAAATTGAAAAAGCCCCCGTGGAAGCCGCCACTTCTGGTACACAGATTTCCACTAAACTTCGCAAGAATCTCGCAATTAATACAACTTACAAATGTTAAGTATGAAGATTTATTCAGAATAGTCAATCCGACTGGGCTATATAGATGTCGAACTTTGGTGAGTTTTTAAACGTTATATCATTTCATTTAAAATAAATTTATTTTGTAGGCGGAATATATTCCGAAATCTGGAAAAAATTAATTTCAAAGATATAAGTTTCAAGATATAATAGCGTTGCTAGCTTTCGTCGTCACTACAATTTTGATTGCGGTTTTTCCTTTTTTAATAGTCTTGTCCAAGATCAGCCAAACGGACTGTTTTTTAAGAATAAGGTATAATAAACATTTAATTGATGCATTTATATATTTTGGAATACTGTGCAGAGTACAACCGAAACTCCTACTAAAATGTAACGAATGTCACAAATACTAATCATTACCAGAATTTTTTTGTACCTGTAAATTAGATCATAAAACGTTTGGTTCCATCTCCATTCATGGCATGCACATCCCAAAATTATACCGACCATTTCGCCTCAACTTAATAATGTTAAACGTTTAAATATCTCATCGGTAATTTTTTGTAGGCGTACCATTGTTTATATTTTTATTAAACAGAGGAACAACAAAATAATATTCGAGCACAAAAAATATAATGCACGACTGCCAACGAAAAATAGCGAAGAATAGAAATTTAACTTCGTTAGGATAAGGGAAATTGATAAAACTGTATATGGTAATTTTGGGATGCGGCAACAAAGACAATTAATTATAAGTTTGAAACGCAGGTTCTTTGTTGCTGCAATATTCGATACATTTTAGTAGGTATTTCCGTTGCACTTCGCCCACTGTTGCTAAGTAGCATCAAATTAATATAATTCGTCGTCATACTCGTATGTGTAAATATGGGTCCAGGTCGAAATTGCATATTTTAAAATGAAATTTTTTAAAACGACATTTCTCAAAACTGCATATTTCAAACTGCATAAGGTACAAAACGGCATAAGGTACAAAATTGCATTTTTCAAAACTGCATATTTTAAAACGGCATAAGGTACAAAACGGCATAAGGTACAAAATTGCATTTTTCAAAACTGCATATTTCAAAACGGCATTTTTCAAAACGGCATTTTTCAAAACGGCATTTCTTAAAAAGACATTTTTTAAATAGACATTTTTCAAAACGGCATTTTTCAAAATTTTATTTTTCGAAACGACATAGGTAGAAAAATTTAGGCGAAGGAGAATATTATATGCATACTAAATCTTCAAATAATTTCTAATTTCCATGAAGGTCCTTTCTTATAACATACCTATACTAAACCTAAACATGTGAAATTAAATCTTACTCGACAAAGAAATAGTCAAGTTCCTTTTCATTTGACTTTATCCTAGAATTTAATCCAAGTTCACAAATGTTCAAAAATTTCATTCATCTCAAATTTCATCGTGTAATAAATAACCGTACCTGTTGGTCATATTACAGAAATTAATGAAAAGATAATTCTAGATTCATAATCGATTAAAATATTTCATTCTGTCTTGCGCAGTTTTGAAAAATGCAGTTTTGTACCTATGCCGTTTTGAAATATACAGTTTTAAAAAATGCTATTTTGGAAAATGCCGTTTTGAAAAATGCCATTTTGTACCTATGCCGTTTTGAAAAATGCAGTTTTAAAAAATGCCATTCTGAAAAATGTCGTTTTAAAATATGTCGTTTAGAAAAATGACGTTTTGAAAAATGCTCTTTTAACCCTTATGCCGTTTTGAAATATGCAGTTTTGAAAAATGCTGTTTTGTACCTTATGCCGTTTTGAAATATGCAGTTTTGAAAAATGCAATTTTGTACCTTATGCAGTGTTTAAATATGGCGTTTTGAGAAATGCAATTTTAAAATATGCAGTTATGTACAGATCCCTATGCAATTTTATCATTCTCAGATTTTTTCGGTATCAAAACCAATCGATGCAAGAATAAATAAATATAAAAGTGCAACGCTGAACTAGTTTACGTCATCGGCGGTATTCCACACTAAGAATAAGTTTATAAAACAAAAATGTCTAGTTCATAAACTAGTTCAAGGTCGATTTTTTTCATATGCGTTTTTAAAATACACACTCATAAGGACAAGATAAAATTAGCACATGTATGCTTCCTTAGTTTTAAAATTAAAAAATTATAATCTACATATTTATTATCCCTACTATCAATTATCCACGGATTAACAAATTATCGCTTAATAATACGAATAACAATGTTGCATATAACTCGAAAAAAATTATTTTGATTAAATTTAAAACAATAATAATAAGTCTTATTTACAATAACTTCTTTTTAATGGAGTCTCTCGTATCATAAAATATCACATAAGGTACATAGGGAATAGCTATACGATACAAAACATAATTTTGTTTTAAAAGGACACAAAACAAAAAAATAATATTTTACCAAAATTAAAAACCATTGATAAAATTCAAAGTTGATCTTGCTTCTTGTTTACGTTTTTATTCAAGTCTGTATGTAAATACTTCAACATGTGCATCCAGCATGTGCAAATCGTCAAAAATACAGATCGATAAAAAAATTTAAAAACTTCGTAAAATTTTGTTTATTAAACGTATAGATGTCACGAAAAATTGTTGTCTTAGCTAAACTTTTTGAAGTAAAATTTAATGAAAAAAGTGTCCGCATGGTGTGGTTACTGTGCATTGGTTCCCTTTTTAAAAAAAAATTTGTCGAAAAAATTTATATGAGATCGGCAATATTATATTTGATGAAAGGTAACAACACGTAGTTACAGAAACATACCAAAAATAAAATAACCGAGAACTTAAGGTCATAGCCAGAGATTTACTTCCAACCTGCAACAACGAGGATATAATGAAAGACCTCAAGATGAAAGGATTGCAATTCGAAGATGCAGTAAACATGATTTATTGGGACAAAATTGAAAATAGCTAAGGATCCACGGCAATTAAAAGGGGGCACCTCTGATTCATGCTCACATTCAACAAGAACGAATTTTTTTTGAATATTTTTAATATCAAAACAGTACTCAGTAGAGACTGCGCAGATACCTGAAACAGACCTGCAAGGTGTATAAATTGTAAAAGGCAACACCCGGCCAATTATAGATGGTGCGAAGTAGCGGTGCCACTGAAAATATTAAAAACTAAAACGAGTCAATCGACTCAAATCTCGAACGTTACAAAAGAGAGGATTCCAACTACTACTAGAGTGTCGGAAGTTCATAGTAGGAGAGAGGTTCTTACGACTCCATGGTCTTAACATTCGTTTCATTTCCTTATGAGTATTTTTTGGGGTTTTTATTCCATGGTAATGTATTATCTTGTCTGATAGCAATGCCACCTGTGTTAACACTTGTCACTTGTTGTACTAATATATTTTGCATCGTGTGAAATTGTCTTTATATGTTAAGTTCTGGATTTTCCCAATACCATAACGTAGCGCGATCGTCGAGTAATGAGAGAGCAAGACCAGCGTGTTACCTGTGAGTGTGCGAAGCAATGCGCTCTAGAGGAATATTTTTTGTTATAGTTTTCTCGTTTGCATCAACGTAAATTGATTGAAACAGAGAAGATTCTTGTAGAATGTTATGGCGTTGGTTGGTGCGAGAATTTTTTTTTGGAAAAAAGTCAGTCTAGAGTCGAGTTTGGTTTTTTATTTTTTGGAACTGTAAAGAGTGGCTTACGTATGGCGCTCTAGCTTGGAAAAATTAAAATTAAAAGTTCAGTTTGACATGTAATTTTTTTTTAATTAATTATTAATATCAGAAAATTATAGTTTTCTTATTGAAAATATCAGTACATTTTATTGCTTTAAATAAAAAAAAAATATGTATTAAATAAAATATATTTGGTTTGTGGGTTTGTGTGTGACCATAAAAAATAATTATGAAAATCAGCCAAGTGTATTTTTGATTTTCGAGTCGTGGCCGAGTCGTGGCCTGTTAATTTGACAGCGGAAAACGGCGTACCGCATCACATCATCAAATTGTTTTGCGGGTGACCGTTACCAGGTCCAAGGTCTTTCATCATTTTATTTGCGGATCGGCGAGCCAACGCCCAACGTGGCTTATTTGATTTATGGTTTCGGCAAGAAGGCGCTCAACGTTTGGCGGCTTATCAAAGCCAACTTTGGGTTGATTTAAGGCGGAAAGATGCCCAACATTTTGAGGCCCAACTGGGCAAAATTGTTCGGGTTTAACACCAGGCAGCTTGTGGCATGACGGCCACACAAGGCCGCAACGGTTCCTAACTGTACAATATTAAGGTACGATTTTTTTTTGTTTAAAATTTATTTTTTTTTTTATTTTTTTGATTTAAATTTTGATTTTTTTATATAAAATATTTGAAATTGAGCCTCACCAATCGCCCCCACTCGGGGCACGTTGGTCCCGCTTTCTCATTTGCATTCGATGTCGGCCATTGTTTCTTTTTGTCGTTTTGCTTTAGAATCAGGGGGGGGGCGGAGGATCATGGGAGCGGGGATTCCATTCGGTGTCGGAGTGATGTTTGCGGTCCCTTGTTGCCCGCATTATAAATTGAAACCAGCGCTTTGCGCCGTTTGATTTCGAACGGATGCGCGCACCAAGGCACCTCACTCGATTTTATTTATTATTTGCGTTATTTTAACATATGCTCCCAAGTTTCTGTAATCACGGTGTAGGCCAGAATACTCGCAAGCCTCTAACCATACGACCCATCGCATTTCTCCCTGAGATTTAGCTGGCAAAAGCACCGTGTCAGGGCTTTGCGTGGTATTAGATGACATCTGCAGAATGATGTTGAACCATTCTGTAACAAAGTACTCGCAAATAACGGAACAGTTGAATTAGTTTCAAGTAAAACCATAAAATTTTAATCAATTTAAGTTTGAGATTTAGGTATCTCCTATATTTACTGACTCTCACGTAATCCGTTAAAAAAGAAAGCTACAGTTGACGTTTTAAATCAATAGGACCAAATGTTGCATTTTAATGCAAACAATATCTGTTGAGGATCTATACCTAGTCCTACAACCTCTAAAGAAATGAGTTATTTAAAGCAGCTTGCGAGAACAACTGCGAATTTCACTCGTGCGGTAAACTAATATATTTGCATACTAGCAGACATACCAGATTCAATAATTCTACCCAACAAGGGAAAGTTGATATATTCATCATACCAACTCCTTAAGGGATCATAATTATCCTCTTGAGTCAGAGAACTAAGAGTAAAGCGGAAAATTAATAAAATCTCACAGAAGATTCGAGCTCCGCAACATTAAAAAACCATCAATTTTCTGTACAACAAATTTAAACAAAGGAAATAAAGAACGAAAGGATAAATAAGCGACTCCTCTCAATTTAGAAAGCAATGAAGGGGTTAAAAAGAACCAAAATTCGTGCGTCACCTATCAAACACGATGACGGATGTCTATTTGGAAGAGAATTTTCAACCGTTGGAAGAGAATTTTCAACCGAGACAAACTGCTAATGAAAATACAACGATCGGAAATAAACTAAATGATCTTAACATAAGACATGTGACATTCGAACTAAAAATTGAAATCAATAATAATTTAAGTTTCACAAAAGCTGCAGATTATTACTTAAACACTGGGAAAATTGAGAAAGTCATTTCCGAGAATGGCTTGCGTAAATTAGTTGGAAAAATTAATGTAGCCTTCAGATTGAAATAGGTTCCACGGCATTCAAAGGTGGCTGAAGTAATTATCTAAATCGTATAGGCCGAAAGCACTAGGTGAGAAAGGCGAAGATTAAACCATGGCTCACCTGCTAGCAAAATCACAGGCGACCGAGGAATAAATTGTTCAATTTCCAGGTTCATTATTTTATTAAACTGATCAATATACGCATCCAAACTACTTGTTTTATATCGATTCTACTTAATATTGTCCAGAAACTCGAAACTCATTTAAAGCACCATAGTCTCCCTTTTTAAAGTTGAAAGATTCACTAGATTTAAAATTTACGTTAACATATTCAATTTTGAAAATGAAATTGAATGTCCAGTGGTGTATGAAACATGCATGAAGAACCACCAATATCATCACAAGCAATGAACACCAGATCGAAGATATTGCTGCTCTAGTTCTCGATGTTATTAATCTATCTTAGTCGGAGCGACCAGATTGAGTCCATCACGGAGGCGGCTTAAACCATAAGTAATCCATTTTACTTTCAACAGGTTAAGATCTCCCAAATCCATCACATAATCGAAATCAGCAGCTGCAAATGCCAGTTGGCTTGAGAAAAATTCCAACAGCTTACCATTGCAACCAAGTTTAACAGGCAAAATATACAACTCGTTACTCTCTAAGAAAATAATATTCGCACGTATATCTTTCAAGACAGCTGGCAGAAGTCCGACACCTCATGTCTTCGAGCAAGATCCGAATAACGATCGCGTTTGAAAACATACATAGTATAGTCGAGGAAAAATACTCTGCAGAACTGTGCGAGGTCCTTGATTCATTTGGCAACACCGATTAGTACATTTCTTGCGATTTTGATCAAATTCCGCTAGAGTTGTGATAATACAAAGACAATGTATCGGTTTTGGGGCAACTAATCGGATGAGGTTGCAGTAGATGTTGTTATAACATCGCAAACCTAGCTGAAGGAATTCGTAATATTTTAGATTGCTGTACGACCTCTCGAACTAGAACTTTTTCTGACCAAACTGTTGAATTTGATACGATAGAAAATTGTTTCTCTGTTATATTGATTCTAAAACTAATAAAAGTTAGTTTTAGCTCTTTTGAACGATCTCTTTTTAATAAAGATCGACAATCAAGATTCACGGGATTGCAATGCTCAATCATTTTACAGATAGTTACAACAACTTGCTTAGCTGCTGTTGAAGGACCCAAATGACTGACATAAAGTTCCTCAATACATAACACAAGAACATGGCGAAGCAATGGATGAAATTTTGTCCAGCTTCGATGCAAGCGATACAGTAAGTTTTTTATTTTTAGAAAACAAAATTTTTGCTTGATCAAAGACATTTCAAACGATGTGCCACATTATTGAAATCTAAACAGCAAAATGCAAATAATTCCAGTGTTCGATCTATACCGATCTCCATTGACAGTAATGATTTTACCAGCTTCATTTCGAAAAAAATACGGACCGATGATTCCACCAGACCAAAAACCACACCAAACTGCCAATTCAGGCGAATGGAATGGTTTTTCATGAATAATTTGTGGATTTTCTTCGCACCAGAATCTACAGTTTTGTTTATTTACCGCACCACTCAGATGAAAGTGAGCCTCATTGGAGAAGATGATTTCTTAAAAAAATCGTTATCGTTTTCAAATCGTTCCAAGGGAAAATCAGCAAACTCACGACGTTTACGGTGGTCCAATGGCTTCAGTTCTTGAATGAGAACAATTTTATACGGATGCAAACAAAAATCTTCTCTCCAAATCCGCCAGGTTGTGGTTTGCGACAGTCCCAATTCGTGATAACGTCTTGGAATCGACAAATCGCGGTCTTCAGCAACACTTGTCTGAACGGCAGCAATATTTGCATTACTTCGAGATTTTCTTTGTCTTATTGGCACTTGAACATTATGTAAAAAAAATGTACGCTCAAAATTTTCAACAATTCGACGAATAGCGAGCACACTTGGACGATTATTACGACTATAAAATGGCAAAAGCAAACGAAAAATTGCAATTGTATTACGATTATTTTGATAATAAAACTAAATAATTTGTAAACGTTGTTCTTGCGTATATCTCACCATGATGAAATTGTAAACATTACTGAATACAATGAAACAAAAAATTACAGATCATGATATATTACAAATGGCCGAAACGTCATTTAAAAATCATATCATTCCTATTGGAAAACCCTATATTATACACCTAAAGGAATAATTTGCCTCCAGTGGCACTATTCTGGTAATTCCCCGGGAATAGGGAACTGGGGAAAGATTTTACATAGCTTTTATCTATAAATCAGTTTTTTCTGGCCTACTGAGAAAAAAAGTTTGATGTAAATATTAGTAAATTGGGAATAATTTTTCCATAGCCAAATTATCAGGGAAAGTTATTCCCAATTTTATTTTGTTTTCAAAAAAATTGCCACTAACTTTTTAACTCAGTATGCCAGAAAAAAATTATTTAAATATAATTTATATGTAAATTCTTTCCCCAGTTCCCTATTCCCGGGGAATTACCAGAATAGTGCCACAGTTCCAAAATGATGAATTTGTGATATAAATTGTTGATTACAAAATATTTGCTTCGTCCAAAACTCCAAACTTTTAAAACGATATCCCACATAATTATATGTGGATTAGAAAGATGCATATTTTAATAGACGTAATTATGCACGTAATTTGTTATTTGGAGTATAAAAGTGTTTCAGCGAAATTTGTGGTATTCCTCAAGACCTATTCAGAGATATACCAGCGCCAAAACGGTGGATTTGTAAACTAAAATGTCTGATAGCAAAATTGTTACTTTACTAAGACCTTTCAAACGATATACTACACGATGATATCGGAATGAGAAGAGTTCAACTGCTCGGTAGTTTTAAGCACTATAGGAGTTCTTAAATATGTTTCGTTGTTGGCAAGTACATATTGCATAGTAAACGAAAAATTTGCTACCAGCGCCAAAACGGTGGATTTATGAACCAAAATTGTTATCTTATTCAAGACATTTCAAATCACACCAGAAATCCGTGTATTGGTTTTTTGGTTGATTTGCTAAGGCAGGTACCGCCCCCGCCCTCCCACCACCTGGAATACAGGACATTGAAAACGTCGAGAAATCTGGTTTTGGACCAGGGTAGTTTTTCATAGTTTTTATTAGGATTTCAATAACATGGTCTTACAGGACGAAGATCACCCTTTCTGCGACTGTTGTTGTTAAGAACTGATAAATGGCAAGCAAATCAATGTAACAGAAAAACAAACCCGACAACATAAAACACAGTCCTTAAAATTACTAGAAAGTATCGAAGTACTTTGGTTTAATAAAATAATTAGGAACTTTTATTGTTTTAGGCCAAAGGTGGTAATCCATATAAAAAATACAAAAAAAAAAATGTAGTAGGCGATTTAATTTAGAACACTAATATTTTAATACAGAATGAAGCAGATATTCTGTTAAGTTGGAACCAATGCCATAAAAGATCAAGTTTAAGCAAATTAAGGATATGTACAGCAGAGCTATTAAATAGAAAAACTTGTAAAAACTATGCGGTACGTACAAAAAAATCTTACCTTTATATTCATTAGAAACCGTTATCGGATTAACTGAGTTGCTCACCTGAAATGAAAAATAATTTACAGATATTAATGGATTTCCTAATTTACATTCCATTTCCATCAATGTATTCTTGGGCGTATAAATAATAAGTATAAATAATCTCCAGCATTGACCTTAAGGACGCATTTTGCCAAATCCTATAAAACTAAGAGTCTCGAGGCAAAACTGCCTATACATTCCCGTTCTCGCCCATTCTGCCCCTTTCGATTCATGCCGATTAATGGATAAAGTGGTACCGCACCAGCTTCACTCTAAAATTGTTGCATACACTGCAGTTCACATGAATAGGAACGCGGGTTTTTCGGAATATTTTAAAATCGGTTTAACTTTTCAAAGATTTTCTTTTACAGGATGAGCACTTGTTCAAAATGACAAAATATTTAAATAAAAATAATTTAGTAGGCCAGAAGAATTTTATTTTATTTTGTTTTTCCTTAAAAAGTATATGTTTTGTTTATTTCACTTGAAAAGAAACGACCATAGTTATCAATAAAGTGGAAGTGTTAGGCAATTCAAACTTAAATTACATTACTTTTTTCGAAAAATTTTACCGTTTTAACATAAAAAATACAAAATGGAAGAAATAGCGCAAATTCAAGTGCTACACAGCGAAAATATTTTTTTTGAGGCAATTGCAGTTAAAATAGGAAGAAGTAAGACTGATTTCTTCAATTTTATAAAAAAAATCCAAATGAAAATAGCTTAAACAATAATGGCCGAACTGTTTAGGCTACATCTGCAGCCGATAAGCGAGCCATACTAAAGACAGCATCCAATTTCGCACTACCTTGTGCAAAAATTAAAGCGAGGAATGGTGTGGTGGCGGACCAAATAACAGTGTGGAAAATCAAATCACCTCAATCGAAGAAAGCTTCAAAAGAAACCGCCTCTAAATTAGGAGAGGATGAAGAAAAGACATGGGCTGAAAAATGGAAACGTGTCGTTTCCTCTGATAAAAAGAAATTTATAACCTCGATGGCCCCGATGGATTTAACTTTTATTTTCACGACCTTTGAAACGAGGAAAAGTTTTTAGCAAAACACCATAGCCGCGAAGGAGGCATTAAGGTGTGGGGAGCTGTATCACTTTCTAGTCAGGGAGATTTGTCATTTCCTTTAAAAAAACATTTTCCCATTTCAATGATACTTTTGGGCCATTGCCATGGATATATCAGCAAGATAATACCCCTATCCATACAGCAGATCTCGATGACTTACTAATAACATCCTTTTCACTGTACGGAACATTTGTCATTGCTGAAAATTATATGTACATCTCAAAAATTGATTTTTTTATGAATCAGGTGAAATATTTGTGTTTTGAGGTAGGAAATGAAGGAATAAAAACAGATACTGATAACTGACCTCCCTTAAGCAGGCCGGGTGGTGCCATCGTTTCATACCAAAATAGGCAGAAAATAGCTGTCATATTACAAATATTTTGAAAAAAATGCTAAATTCGTTAGAACTAATGAGGCTCAGATGACATCCGAAAAACTAAAATACCATGTTGACGACAGCAATGTCCCAGACTATACTAAAACATTTTTTATTACGTGTCGTTTCGGAATGGCGCTGTAAATCCAGTATATCAGGAAAATGATGAAAGAAATGAACAACCTATTACGTATATGCTTAACAAGCCTAACAAAGCCCAGTTAAATTACTCTATCGGTAAAGAGATTTCGTCCAAACGGACTACTCTATTCTCACTCAGGTGGATGTCACGTAACTACCACCCAGCGCTACAGATTAGTTAGAAAAAATTAGTGTGAAAATAGGTAATGAAAACTTGAATTAAATTTCAAATTACTGCTACCCAGCCAAACCCGAAGTTATATAGTCTACGGCATATAAAATTTGCTTAAGTACGAAAAGCAATTAACTAACAATAGTAAATTGCTCCACATAATTAAAAATGTTGGGACCAACGGTTGTCCGAATTATAAATTCCATAAATTATTTTTCAGAAAAATGTGTAATTCAAACATGCTTGGCCATACACATTTTCACCACCCTGTACAACACCCTCATTTATCACCCAACAATATGTACGGTTATTTTGTTGTTATATCAAAAAACATAAAAATCTTTTAAAACAATTTTTTTTTGTTCCTAGCAAATATTTTATTAGAACATAGTTTTAAATTGGGTTTTTTTTTTTTTGCTATACATAGTCGTATAATGTTGCTGCACTGTACTCGTACTCGTATAAAATGAAAGCTAATTTGCATATTACAGTAAAATGAATGTATGTATATAAAAAGAAAATGTTGCTAGCATAGTGTATCAAAAATAATAATAAAAGAAACTAAAAATATTAAACTTAACATTTTGTAACTATGATTTTAATTAAGATAATTTTATTTTATTTTATTTTTTATTTTTTTGAGATGTATAAGCATTAAAATGAAACTACAATTAGAACTCTAATTTCATTTAAACTTTTCATAATTTGCACAATTCGCTGTTCATTGACTGCACAAAGTACACACACACACACCCACACATATGTATATACGGGTACACATTTATTTAAGAAATCGCGCTGACTTCAAAGATCAAGCAAAATGAATTTGTATATTTCGCAAAATATTTCCTATTAAAATTGAGCCACCAAATTAATTCGACCCCGTCCATTAACGATAACATCAAATCCACTTTAAAATTTTGTGTACACAATAATGAGTTTATCATTATATCTATGGGCACGGAGTTATTCGATATGGTCGTGGGACAACAATGTAAACGAAAACTCCATTAGAAACGGTTACGATATAATTTCCTAATTGAAAATTTGTTTTTGTTATCTCCGCAATGACTATAATTATCATCGTCATCCGTACCCCTTGACTAATTTTCCAGGGAAAAAAATATTCGTTCCCCCGTATTAGGTCAGGTGGGCAGATCTCCGTTGTCTATATATATATGCGAGTAACAATAATATTAAATTTTCAATTTTGTTTCGATTTGTGTGCGGTATCCAGAGGTGGATTGGGTTACCTACTACCGTATACATTTTTCGATTTTAATTGAATTTTCATAGCCAAAAAGTAGATAAAAATTAAGGATATCGAATGCCGGTCGAGAGGATATTTTGCGGTTGATTTTCATTCGATTGTTTATTTATTTTTGCCAATACCACCGGCCGCCCTCCACCCCATATACTTTTGTTTCCAATTTTTCACGTTTAATTTGGAAATGGGCATTAAAAATGGAATAAAAATAAAATTCAATATTTCACTTTTCATTTTCCATTTTACCCCGTTTCGTTGTTGTTTTTGTTTTATTTAATGGTTGTGGAGCATAATTGATTTGGGTCATTTATTTAATTCGTTTGTTGTTGTTTTTGTATTATTTTTCTCTTTTATTTTATTTTTTTTTTTTTTCGTAATCGACCATTTGATGTAATTTTCGGTGGAATTGTTTTGCCTCTCGGGGTGTACATTGATGGAAATTTTATTTATTGATTACAACTGCGCGGACCGAAACGCCGATTGATAAATGCTTCCAGGGAATGTAAATTAGCAAATCCATTAATATCTGTAAATTATTTTTCACTTCAGGTGAGCAACTCAGTTAATCCAATAAAGGTTGCTAATGAATATAAAGGTAAGATTTTTCATACGAAACGCACAATTTGGTCCAGCTTTGCTATTTTCTAGAATACAGTAGAGCTAATTTTCTAAATTTTCTTAAACTGGAACTTTTATGGATATGGCTCCTAACTATACACAATATCTGCATCCTTCTGTATTAAAATATTTCGATTCTAAATTAAATCGCCTACTACCATTTTCATATCGGGTTTTCATTTTTTTCGATTATACTTGACTTCATAAAAATGAGCCATGTTGCCAAAAATTATAACTACATAACTTTAATATTTTTACTGAGAAAATTTGGTAGTCCGTACACAAATTTGTCGTCTATTACCTATTTAATTATTAAATAAGTATTCCACTTATTTTAATAAATTTATACATTTCTTTGTACGCTAAACCTCCCTCCCTCATTTATTAATTCACTTATATTTCTTGCATTCCGAAAGATGTTGAACTTGGATCTGCATTGGTTGTATCTTGCACAAGCCAGTGACAGATGTTCAACATCCTCCACACTTCCTTGCACTCACAATTTTTGTCAATTGACGTTTCCACAAACATTCCTTCCAATTTTCATGCGATTCACCCTGATTCTCTCAATTGTTCGCAACGTTCGAAGCGTATCTCCTTTTATCACCTTATAGAAAGGAGTTCTCAAAGGAAAACCATGCAGTGTAGAGTACTTCGTTCTTCATCTGAAGCATTCGAAGTACGTCTCTTGCTTCTTTCCTTCCTTACTCTTGAACCATTCAATGCACAATTTTTAGCTAACATATCGGCTCTTTTATTCCCTTCGATTTGTCTATGTGATGGGATCCAATGTATGATCGCAGTGCCTTCTATAGTACTGGCATGTGACAACATTCATTTTTCGTCGATAACTAGACGGCAGCATAATTAAGTAAAAATAATACACCTTGCCTAATTATTACGACGGCAATAAATTTCACAAACTTAACAAAAATCTAAATTTATAATAAATTAATAAATTATGAACAATTTAAGTGTAATTAATTTTCTTAATTCATTAATTGAGTTTTTCGTATCCATATTCAAGAAGTTAGTGAGAATTTAAGAAATGCGCCTATATAACGTAATTCGACATTTTAGTGTATTCCAGTACAAAAATATAAATACAAGCGTTTGAGCGCAGAGAATATTAAAAATGATCATTTTGTTTATATTTTGTGTATTATTTTTAGTGTCACGCAATTAATTGAAGATTGACGCATTTTTCTGTATTTTACATGATATTAGTACTTTTTTTGCTATTTTTATTGAATCTACGTACCAATGTGCATATCCACACTAGGGTAACTTTTCTCTGGTAACTTTTTTGTTTCGTTCCCCTTTAGCAATGAAATCGGTTTTATCTGCGCAGCAGTTTTTTGATTTTTATTAGTAAAGGGGAAACAAACGAAGAAGTTATCGGATACCAGTTACCCTAGTGTGGCATCAGCCAATTACAACAATTTCAAATTGTATTACAAATCGATTTATGTTGAAAAATATGCCAAAATCTAAAATAAAAATGTACACGCATTACTAGAAAAATTAAAAACCGAATATCCTTCGGCTTCAACAGTTTGTTCGAAACTAACAACAAAATTACAAAACAATTGGAGAAAGAAATAATATTCTTTTGCGCCGATCCACACCTGAAGCCGGCGTTTGATTCAAACTAAGTCGTAATAAATTTTTTATTGTTAATTTAAACCCTTATTTTATATTAAATCACCAATTTTTTTTTGTATTGTTTTATTCTGCTTTCTCGAAAATAAAATTTAAATAAAAATCTACATCTCAAAAATGGCATTAAATTTTTTTATTTACATTTCTATTTTTTCATTTCGGATTCACCGAAAAATTTATTGTCGCAGTTAAAACGAATTTTGTAGGTAAAAGGGGAAAGAAAGGAAGGTGAAGCCGGTCTTATGGTACCGTGTATAGCATGGCTCACTGCGACATAAAAGTTTTGTTCTTGAAGCCAATATGAAAAAATTGAAATGAAAATAAAAAATTTAAGGCCATTTTTGAGATGACGATTTTTGTTTAAATTTTACTTTCGAGAGAGCAGAATAAAACAATCCAAAAAATATTGGTGTTTTTAATATATAATAAGGGTTTAAATTAACAATAAAAAAAAATATTACGACTAAATTTGAATCCAAAACCGGCTTCAGGTGTGGATCGGCCCATTGTAGTGATTTTGTATGACCATTGATGAAATTTATTTTGGTTTCAAGAAAACGAGGCGGATACAAAAACTAGAAAAAACTGGAAAACGAAAATAAAAAACGAATAACCTACTACTTCGATGTAATGAGCCAAGCTACACACTGTTTCAGCTTCTGACTTCAAACTAAGTCGTAATAGATTTTTATTGTTAATTTAACCCTTTATTTTATATTAAACCACCAAATTTTTTTGTATTGTTTTATTCTGTTTTCTCGAAAATAAAATTTAACTCAAAATGGCCTTAAAATTTTAATTTTTATTTCTATTTTTTCATTTCGTATTCAAGGACAAAAACTTTATGTTGCAGTTTAAATTTTCCTTAAAAATCTATAACGACTTAGTTTGAAGTCAGAAGCTATAACCGTGTGTAGCTTGGCTCAATAATTACAACTAAATAATATTTTGTAATGTAATTTTCCTTTTTAAAATGTATCTGCAATCTGGATAATATACGTTGAACCGTCGACTTAGCTTATCGTCATCAGTTGGTGTAAGCGGCCAGTAGTTTGATGATCACATCAAGTTGACAGAAACGAACACATTCAAAACTCGTATCCACATACAAATTACCTTCTCTTTCACCTCCACGCGCTTTCCAATAGGGACATAACAATTTTGCATTTTAATACGAACGTGCCTTCAACGTTTTTCATGATCTGTCTACGTCAAAATATCAGTCAAGGTCAAAATTTTTATCATGGTGAAGTTCATGAACGAGCATCGTTTGTAAATTATTAAAAACTGCTACCTAGCAAGCTGCGCGAGTTACACCCCTGGATATTGAAAGTAACACAAATAAAAATGCACACAAAACAATTTTATATTAAGTGTGAAAATATCAAATTATATTTTCACATAAAAAATGGAAAAGAAAAATGTGCTTATAAAGTTAATTTTTTGTAAAATAGAATAAGACACCTGAGCACATGTATAATACATGTGACTAAGAAATAATGTAAGAAAATCATAACGAATGAATAATTAATTAGGGTTCTGACTCTGAAGAGATCAGTTATAAACACTCTAATCTAATTTTGTAAACATAAGTAATAAATGTAAATTTTGTTTAATAAATAAATAAAAATAATTTTTTTCGATTCACCAATAATCGAATTCTTAACTGGCGCAGTTGATAGGATTTTCTTCTGAAGAAGGAAATCCAGTGATCAAACCAAAAAATTTTTTTTGAACTTGAGTGAACAGTAACGAAGAGACACATTAAAAATTAGTGAGCTCGTAGAAACAAAATTCGCGAAAGTGTAAAATCGTACGTCTTTTAGACCAAGTAAATCAATAAATTATATACAGTAATAATTTAGTGTTAATAAGTAATATTTAAGTGTTTAAAAGTAAATCGTAGATAACAATAATTAAGTGTTAATAAAACCAGAAAATTTTTATAATAAAACAAAAAAAAAATTTTAATAATTTTATTAATAAAAAAAATAAATCTAATAAAAAAAAATAAATCTAATAAAATTTATATTGTGACGTGGTAATCATAGACAATGGAAGACCTAAAAAATGAATTAACTGCACAACAGCAGATCCAAAAACGATTACTAGATCAAGTAAACACATTGAACCAAAAAATAAGAGAACAAGAAAAAAAATTAAGTGAAGTGAAATCTTTAAAATTCGATTTAACACCAAATCAAATAATTCGAAACTTTAATGATATTACGCCATTTTCCGGCGAAGATCATTATAAATTAAAATCATTCTTAAACGCAGTGAGTGATTGTGAAAATTTATGTGGCGACATTGAACTCAAGTGCTACTGTCTTAAACGAGTCATTAACAGTAAAATAATTGGTATGGCGAGAAGTACAATCATGGAAATCCCAGATCACATGAGGAATTGGTGTAACGTAATGCAACACTTGAAACTGAAATTTCGACCCAAGGAAACAATTCATCAATTACTATTCAAGGCAAAGGAAACTAAGATTACAACCGCATTAATAATACTGATAACACTGATGACAACGATACCGACACATGCTCAACTCTCAGTCGAGAAAATCGAGACGGATAACGGGTACACCATAATTAAGGAATACGAAAAACTAATACCAAAGACATACAATTACTCTTTACACATCATAGATCTAGAGCCGATCGAAATGACAATATTAGAACTAAAAAACTCAATACACGAAATCATATCGAACCTTACAGAAGTTTCTTGTCGACAATTACTAGAAGAACTAGACTTTTTATTAACCAAACTATTGACATTAAAAACAGGACATCACTCAATTCATAAAAGAGGATTGATTAATTTCTTAGGAACCATAAGTAAATGGATTTCAGGTACAATGGATGACGAGGACAGACAGATAATTAACGAACATTTAGAGACAATTGACAGTAATACTGGAAATATTGTATCCAATATAAATCAGCAAATCAAAGTAAACAATAATCTTAACGATACTATTTATAAATTATATCATGCAATTGAAGACGACCGACGTACTATCCAACACCTCATAACAATTACGGAGAATCAAACTCTAACTAAACTAATACTATTAGATCTTAGAATGAAAATTCATGAAATAGATAGATTAATAAACGACTTACAGGATAATATAATATTTACTAATCTAAACATTATACATCCCTCCTTACTAAACCATAAGGAAATCATAGAATATAAAATAGATATAAACAAATTAAAAAACTTAAGAGTAGGATTTACTAAAACCGATACTAATAAACTAATATTTCTAATCAAGATCCCTTATAAAATGACAAGAATAAATAAAAAATCGATAATTCCATTGTCAAATGAAAAAGATTGTAAAATTATAAATTCTGAAATTATCGAAACTCTTGAAATCAATAATCACTATTATAAATTTGACAATAATAAGGATATTTATCAGTTATCGGAATTAAAACATTGCATATTAAATAAGAATTGTGAAATAGTAAAAAACTGTAATAATGAAATTTACCATATTAATGATAACATGATAATAGTTCAACTTGCCAATAACATAACTTTAAAATCAAATATTGATGAAAGAAAATTTGTATTAAAAGGAAACTATTTCATTAAATTTTATAATTGTACTATAAACATAGATAATAAGTTATTTTCAAATAGCATTAAGGAAGAAAAAAACAATTTTGTAATACCAAATTTAGATTATAAGCCAATAAATAATACATTTACTTTTAAGGAAATTATATTAGAAACAAATAAAAACATAGATGAAATTAATCTTTTAAAAAATGACAAAGTTATTCAATACTCAGGAGGAATCATAATCATTATAGTAATTTTAATAATAATAATACTCCTATGTTATATTTTTTATAAACAAAAACAATTTAAAATTAAACAAAAAGAATTTAGAATTAAAGAAACAGAATTTAAATTTGTAAGCAGAACTCAGGAGAGTTCTGAATCTAACGAAGGGAGAGTTACACCCCTGGATATTGAAAGTAACACAAATAAAAATGCACACAAAACAATTTTATATTAAGTGTGAGAAAATATCAAATTATATTTTCACATAAAAAATGGAAAAGAAAAATGTGCTTATAAAGTTAATTTTTTGTAAAATAGAATAAGACACCTGAGCACATGTATAATACATGTGACTAAGAAATAATGTAAGAAAATCATAACGAATGAATAATTAATTAGGGTTCTGACTCTGAAGAGATCAGTTATAAACACTCTAATCTAATTTTGTAAACATAAGTAATAAATGTAAATTTTGTTTAATAAATAAATAAAAATAATTTTTTTCGATTCACCAATAATCGAATTCTTAACTCGCGTGCTATAGTGGATAATTTCGAGTCAATTTCACTTTTGCATGTTTCTGTGTCAGTGAAAGAACGCACTGGTCGAAGTAACGAAAAGGCGAAAGTGCTTCAGTTCAAATCAGTCGATTCCACGGCGTTCGCCGGAATTGGGAATCTCCAACCAACCACATTGGCTTACGAGATAAAATTAACTCAAGAACTGAAGCACCTTGATCATTTAAAGTACCGCAAGAAAATCCTGAAATTCATCTAAAAATCATCTTTAGCAATGAAACTCATTTTTCGCAGAATGGCTTTTTCAATAATCAAAATGTTCGTTATTGGACAGCAACAAATCTACATGATTGGTTTTCGTTCTAGTGAACCATCACAGGTTATCAAAAGCTCCAGTTACATCCAGGAGTACTACTAAGATACACTCTGGCTCTGACTCCTTTACTATGCTGGCCATTTTTATCATAACGTTCTCTGTGGATCCATTTTTTTTTAATCCAAATTTTTTATCCCTGTATATGCAGTTACTCTGGGCTACCATTTGTCGGTAAACATATTCTCAGGTGATTTACTTAAAACCAACAGCAAGTAGCATGATCGGCTTGTATATTTTGGGATCGGTGCGGGCTTTATCATCGCCCTCTTCAATTTTGGCATTTTCCCAATATTTTGGAAAAATTCCTTTATCAACGCAAGCAATCAGCACCTCGACCTCGATGTTGTCTAGGCCTGACGCATTCTCGCGGACATGATGGTAATCGTGACTTTTACTATTAAAGTGTTCCATCCAATCTGTATTTGGTAAGACAGTATTCAGTAGTGTCTTCTCGACATGTGGTGGCCTGATCACCACCGCCTGTCGTACTAAGTAAATCAATGTTTTTAAGTTTTCCTGTGCTTAATATAATTTCTACACGATCTAATTTGTACACGCCCTACAGTGTCGCATCACCATGTTCAGTAAGAATTGCTCTAAGCAGCTTGATAAATCAATGCTTTTAATGTATTTTTACGGCACGCCACAAAGTGTTCTGTTCCGTTCATTTCTCCTCCCCTCGTAAAAAATATTCGGAGTTATGACCACTAGTCCGTTTGATGGTAAGATTGTTTGACAGCCACGGCTGTTTAGATGTTCAAGCACGGTTTCGAAAAAAAAAATTTGACTCAGACTCTAGTTATTGTTTTGGTTATAACCCACTCTCACTTATTAGACCTACAATCTGATGATGATATAGACAGAATAGAGTGGTTGGCTCTCCCTAGCCATTTTATTCCCAGTAGACTAGAGAATCTGTCCCGGTTAGCGTGCTAAAGTAAGTATCTCGGAATCATAACGCTTATCTCAAATGTGTATGATGGATGAGGAAGCCGCCTCAACATTTCTGAGATCACTTGTGTTACAGTTTTCTCTCACTTCATTCACAATGGAGAGATTACTTCGTACAATAAATTCTTCAAAAACGACTCTCCTATCATTGGTGTCACAATTGTGCGATCATCGTGACTTTGCATAAAAATCACATATCAATATGGGTCCGTCTCGTCTAAATATTGGAAGTAGATGCTTACTAGGTAAAATTCACCTATTTTTGATCTAACTTCAACGCATATGCAATTGAGTGTCAGTATTGTGATATTTTGAGCAACTCAATCTTCTCTCATGATAATACGTGTCCACGTAGCAATGCCACCTACTCTAGCATTTACTACTTAAAGTTTTTGCATACAAAGGAGGTAAATGTTATGGTATTCTGAATATAGCTCTGCTCTCGTGTCCGAATCGAAGTGAAGTTTATGCCAAAATAACAAAATATACTCTGTTTCCTATAAGTAGGGGAAACAGGAGTTGGTTGTAACAGGGGCAAGTAGTAACAATCATCAAAACAAATGATCTGATAGAGGTATAAAAACGTGTGAAAGAGATAAAGGTTCATAGTGAAACAAATTATTGCATCATTCAATTCAGTTTTGTGTAAACCATCGTTGAACGCGTTATTATAAATCGCTGTCCAAATCGTCATGTAAGTAACTTTTTTCTTTTTTAATATTTTTGGTTTCTTGTTATTTGCATTAGAGTTACAATAGAAAGAGGCATACATATATAAAAAATCATGCATATTTCGTTTATTGTTAAATGTATTTGCTGATATTCTAAACATTTCTATTTTTTTTTTATTAAATCTCGAATTTTGGTGTAGGGATAATAGTAACATGTGTACGCGGTAGGTTGTAACTTGTTACAACGTGCCACCCATACATAAATATTGCAACGATGTACTAATTTATATTTTCTTGCTAGAATACGAGCGTACAAGCGGCACTGACCGGCGATCATCTTACAAGAAGACCCATGCCCAAATCATCATTCCCATGCCCAAATCGTGGGGTGAAAATAAAGAAGCTGGAGTAGACTCAGCACAGTAGCACCAATCTGACTATGTCGATTCGATAGCCCACGAACATGGTAGATTCTGAGTATATGTTAAGGGTGAGTCTGGCGGGGTTACAGGGGTGAAATTTTAATTTTCGTCATTCGTGATTTTGCCATATAGACATACTGTTAAAGTTAGCCGAAAGTTTCCAGCCGAAAGATAATGCAGATAGTGTCTTGAATACAGCAAAAATCAGTCATGAACACGAATTAAGGAAAACCTAGGAACGGGTTACATCATTCAGGTGAAGGAGAAATTATTTCAGTTTATAGGAATTTAAAAAACGATAGGATCGTGAGTATAAAGAGAGTTTAAAAATATAGTCAAGACACTATTTGCATTATCTTTCGGCTGGCAACTTTCGTCTAACTTTAACAAGATCATATAGACACCAATCTTAATATGCCGATTCGATAACTCTTTACCATAGGTAGATTTTGATTATAGGCTAGGGGTGAATATGATGGGGTTATAGGGATGAACAGGCATATCTGCTTCATACAGCCGAAAGTAGTCGATTAAGAAGATTGAAAATTATCAAGCATCGTCAAGAACCGTTGTTGATTCAAGATTTTGGCATATAGACACCAATCTGACTATGCCGATTCGATAGCCCGTACCATAGGTAGATTTTGAATAAATGTTAGGGGTGAGTCTAATGTGGTTATTTATAGGGGTGACATTTTGATTTCCCCCATTTTTCATCGATAAAATCGTTCGTCATTCGTGATTTTGGCATATAGACACTAAATCTCTAAATCTATCGAATCGGCATAGTCAGATTGGTATCTATCTGGAAAAATCTCGAATGATAGACTATTTTATCGTCAGAAGAAGGGGAAAATAAAAACGTCACTTCTATCAGCCCATCAGACTCACCCCTAACCTATAATCAAAATTTACCTCTGTTTATGGGCTATCAAATCAGCATAATTGGTGTCCATCTGGCAAAATATGATGAACAATTTTATCGTGAGAATATCGAAAAATGGAACATTTCACCAATATAACCGAATAAAGTCTGCTCCAAACACATAATCAAATTCTACTTAGGGTTATGGTTCATCTAATTGGTACAGTCAAATACTAGTTCATCTGTCAAAATCGTGATATACAAACCATTCATCAGCAAACGTGACTTATCTCATGGATATTGTATAGATGCCTGTTATTAACATTTTATTTTAGGAAATTGATTTGTAATTTTTAAATCTGTATTGCTGGCATTTTTCGGTTTGAATATTGAAGTTAATCTTCCTTATCGGTACAATCTGCATTGTCGACATTTTAACATATTTTCAGCAGAGATAACAAATTAATATCTGCATTGCCATCTTTCGGATGTGATAGCAAAGGCACTATCTGCATCACCATCTTTCGGCTGGAAACTTTCAGCTAACTTTAACAGTATCGTAAAGCCATCCAAAACTGATCCAGTACTTTTATTGCTTGACAACCATATTTCGCATTTGGAGATCGGTGTAATTGACAAAACAAAAGAAAATGGGGTAGTGATGTTGTCATTTCCATCGCATTGCTCCCACAAACTGCAGCCGGTGGATGTGGGGGTTTATGCCCCTTCAAAGCGTACTGCGCTAATCAGCATGGCTACGAATAATCGTGGGAAAATTCTGACAATATATGATATTCCGTCCATCGTTAAAATTGTTCTTCTTATGGCATTGAATCCAGTAACTGTCATACACGGGTTTAAAAACTGGTATTGTTCCATTTAATAGAAAAGTATTCCAAGAATGCGATTTCCTCTCTTCATTCGTCAAAGATAGACCATTACTTGCTACTAACCTCAGTGATTAAAAGGCCAATCGTTACAGATGGACAACTGACTGTAGATCAATCAGTTTTTAATTTGGAAATTATTCACCCAATGATCCATTGTTAGCGATAAGCGAAGAGGTTATTAATTCCCAAAATGAAGAGTATCAGACCTCACAGAATTCTAACGAAACGACCAGCTCATTACAACCAGGCCCATCAAATTTCAAAGCGAATGGATAAAAAAAATATACAAGAAGGACTAAAAAGACTGTTATTTTAACAAATATCCCTGAAAAAAATACCTGCAAAGGAACAAGCCAAAAAGAGTCAAAATACAGGAAAAAGGGTGACAAAGGAAAAAGAACAACGAAGAGCAAAATATTACATGAGTCCACAGACGACGAAGCTGAAGAATTTTTTTGTTTAATTTGCTGCGAATGTTTTAAAGAAAGTCGGCCTAGAGAGAAGTGGATTCGATGTATGAACTGTAAAAAATTGTCACATACGAGCTGTATTAAGAGGGATGTAACTTTTTATAATTGTTTAAATTGTGATTCAGATGATTTATCTGATTGTCATTCTAATTCTTAAAAATAAGATATTTTTTATTGAAATGTTAAATTAAATGTAAATTTTATTTATAAAGACTGAATAAATTAAAAAATATAATTTTGAAGTACTCGTACATATATAGAAGATTTTGTTACCATTCACCAAGGACGTTATTACTTTCAATCCCGGGGTCAAGGTAAAAAGTAACTTTTACCAAATTTAGAATATCCTCAATTTTGTCCAGTTCCTACTGGAATATTGGCTATATTTATTTAACATTTTGTAGCTTAAAAATCACTTATTTAAGTTAATTGTTTCTCATTGAATTACTTTCAATAGATAAAATGCAAAATGTTGTATTTTCATAAATGTTACAACCAGCCCCTATTTCCCATTTTTGAATTGAAAAAAAAAACACACAAAAACTGACCTTGATATTTGAAAATTTTTAATAAAAACAAAGCACACTTCGAATCGCACAGCGGTCGTTCAAGTGGTTCTGAACTAGTATTTCATGTAAGAAGCCAATCTGATTTATCTACATGCTCGAAAGTCTCTGAAATTTTTTTTTTATTCGAGAAAGAACATCAATAACTGGCAATACATTAATTCTTAAACAGTTGAAATTATTTAACTCGAGTCCTACGGATCGCATAGAGGTGAATGATTAAGAATTTTTGAATTACACTCAATGATGTTCTCACTCAAATAACAAAAATCTCAGATATTTCCGAGGATGTGGACAAACAAGATTGATTTCTTACATCAAATGCTAATTCGAAACCTCTGCAATCACTTCTGTGCAATCCGAAGGGGCCGAGTTAAATAATTTAGAATGATTAAGAATTTTTGAACTACACTCAATGACGTTTTCTCTCAAATAACAAAAATCTCAAGAGATTTCCGAGCATGTATAAATTTCAATTTCTAGTATACATGTTTGTGTCCAAAAGTGCTCGATAGTGAGAAATGATCGGGTAAAATTTTTACAAGAAATTTTTGTTTCTCTTTGTGATTTGTACCTTCAAGCCAACTATTACCAGAATGCCTTTGTTTGTGTAAATTAAAATCAAACAATGGTCCAAAGGGACTTAGTGGTGTAACAAAAATGTGAAAGCCCTAGTTTCTTTCGAACGGGTTTTAAAAAATATTCTCTAACATTTGAAACTTTAACCTCGAGAACTAAAGGCAGACATATTTTCGAAACTTTAAACTCATTTTTTTAGTTATCACAATCCCTAAATCCAAAATTGTTTGCCTTGACCGTCCGTCCTATTTACGCGGTATACTCTAAAATCGAACACGAATGGTGAATCAGTGTTCTATGACACTAAAAATCTTAAAATATTTACTTTTTGACTTCACGCTCCACCCGTCAATAAGTGCACAAAAAATTCAAATAAAAAATTTTTAATATAAAAATGTTCGCCAATATTAATTTCAAATATTTAATTTTCCAGTTCAATTGAAAATTACACAAAACAAATGACGAATATTAAAAAATGATGTAAATTGAATTTTTCTTTTTTTTTTTTTTTGTTCATTTTGTTTCGAATTCCGTTGAACTTCTCTCGTGTTACTTGTGTTGGAAATTTTCGTGAAATTAATAAAAAAAGAAAAAGAAAACGGACAAGCGCAAAAAATTGAACATTTCCGTTTTGTTATTTCTGAAATCTAAATTAAAATTTGATAAAAAATTATTTTATAACAATAATAATTTGAAAAAGAAGAATACAAAATAAAAAAATTGAAAAGTTAATTTGTTTAATAATTTTCACACTTAAGACTTAATAATTTTTTTTTATTTACATTTGGAATGAATAAAAAAAAATCGTTTTTCATCTGTTTTTTTCATGATAGATGCGGAAAATAGAAAATAAATTATAAAACATAATTAAATTTGGAAAATATATACGAAATAAAATTAGGTTGTTAATAATGTTTGTGTTTTTGGTTAATTACGGAAATTAAATATTTTTTGGTTTTATTCATTTGTAAATTTTGTTTTTGTTCGGAAGATTTTAATGATGCGGTGATTGACTGAAGCCCTTCCGAACGATTGGCCTGCGGTGTTTAACATAAAATAAAATTGTTTATATGCGTGTTACCTAATTTACATGACGTCATAAGTGTATTTTATTTTCCCATGTAAAGGAAGTACTTACGAGTGTGCTCAAAAGAACAGATATGGTTTAACGCTTTGTGATACTGATAGTGGGTTAACTTTCTGTAGTACAAGGTTTTCCCACTGGCCTCACTTAAACATTAACAAAAATATTTGTGGAACACAACGCCATTATTTTTATTTGACAGAAGTTAATACAGCTTATACAAATTATTTTATTGGCAAGGCACACTCTTCTTGATCATATTAAAACAGGAAGTTTAATAAAAGAACTACAGTTTTTTTTGGCGGGTGCACGCACATGCGATTTCACTAAAAAACACTAAAAGTGGAATAACTTTTGCACCATCAACAATTCGAAAAAACTTTACTTGGCTGTTTTTCTTTGAAATGAGCTCCCATATGACCCTGTTTTGTTTGATCGTGCAATTTTGGGACACCCTGTATACAATTTGCCAAACCAACATTTGAGGACAATGTTGTTGAGTTGGTTTTTTTTTGTCAACGACCAGCGCAAACTATATCGATATTATTTTCTGCTGTCCACAATTATTCAAACTAGGGCAGGTAATTTAAAGGAATTGGCGAGAGACAGAGAGATGTTAGAGTATTATTGAATTTTGTTGAATTTTTGGAGCTGTTTGATTCGAGTTGTTTTGTTGAGGTGCAAATTGTTTTTTATTTGTAATGGTTTAGCTCTTAATCATAAGGATTGGTTGTAAAATTTTCTTAAAGGCGTTGTACTGGTTGTGATTGGTTGGGGATGTGGATTTATTTGCTTAATAATTATTTTTGATACACATGAATCTGGACTCGATTGATTAATATTTCGATTCGAAGATTTTTTGGTTTGATTTGATTTGAGTGATCGTGATTGATGAGTGTCTGAAAAAGTTGGCTTATATACTAGATTTGTTGATTAACGATTCGCTGGATTTTGGTGAGACAATTAAATCATTTGATATAGTTGATTATCCGAGCTTGCGGCAATGGTAAAGACATCCGACAAAGCTATTGAAGCAAATATTCATCAGTAAAGGGACAGTGCCTTGGATTTCGTTTGGAACGAAAACAAACGAGATCATCCTCTGATTAGCCAGAATGCCATGAATTCAGCCGCACATGCCCCTTCCAGCAACCCTGGAATTCAATGAACTTATCATTAGTTAATCTGAAAATAAAATCTGATAATTTAACTTCCTGTAAAATATAGCAGAACCACAATAATGAGCTGAGGTATTAAAAAATGTCTTTGAGACCAACGTTACAATAAAATTCGTGAAAGTTGGATTAGCTTTCAATCCAAATTTGAGTATTTATTGTGTCGAATCAACGGGAAAAACTAAACCACATGCCATTTGATTTTCACAGGTTGGTATTTTAATCTATAGATAATTTATCCCATCCAGCTATTGAAATTACTTTAATAGTCATGGTAGAATAATTTATTTGAACCAGTATTGTTAAAAAATGGCTCAAGCCACCTGCCCTCATAAAATGCAAATGCAAATCGGCATATCATAAGCAGAATAGGAATACGATATGCGGGCAGAGGCTATACATTGGTTCCATATATCAAACCAGATACAGTAGACAAGGTACCACTGAATACGTAGATCTCACGTTTTTCAATAAATTCTCAAAAATTTTGAAAATTAATTTTTCTATAAATTCTCAACAAGTTCAACACCATCAACGAAGGATCGAATAAAGATAGCCACTAAAGACCATCCAAAAAACTATGTCCCTTCATGAAGGGTTTAGTGCGAGATGTATCGTTGCTTGGCCACCAATAGATTTACATCTAGCAGGAATTTAGAAAACCAACTTTTGAGATAACTAGAATTAAAGTAGAAGCTTGTAATGAGGTTTCTCTATTATTCCAGTCTATATTTTCTTGCTTCAAATTACAGTGTACAAATAGAGCTAAAGAGTACTCCTTTAGGATGCGGGCTTGAACATTTTGAAATTTACCACTCACAGCTCAAGCACCGCCGTAGCCTTGTCGTCTCGATTTTAGCGATTCCAGTAAAAGTACTATTAAGTCCTGCTATGCTGACTACCGGAATGTACTGATAAAAAAGTTCTTGTATACAATCGTTTTACGTATATGAAGTTTCCAGCAAAAACCAAAATCAACAAAAACACAGACAAAACAACAATGCAGGCAAAAATTTGTTAAATTAACAAAATATTATACTGCGTAAAAAAATGTTACATACAACAAATTATTAAAACACCATAAATGTTTTAGACAGTGAAATATTTAAATTTAAACACATAACACGTTGGTCAATAAGTTGCGATGCTATCATCCTTTAAGAGTGATACATGCATTCCAAGGCTCCCCTAATATTTCAATATTTTTTTTTGTAAAACGATTACCCATTATGCCTCAGAATCCAAATCAGGATATACCGGCCGACATTTACAATATGGTTGCCATGGACGCCTTTCACTGGCTGCTGTACACTCAGCTGAATGATGATTACATTCAGGAGTGTGACAAGCATGGCACCCACTTTGAACAGAGCTTTGTGTGAGCAACGTGTGTCAACTATCTCACACCACTTCACTATATTCGGTCTTACAAAACGTTTTTTGTGACCAGAGCGTTCAGCATTATCAGCGTTTATACGACCTCGTTTAAACTCACTAAACCAACGTTCGAATGAACGGGCCCCCTGTAACACTTATCAAACCTTTACTTCGCTTGAACGGCATTTTGTCCCATCAAAAAAACAACGTTTAATCAACACACGAAATTCATTTTCTTCCATTGTTTTGAAAATAACCAAAGTAGCATCGCAAAACAAAGGAAACATGTAATGGATCAGATTATCATACAATTTTGACTTAAATCGTTTAAAAGCGGGTATTTCCCACAAATCTTATTAGTTTTCATTAGATGTGCCATTTATGGTCAGCCTCGGGACACATTGAACGACGTAATTGAACGTTCAAAATGAAACGTTGCGTTAAAATTTTATATTTCTTTATCTATGCGTAGAAAACAATATCGAACAATAAAAATTAGATAAATATTTATTATACAGACAAACATGGAAAGGTGTAGCACACAAAAATGATCCGAAAAAGTAGCATACCTGTGGCATTTTTCTAGTTTTAACTAGGAATAGGGAATTGGGAATAATATTTTAATAGTAAAGAGTGTCCCAACAAGAGCGCCGGATTTAATTTTAAAGAAAAACACATTTATTTTTAAATTAAGCAATCATTTATATTTCAACATAAAGAAAAATAGTTCCGATTCAACGTGAAATACAACATCAGGCAAATGGCCACCACGCAACCTCTGGCACAGGGTTATTCTCTTGTTGAAATTTTCAAGAACATTTTCGCATAAATCGCACGATCTTGGTGGCCAACGTTGATAGCCAAATCGAGAAATGACACACATGTCCTCCACATCACTGCCACCACATCATCTCGTTGTTGGTTCGAATACGTCTCCATATTCTTAAATCGCGTGGTCTGTACGTGACAAATGTCAAAAACAAAATCACCGTAGAAATTTAAATCCTGCGCCCTTGTTGGGACACCATACATTTGTGTCTAAATTGTATTTTTCTGGCCTACTGAGTAAATAAGTTTGGTGTAAATATTTTCGAAACAAAGTTAAATGGGAAAATATTTTTGCCTATAAAAAATTTTATGGAACAAGTATCGCAATTAACTTTGTTTTTAAAATGTTTGCAATAAACTTATTTCTTCAGTAGGCCAGAAAAACACAATTTATACAAAACGGCTATGAAAATATTTTTACCAATTCCCTATTCTCAGGGAAAGCCAGAATAGTGGCACAAACATAGAATTCGTTCATTGGAAATCTTTTGTTGATGTGTGTGAGCAAACAAAATTTCGAAAAATTTCGTGGGTGATCCACGGAAAAAATAATCAACCTTATTGCGAATGTCGTCTCAATCGACAATCGACAGTCATTTGAGCTGTCGTAATTGTTTTTTTTATATTGTCTAACTTTATTGAAACGACTACTTAGTATTGCCGTAGATGATTAAAATAAAACAATAGTCACCCCTATATTGTGATTGTCGTGTCGATGTCGATTTTCCGACGACTGCTAAAATTGGTATTATGAATATCGCTATCAATCGACGTTTGTCGTAAAAACACTGTTTTTTGTCAATTCATCAACTATAGAAAAACGTTTGAATTATTTTTTGGAGAAGAGGATCTAGGATCTTCAAGAGGACTTCTTGAATTAAAGCGAAGCCGTAAATTGTTAAAAGAATCCCTTAGTATTACATGATCATACGTAAATATATAAGATTATCTAGATAGAAATGTTATATAAATATAAAAAATTATTTAGTTTTAGACTTTATTTTCGATTATCGAAAGAGTGCTTCCGACTTATTGTTGGATGACCTAAATCTTCACACGACAGTAATGGAACGGTTCACGCCAATACCCAATATTTTAAAAATTTCTGCTTTCTGCCAGCGAGTGGCAATGATTTTAACATTGCGATGGGACAATCAACTTTTTCGCTGGTTTTACAAGATTTGTTGTTTTTTATGGATTCTCCTTATTCTTTAGGCCTGAAGAAACTGGTTCAACATTATCGCTGGTTCCGTTGTCTGGTTCTTTCTCGTAAGATCTCGATTCCTTCAAATTCTTGAGCAGATGGATTTACCACTGTATTTAAATTTAGTAAATTGATGATGTCTTCTTCCACAGCTAAACAGCTCAAAGTTTTGTTCGGACCACCACCTGTTGCCTTTGTTGTTTATTTTAATAAATTCCTGTAGTGAATTATCTACTGAGAACTGACCAAACAAATAAAACGTGTTTAATGTTTAAATAACAAATCAGAAGAAGTTTTTATTCTATTGTTTAATAGTATGTTTCCTTTGCTTACACTGTCATCATTATTTATTTTGTACACTGTTAAAATCACACAATATACAAACGCCGAAGTTCAACATGAGTTGCAGTTGGCAATTCGCCGAAGTTCAACATGACTACATGAGTTGCAGTTGACAATGCCTTAGTCATCACATCTGCCAGTTGCTCTTTGGATCCAATGTATTTTGCTTCGATATCACCACGCTCAACTACATTACGCAAAAAGTGAAATCGAATATCGACATGTTTTAGCTTATGTGATTTTTACCACTGGTTGCATTATTGACATAATGCACTCGTGGTTGTTCTCGTAGATGAGCGTGGGTTTATTAACATCTTCACCCATCTCGGATAACAAACCCCGGATACAAATTGCCTCACATGTAGCCAAACTTAACGAAACATATTCGGCGTCAGTTGAAGATAACGCAACATTTGTTTGTTTTCTTATAGATCATGATATTGTGTTCCCGAATACCATAAAAACGTATCCAGAAACAGATTTTCGGTCCACGATATCACTGCCCTAGTTTGAGTCAGCATATCCAGTTAATACTGCCGTGTTGTTTCCTTTCACATATGTCAATTTGAGATTTAATGTTGATTTGACATATCGAAGCATTCGTTTTAAATGAGCCCAATGCCCATCACTCGCTCCAGATTTATATTGACTGAAGTATCCAAGAGACGCACATAAATCAGGGGCGGTATGTTGTACCATCACTTCGAATCGAAAAAAGTCGAATTCGAAAAAAGTCGAATCGAAAAAGAGAAAGTAGTATCATTTTTGCTTTTCGAAAATGATACAACATACCGCCATTCGAATTTTTTCGAATTTCGATTCGAAGTGATGGTACAACATACCGCCCCAGGTCGTGAAGTTGTTGGTGCATACATCAAACACCCGATTAATTATCGATATGGTTGACGTGTCAGGATTGAAATTCTCTTCCTTCAATGTCCGAAAACTTCTGCGGCACATCATTAACATATGCCATCGTATTCAATGAAAATACGGTCATTTCTTCATTTTCTTCATCCAGAAAACGATCAATGGCTGATCCATTTACATAATCATCATAACGAGCTGGTGGTCGTGATGAAGATGCAACATGTTGATTCAATTCAACATCTTTCCTCACGTCACCACTTGCCGATTCATAAGTGCTTGTGTCTTCCACATCAACATCCGACATGGACTCCGCCTGAACTTCACACTTTTCGACCTCAACAATGGAATGTGAATTTCTCTTGAATTTGCACTCATCAAATTTTACATCACGGCAAATAACAATCCGTGAAACATCCGAATCCCACAAACGATAGCCATTTTTCGCATAACCAACCATGGTCATTGGATTCGATTTCTTGTCCAATTTCGTACGCAAAGCATCAGGGATATGTGCATATGCCGTTGATCCAAATAATTGAACATTTGATAAATTTGGTGTTTTTCCAAACCAAATTTCTGCTGGCGTTTTATTGATATTTAATGCTCGCGTTGGGCTTCGATTTGTGACATATGTTGCACTCAATATAGCCTCGCTCCAAAATTTCATCCTTTCTGCCACACCATTCAATTCAGGACTGTACAGAATTTTCACAAAATCGTTTAAATTCGTTAGACTTGTATTAACCGCCATTTTTCGCTCAAATTGTGCCGATACCATTTTTGAAAAAACGACAAAATTCTTCAAAACCTCTGATTTCTTTTCCATCAGATAAACGATCGTGGAATGGGTAAAATCTTCAACGAATGTCAAAATAAAACGATTTCCGTCTCATGTTGGTAAATTGATTGGTCCGTAGACATCGGTGTGAATTAACTCTAACACCCTTGATGATCTCATTCCACCATAATTATTGAATGGCTTTTGTGTTTGTTTGCCAAAATTACACGGTTCGCATACACCCCGCAAGTCGTTGTTGAGTAGACCAATTCCATCCACCATTGATGACAATCGTCGCACATCATTTGAATTTAGGTGTCCCATTCGCCTATGACAGTGTTTCATACTTGCTTGATTTTTCTTCTTCCCACCGAGAAATGCTCGGCCACTTGTTTTGGTTTTCACCTTACATCGCTTAGCAGCTTCCATTTTGCTATCTTCTTCCAATCACCCGACGAAGCGATTAACCACCAATCTCTCTCTCTCTGGCACTATATCCCATCAAGGGATTTGGCCGCCTCAAATGAGGTTTCATAATCATATTTTCATTTCGGATAATGAGTGATTAATTCATTGATCCTAAACCAGCCGTGAAATATTTTCCTTGTCACCACCGGGAATCGAACCCGGGACCTCCGGTTGCTGGAGCGAGCATGCTGACCACTTTGCCACCAGGCGGCAAAGTGGTCAGCATGCTTGCTTGGATTAACCACCAATGATTCACGTAAAATAACTGCGCTTCCGACAATCAACTCAATGCAATCATTTCGAGCATAAACTTGGAATGAACATAACATCAAATCCACCCTTTTCTAGCAGACTAATTGAGAACAACTTACATTTCAAATCTTTCACATACAAAACACACTGTATCAACATCGTTGATACAGCAACTTCTCTTAAAACCGTTTACCAATGTTATTCCACGAATCATACCAATTCTTTGCTGCAAAAATCAAAACACCACTTTTGGCCACACCAATCGATATGCTCACTAGCACCCGAATCAATATACTATTTGAAATTTGAATTTTCATCACATTCCATGCTTGGCTAACGGTGTTGGCAAAAAATAAAATTTCATCGTCAGCAATATATTTAGCTTTTCTCATATTTTGTTTTTGGTATTTATTTTGTTCTCGATGCTGCTGATCACAGTTGCCAGTTTTCTTTAACTTCGGGCACTCGAATTTCGTTCCCGTAAACACTTATCAAATCGAAGAAAATATTCTTGTTAACTTTCGTCTACACCACATTTCATAAACAACATTCTTTTTCTAATGCCAATTTCACTGGCTATACTTTGTCGGGGCTCGCTAATTTCTCACTGAATCGAAATGTGTCTTCATAAGGCTCCGATTGAAGACCCAACATCTTTGGCATGTCAGTTTACTCACTGAACCTTCGTCACCTGTTGCAGTAAAATTTTGATATTTGCATTGGAACTAGCTCCGGTCATCCTTTCATTACCACTTCTGGCTGACTAGACTGTATTTGTAAGCCAATATCCCGTATGCTTCGGTTGCTAAAAAGGTGGAATTTAGGGTTGGAAAATTAGGAAAACTTACCTTCACGTTCAAATCTACCTTCCATTGCCTTTAATCTGTTTATTGCTGCATATAGTATCTTTTTCTGGTTGTAGTTAATACAACTCTTCGCACTTGTCTTCCTCTGGTGTTCTTCTGATATCCTTTGGAGGCTTTTCTATCTCCCAATATTATCGTAGCGATTTGTTTACCACATTCTTCCGCAATTGTTCCAGTTGTTAATCCATTTCCCAAGTTTCAGCGTTTAGATTTCAGTAGTTTGAAAAAAATCCAACCCCAATGCATGGTTTGCAGCACAAATTCAATTTCTAGATTATACATGCATCGTTTCTTGCTCTGTATTCAAATGCCAGTTATTTTGATGATATGAAATTAAATATTCGATATTAGAAAAACATCAACTCATCTCACATAGTATTCAATTTGAATTTGTTAATTTTGTTATAAAATGAAACAGTCGTAACATAAATTTTTGTATTAAGTTTCTATAAAACCCACAATCTATACCAAAAATTATAATACAGGAAACCCTCCAAGAACACGATTAATCCGATCCGTGTTCTTTAAAACCGAGTTGTTATACAATAAATTCCAAGTTTGAGCCTAAGGGTAAAAATTTAAACATCGAAGATGAGGTTTGAAATTTTGTTTAATCCCTAAATAAAAAAGCTTAAGCCTACTGATTTGTTTTGTGCAAGAGTACTTGTAAAAATAAAACATAAAAAGTTTGAGCCCAAAAATTGATTTTCGGCTATGAAATTTTGTTAATGCTTAAATAAAAAATTTAAAATATTACGCTCACTAATTGATATCGTAGGTGAGAAATAGGTGCATACAGAGAGCACAAAACAAAATTGGCGCACCAGCGTGTTATGGTTCTCTCGTATTTACTTTATTTTTTTACGTATTATTGGCACAAAATTTCGTTGCATTTTTCGATATAATGCGACCCCAAAAACATCTTCGATGTTAAAACAAAATAAAAGAGAATAACGGAAATCGTGTTGATTGAAACCGTGTAATTTGAGGAAATTGGTATCCGAGTTCTTCGAAATTGTGTTGTTCAAATACCGTATTCTTGGAGGGTTACCTGTATTCACAAATGATACATTTTTAATCAATTATGGCCTAAAGCAATTACAAAAATTTGATTTTTAATTACAACATTTTCATGTTATATTTTTAGATTAT
Organism: Nephrotoma flavescens; assembly: GCA_932526605.1. Lineage (NCBI taxonomy): Eukaryota > Metazoa > Arthropoda > Insecta > Diptera > Tipulidae > Nephrotoma > Nephrotoma flavescens. The sequence continues at coordinate 32,717,484 of OW052220.1, read as the reverse complement.
GTATTCGTACATAACATATTATGCATATTTTGCATGATACGCAAATAGTACGATGATGATGATAATTATTATGATTCAATATGTTGTCTGTTTTGTTAATAATGTGCACCATTTTTATTAAATTAAAATCCATTACACATGATTTGTAATGATCCAACCCTGATTTGTTGGAGTACGTAAACGAATATGTATACATCTCTGATTACAATCATACCACTTCTGAAAGGAGTTTACGTAAAGTTTCAATCCGAATAGGCAATCCGCATGTTTTATATGGGCTGCTTAACAATAATCGGGTAAATATCAATTTTAAGTATGTTTTTCAGTAAATTCAATTATTTTTACATGGTACGCAGCCATGAAATCTGTTTTCGCAATCATATCTGTTTTCGCAATCCATGAAAATATTTAGCTTGCGTATAAAATTTATGGTAAATGGCCAATTTTGATTGAATAACTTTTTAACTAATCGTTAAATACTTCTATGGAATAAAATATATTTAATCAAGTTTGCGTTGCTTTTTTTTCTGATTACGAAAATCGATGTTAATATTTAACAGGCGCACAGCACAACTAACCGGCAGTCATTTTTCTTTGCAACCGACCATCTTAATATATAAAAACGTTGGTGCGTATGTATGACCGACAATCACGCCTGAACCGCTGAAGTTATCTAATTTACACTCACACCATATGTTTGTGTGGTGCTCGGGATGGTTTTTTTGTGTAAGACCCCCCTAGGAGGAGGGTGAAGGTCGCTTTTTCGAAATTCTTATTTATGAACCGATTTGACTTAAATTCACACCATGTAATATTTAAATAAAATCAAAGTCTTTGGCAAAATTTGGACCCGATAGGTGGCGCTGAAGTGGAGATATATACGAAAAAACGTTGTTGCATATGTATGACCGACCTATTACGGCTGAACCACTAAAGCTATCCAATTTATATTGACACCATATGTTCGTGTGGTGCTTCGAATTGTTTTTGTTTTTGTTAGACAGATCCCCTAAGTGGGGGGTGAGGGTCGGCTTGCTTTTTTCTAAAAATCGTATTTATGGACCGATTATGCTCAAATTCACACCATACAATATTTAAATAAAAAGAAAGTCTTTGGAAAAATTTGGACCCGATAGGTGGCGCTAAGGTAGAAATATTTACGAAAATGTAGTTTTCCTGGTATATAATTTTCATTTCAACAATATTAAATTTAAATGTAACTAGAAAAATCCGATAGGTGGCGTTGGTTATCTTTAATGCATTTTTATGAATTTTTTGTTTTTCAAATATGATATATACATACATATTCAGTATTTTCAAAATTACAATCATCTTACACAAACTAAAACTATGTTCTTTGTTTTAAAAACAAACAAAAGTGTTTAATAAATGTGTTTATTAAGTGTAAGTGTATTTCGCCAAGTGCCTGCTGCAAATAATGTTAAAAGTAAAACTGTAGATCCTAGTAACCTTAAACATATTACTAAATGGTGTTTATTGAAAAAACAAAATCAAAATGGTTTTTCATTTGCCATTTCAGTATTAGATATTTTATTGTGCTATACAATTGTTTAGAAATAAGTTTGACGAAAATTTCAATCATTCGGAACTTCCAATTCAATTAACTTTCATAATAAACTTTCAATCTATTTTAAATAGGTGATTTTATGATAAAAAATTTCAAAACAATATTGATTATCTACAATATAAATACAAATATTTTTAAAGTGATCGTGAAGTGGTAAGTAAATTTTATAGTGATATTAATGTAAGAAATAACACAATCCGATTAAAGGCACAAATAATATAACCAACGAAAATTTTCCGTTTTAGCATATGTACATAGACCCGAAAAGCATACATTTTAGAATACATAGATCCGACCCGCCAAATTGTAGTGAAATAATACCGCGAAAAATGCCTGGACGACGATGTTCAAACATTGGTCGTAGTGACCGACAAATTTGCAATAGGCAACGAATAAGAACGAATTTAACACCACAACAACAAGAAACGACAAGAGAGGATGCACATTAGGAAGTGATGTACACAAAATAAGACGTTTTGCACAAATGAGAATTACAACTCAAAGATCACGCAATCGTATAACAGGATTCAAACAGAAGTATGGTGCAATTGAATAATCGAGTATGCATGCAAGCAACAGCACAAACACTGTCATCATTCCTGAAAAGACTGGATGGCAACACCACAGAGTCCAAATTATTTTTGAAAAAAATAAGGGAGTTTAATAGTTGTTTTCAAATGACTTCGTTCGCTGCCAACATCATTACTAATACGGATGGACAAGGACGCACATTTAATTCAACATTCAAGATACAGGGCCAGGTTTATCACAAAATTGGCTCTTCACATCCTCTACCTACGGAAACACCAAAATTTCTACAAATTTACTTTATGAGAGATGAAGAAGAGCGGTCTAAAATTCGTTGCGAGTACAATCACATTCAGGTGATACAGGAACGAGCTATATCGCAGCAGATTTAAAAACATTTTTGGTAGAAAAAAATAACCTCATCCTATTGTTTAAGCAAGTTTCCAATCAATTACAAAACGATATTTATATGATCGTTATTAAAGCCGATAAAATATCCAACAGTGACTGAAGTAGGAATAGTAATGTTTGGCGATACATTCGAACAATACGATATACGTATTATGCGCAGCAATAACACCACACAAGTCATTGTAGATACACAAGACTTATGCCTGATTATTTCAAATAAATCACTCATTATACATTGGGACTACCATCACACAATCGTCCGGCAAGTTATTTATTTAATCGAGATTTACAACAAGAACAATCATACTTTATTAATGATTTAAATGAGTACACTGAAACACCGGTGTGAAGTATTTAACGTTAATAAAAAGTGTAGCTACACTTTTTAACGAAAAGTGTAGACTCAAAATGTGTAGCTACACAAATTATCAAAAAGTGTAGCTAGAAAAGAAAAAAAAAGTAAGAAACTCGAAACATGTGGTTTAATTAAAATTATTTATTAAAAATAAAAAATAAATATTGACAATCACTGTAATACAAAAACAAGTGTATGTACATACATACACATTTTATAACAAAAATTGTTTAAAGTATTTTAATTCAAGAAACCATCGCAACAATGATTGCCAAGTGTGGAATTTAGTGTTTTTAACTTGGGATGGTGTCTGAAATTTGTAAAAAAAATTTCAAGGCAATTTGCATATTGTGATTGGCGGTATGGCCCTACACGTACACGTGGAAACATCTTTGGCCAAATTAACTTAAATTTTTAAAAATTCAAAAAATCATTAAGCCAATGATTGCCAAGTGTGGAATTTAGTGTTTTTAACTTGGGATGGTGTCTGAAATTTGTAAAAAGAAAGTTCAAGCCAATTTGCATGTTGTGATTGGCGTTATGCCCCTACACGTACACGTGGAAGCATCTTTGGCCAAATTCACTCAAATCTTTAAAAATTCAGAGAATCATCAGGCCAATGATTGCCAAGTGTGGAATTTAGTGTTTTTAACTTGGGATGGTGTCTGAAATTTGTAAAAAATATTTCAAGGCAATTTGCATATTGTGATTGGCGATATGGCCCTACACAAAATTTCATAATTTGGCCAAACGTGCTACGGAAGCATGTTTGGCCAAATTCACTTAAATATTTAAAAATTTAAAAACTGATGATCTTTAAAAATTCAAAAAATCATCAGGCCAATGCTTGCCAAGTGTGGAATTAAATGTTTTCAGCTCGGGATGGTGTCTAAAATTTTAAAGATTTAAGTGAATTTGGCCAAACAAGCTTCCACGTGTACGTGTAGGGCCATACCGCCAATCACAACATGCAAATTGCCTTGAACATTTTTTTACAAATTTCAGACGCCATCCCAGGTTAAAAACACTAAATTGCACACTTGGCAATCATTGTTGCGATGGTTTTTTGAATTAAAATACTTTAAACAATTTTTGTTGTAAAATATGTATATACACTTATTTTTGTATTACAGTGATTCTCAATATTTATTTTTTATTTTTAATAAATAATTTTAATTAAACCATGTGTTTCGAGTTTCTTACTTTTTTTTCTTTTCTAGCTACACTTTGTGATAATTTGTGTAGCTACACATTTTGAGTCTACACTTTTCGTTAAAAAGTATAGCTACACTTTTTATTAACGTTAAATACTTCACACCGGTCATTGGTTTTTGATTCGGTAATGCTTGCAGTCACTGCTAAAGAAGGCAGATTCTTCTTTTGGATGCTCTAGGTGGCGCTGGCAAAACATTTTTGATTTCCCTCATCTTGGCTGAAATACGTTCTCAAGATGAGATTGATTTGGCCATCGCTTCATCAGGTATTGCTGCTACTTTATTGGATGGCGGAAGAACTGCTCATTCTGAAGAAGCTTTAAATCGTACGTTGAAAGATTTGAAATGCAACGACAGAATCTTTGGCGGCACTCTCATTGTTATCAGGAGATTTTCGACAAACACTTCCGGTTATCCCACGTTCCACCTATGCAGATGAAATAAATGCCTGTTTCAAAGCTTCATCACTATGAAGCAGTGTTCTCAAATTGAAGTTAACAACAAATATGCGTGTCCATCTTCAAAATGATCAAGCTGCTGTCCTGTTCTCAAAACAATTGCTTGATATTGGCGAAGGCAAAATTAATGTAAATCAAATGAGCCAGACAATCAAGTTACCAGGTAATTTTTGCATGATTGTGACATCTAGAGACGCATTAATTCAAAATATTTTTCCAAACGTTCGAGATAATATCAACAATCACCGATGGCTGAGCGAAAGGATAATTTTAGCAGCAAAAACATTCAAAACATGTTGGAATCTCCGTCATTTTCATTCAAATCATTTGATACTGTGGTAGAAGAAGATGAAGGAGTGAATTTTCCAACTTAATTTAATTTTGAAAGTTGGATCACCAATCATACTGCTACGAAACCTAAATGCACCAAAATTATGTAACGGAACGCGAATGGCTGTCAAAAAATATTGGGTAACATTATTGAATCGACACTTATCAATGGCAATTTTAAAGGAGAGCATGTTTTATTGCCAAGAACCCCGATGATTCCAACAGATTCTCCAATTGCATTTAAACGCTTACAATTCCCAATTCGTCTGGCATATGCAATGACAATCAACAAATCTCAAGACCAGTCGATCCAAGTCTGCGGCTTGGATTTGGAAAATTCATGCTTCGCTCATGGTCAATTATATGTAGCCTGCTCCAGAGTTGGTAAGCCCAATAATTTGTTTGTATACGCGATGGAGAAACAAGAAATATTGTCCACACGTTGGCTTTACAATAATATTATTTACTAAAATCAGACGAACATTGTATTAGATAAACATTGTATTTGAACATGCAGAACAACGTTTGCCGAGTAAATTCTGTAAAAATTAACCCATTTTATATCACCGTTACGTTTCCGGTCGATAGCTTTTGGCTGAAGAATGTCTAGCAACGGTATCGTGCTTTTTCACTTTCAGCTGGGGAAACCCATTTCTGCATTATCGATTTTTAAATCAGGGACGTTGACAATTCGAGAGGTGAACCACTACGTACTTATGATAAAGATTTATTGCATACTTCACACCCTTCTTATATCTCTCAATTTTTTTTTTGCAACACTTACACTATTTAGTAAAAAAATATAAATATTTTGCAATAACGAAGCCTTTCATCACCGTCCATATAATTCACGTTCTTATAGATTATTATTCACCAAAAGCTGAGATAATAGAAATAGTGCCTTAGTAAAATTTGTCACTGACCAAATTAAATGTTCTAAACAAAACAAACAAAGCCGCAAAAAATAATAATAAAGTTAATAATAAAATAAATTTTAGAATATTTTGTAAAGAAAATTACAGTGCAAATTCCATACACTCAATATTTAAAAATTTTTTTTTTTTTGGTTTTCCGATTTCAAATTATGAATAAATAAATTTTGTACTCTTTCCCGATAAAAACGTTTTTATTTACATTATAATGAGATGAAAAACTGTTTCAAAAAAATAATTATTTTCATGTACAACAACAAAAAACATTAAACATGAATATTATTATGCTGATGGATACCGAATACCATCCGAGCTGCAGATAGAGCAGATGTTTACATGAGGTATCATTTTCTTTAGTTTTCCACTCGTTTAAAGTTTATTATTTGATATATGGAAATTCGTCGAAATCATGAAATCGGAACATAAAATTAATTTGTGTGATGAGAGATCGTAATCGCATTATGATTAATCGAGTTGAATGGAAATGTTATTTTAGTAAATTTATAGTATACGAGAATAGTAGAATTTTATGATCTGGCATGTATTGACAGATAGTTCCCACATTTTTTCAAAAAAAAATTTTTTTTTGTATAAAACGTGTTCTACCTAAGTTCATGTTGATACCCCGCATATAGATGAGTACGAGTGACCCAAATCTGATTAGAGACTAACATACATAATTTAAAATTCGTGACTTAAGTTTATATTTTTTTTTTACTTATCCAAAATGAAAATTGATTTTTCATGTAAATTTTCCTAATTTTTCTTTTCGTATCAAGTATTTCTTCTATTGTTGTATAATAAAGTACAATGTTTGGGGTGGTTGTGTGTGTAGTACATGTCATCTGTTTAACAAAATTGTGATCCCAAAATTTTTTACTTTTTAGGAAAGACTAAGGAAGTTCATGAATTATTAGGGTTTACCACATAGAAAACTATTAAATGTTGATTTTTATGTGTTAAGTTGTTGCCCTCTTACACTTTAGCTTTACAAGGAGGCATTATGGCTTTACTAATTTCTAAACCAAGGCAAATAATTTTGCATAACATGTTAATGTATCGAAGTGACAAAGTCATACACAACATATGGTAGCGGTATTACGGAATAAACCTGGAAAATTTAAACGGATTGAAAAACATTTTTAATCATAATCGGTTAAATCATGAAGAAAATTTTCGAAATTTTGTTTCTACCGATAGTACATTTCCGTCCAAAATTTCTCGGTAGTGAAACAGTTGTCGAATACAATTATTGCCCGTTTAACTTTCGTTTATTTGCTTTTTTATGCAAAATATCTAAGCCAACTTTGATTATTTTTCTAATATTTTGTTCATGAACGAGAAATCAGGAACGCAAATTTTACGCCTAAATGTCAGCAATACAGAAATCCAATTTGAACGAAATCGTTGTTTATTATTTGAATAAGTTTTATGTAAATGATTAATTGGATTTAAGAGGATAACATAAATGGTGCCTGCACAAGGAGTGGGTCCGCGGGCTCAAGAAATAAATACAGAAATACTTGTTCACCAATGAATATCATTACAACGGATCGTAAAAATCCGATTGGTAAACATATTGATAATGACATGGCAAATTATTTAAAAACTTAGCCTATCTTAAAGAACTTTACATTATTTTAAAAATGAATGGATTCCAGGTGGCAGCGGTCGGAAAGATGGATTTTGCTTTCACCGAGCAAATTAGATGGACCTTTTTATAAATATTGTGTCTTATTTTCTGCAAATGACGTAGGAAAATAATCCAGAGAAGGCAGAATAACTTGCAACAAACTGGTTTCCATCAAACAAATGGTGGAAGAGGTAACACAATTTTGCGTAAAACAAGGGATTGCGTTACGGAGTCATGAAGTTTATGGACGTTTTAACGTGAAAGAAAAACGAAGAAATAAGAAAGCAATTTTAGAGCGTTGATAAGATTAAGTATCGATTCAGGAGAAAACTTACTGTAGAATCATTTAAAAACGTGCAGTAGAAATTTTTATCTAGGTTGGACGACACAAAATACCATAATTGGGTCGATTAAATGCTACTGAAGTTAGCCGAAAAAATACCTGCATTATCGACATATGTTGTATCAGGCGGTAATACAAAATTCTGTTGTTATGAGCCGAAAATTACATGTAATTGAAGTTATAGCAATAAATTTTCGCCGAAAAAAAATTTCATAGATCAATATCACATAATTCGAATGTTTATATGATCTGGGTGAAATTAGACCAACACGTAAACTGCTGGATAAAATATTTATAACTTATCGTGTTAGATGGCTATGAATTTGAGTTGTGGCACTAACAGTGAACACCTATGCCAAAAATCAGGCCATATTTTATGTAGCATCATAGTGAAATAAATTAAAATCTGGACCCATGTTTAATGGTAGTTTGGACTGGATGAAGTAAAAAATTATTGGATGAATTATTGGATGAAACAGCGTTTTTTTTGCCAATTTCATTTTTGAATGTACTACGTTGAACGGCAGAAATTTGGTATGCTTCATGCGCACATTTTGGTTTTGTTCCTCAAAAAAATCAGATCTGGTGAAATTGATTCTATGATTTACAATCCGAAATCCCGGATGAAGCTATTGATCAGAAATTGGGTGCAGTGAAGTCTAAGAATATGATGCATGGACCTTGCGTAGTTTTCAACAACGACTCACCCTGTTTGATCGATGGCAAGTATTTCAAGCGATATCCAAGAGACCTGGTTGCGGAACCACAGTGTCGACACTGTCACATGCAATGACGGATACCAATTGAATCGTAGGCGATTAGTAGCGGACAATGGGTGATCTACAGTTGTGAGAGGCAAGATGGGTCGCATCTACACTGTGCATCTAAATAACGATTAATGTTGCTATTTTCGACTGTTGTTGATGAATGTTGGTGGTCCGACGTCGTTTCAACTCATGGGATGACCCATCTTCCAAGTCCAACCGTTAATGAACATCGGTCTGCGACTTACCGTGAGGAGTGTTAACTCTTACATTTGCTCGATAACGATTGAGACTGGGACAATACGCTCAAAAATTCCGTCATATCTTCATCACTTCATCAAATCCGAACATATTTTGCGATTATCATATCCACGTGTTCCCCTTCGACTCCAAACAATTTGTAGGTGAAATATAAGGACGAAAGCAGAAATAAAAGTGGGGCATTGATTATGATAGAAGACCTGTGTTGACGAATAAAGCGTTGTCGTATTTGAGCATGATATTACCTAATCGTTGTATGCACGATAATTCAGCTACGAATTACAAAGAGAACAACAAAACGACACTAAAGCATTAGTCGAAGCAGGTCGTATAAATGTTTCGCAATTGAATAAACAACAAAATGCTGCTTAAGACTTTTGATAGGAGCTGTGAAAAATGGAACTGGTGGGATTTTCTTTGTGAATGCTCCCGGAGGGACTGGAAAAATTTTCTGAATTTCATTGCTTTTGGCATTAAAGCTGACTTGGCATTAGCTTCATCTGAAATAGGTGCCGCTTTGTTGGAAGGTGGACGCACTGTACATTGTACACTGAAATTGGAACTGAACATGCGTCGTGCTTTTAATTTATTTCACTATGATGCTACATAAAATATGGCCTGATTTTTGGCACAGGTGTTCACTGTTAGTGCCACAACTCAAATTTATAGCCCCCTAACACGACAAATTATAAATATGGGATCCAGCTATTTTTCAATTAGTCGAACTTCACCCAGTTCAAATTACCACTAAACATGCGTCCAAATTTTAATTTATTTCACTATGACGCTACATAAAATATGGCCTGATTTTTGGCACAGGTGTTCACTGTTAGTGCCACAACTCAAATTCATAGCCATCTAACACGATAAGTTATAAATATTTTATCCAGCAGTTTACGTGTTGGTCTAATTTCATCCAACCTTTAAACATTCGAATTATGTGATATTGATCTATGAATTTGATATTGATCTATGAATGAATTTTACTGGTTTAACTTCAATTACATGTAATTTTCGGCTCATAACAACAGAATTTTTTACTATCACCTGATACAAATTTTGTCGATAATGCAGATATTTTTTCGGCTGAAATTTTCGCCTCACTTCAGTAGCATGTCGATTAATAATGCTATCTGAGTCGAGTCACACCTTCGACCCACTTGGCTGGTTAACGCCGAGAGTTATCAAGGTAAAAATGCTATTCCAAGGCTTTGGATACAGAATTTAAACTGGAACGAGGAGCTTCCACCAACTATTTTGAAGCAATAGACGGCAATTAGACGAGATATTGTCGAAACAACCAACCTGCAAATACCACGTTGGCTGCAATCCATTGCGGATTCAAGATGAGCTTGATTTGATTTAGCGATTAAAGCTAATACGGCGCGGTGGTACGAGTATATGCTTTAGTAATGAAAAACGGACTCCACTCTAATATATGGCATGGCCCGAGTTGATGGGTGCAGTGCTACTAGCTAATCTGATGAAATCGGTCGAGGAATCACTAGCCGTAGAAAAAATTAAAACCACATTATCCTCCTATTCAAAAATAAACCGGGGATAATTTACCGATTTAACCGTGGCGTGGGACAACCTTCGTGTCAAATCGGGTTAGCGAAATAATGCAACTATATGAGCGAGAATATTGGTGGTACGTTGCATCAAAGGACAATCCGGCGGATATTGCTTCCCGAGTAGTAGTGGTTGCTGTTATGTAGATGAAAGCCATTCAATTAAAGTAAGCTCTTTCGAAAAGAAAAATGTTTCGTTTTGTTGTCTTTTTGAGTAAAAAATCATAGTATGTAAGTCATGTGTAGTTATGTGTGAGTAAAAAATCATAGTATGTAATGGCGAATACACAAATGTGTAATGGCGGGGCATTTTTTGTTTACGGGCGGTCAACCGAGGATCGCCACATGTTTTACGGATGGCCTAACGCGGCCATTCACCTTTTATAACGGCACAGGCATGCCGCAACTATAACGAGTGACCAACCTCTGCAATGTGGCCATTCCTATTGGAAGTATTTCGGTGGAAGACACCGCATCGAGTTTGGCTATTTCGAAGTATACTGGCGGTAAGGCAGCCACGCTGGAAACCACATCTGCAGGTGTACAGTCAATTTTTGTGTTTCGATTTACCGGCAGACGGGTCGCTACGTGGGAATACGGCGAAAATCGTTCAGCGGGTATCGGCTACAAGGCCGCAAAGGTCGTGGTGATGCAACATCTGTGGCATGACGGCTACAAGGCAGCAACAGAACAGCTAAGGTACAAATGGTTTTTCTTTATTTCACTTTATTTTATTTTTACCATTGATTTCAATTTAAAATCGAATTTTCGTTGTAATCACATTTCCCAAGTACATGATTGTATCCGTTATTTTTTTCATAGTATTGCGTGGAATATATCGCGTGGTGTACAAATACGGTTTAATAACAGTTATTTGCTGTAGCGCTAAATACAACGTGTTTTGGTACTCCTTAAATTCGTTTATGATTTTTTTTCGGACATAGCCCCTTAGGATTGATAAATAAATATTTTATTTCAACCTTGCGTCGGAATTATTGTAGTTCTAGTTTATTATCCCGGTTGATCATGGTTCTGTATTCCCTGTTTATTGGATGTACGTGCAAAAATAAAATGAATTGCTAATTTTTTCCCTCGGATCGGTATGTCGGAAGAGGGGTTTCATTTCTTGTCGGTTCCACATCCGCGGAATGGCAAGACCAGGGTCGTAATTGCAAGTCCAGTAAGTGTTGTTCATTCAGGGCGACCGTCAAACCCAAGTAAAACTGCTGAGCCGCATGAAGCTGTAACAGTCGTGGCAAGCTGTTATAGCGGGTAGTGAGGGTAATTCATGGTAGTTCTCCGGATGAAGAAAGGTTTTGTCTGTTGGGGAGATGCTCCACCCTCTTATGACACTTCGTTGTGACTGGGCATTGGGGGTCATTTGGAGGTCTCCTCAACAGACTCATTTTTGTATCATCACGAATTTAGTTTCAGTATTGATTTTTACTTTTGATTTTCTGTTTTTTTTTATTCCACGGTGTAGACCAGGAGTACGAAAGCTTCAACTTCCCCACGACAAAAAATCCCGAGATCTGTTCGGCAAAATCACCGTGAAAGCGGCCTCTGCATACGTAGAGAAATCTGCGGAATGGTTTACGTGCGTCTGACGTATCCTCAGCGCTCATACAATTAAAAATGATTAAATTAATTGACCCCATTGGGAACTCCACACATGAGGAGGAGAATTTAGGAGTTCGCCATGAAGGAGGCAAACTTATATTTTAGTGGAATAGTTGGCGAATCCATATTGACGTTCGAAGACCTTTCTTGATTGTTGACGAAAATAGAACCCAGAATAAATTTAAGGCCGATAGCAGTAAGCCAAGCCGACGATATTGATTGAATTACAACCGCACATTTTCTAGTTGGACGTACCGATTCACTGACTTAGCCGAAGAAAATATCACTGAACAAAAAATATCACCCACGGCGAGATGGAAACTAGTAAAACAATTGCTGCAACATTTTAGAATCCATGGCACCAAGATTATTTGGCAGTTCTATAAAAGAGACAAAAAAGGACCAGCAAATCTGAAAACCTTATCGCAGATGATGTTAATAGGTTAGCTAATAACTGATAGATGGCACTATTACATAAATTGGTAAATAACTTGAATAAATTAATGTTAAATAAAAATCACAGATGGTATCTGAGGCCACAACAAAAAATTATTGGAGGTTTACAACCAGTTTTTTAGTAGGTTTTTAGTTGAAATATTATTAGACGTCAAGCTATTCTCAATAAAACCTTGTATAGAGATCAAAGAAATAAATATTATAATTTATAGTAGGAAACCTGAATTTTTGAAAGAGATAAGATTGTTCTAAAAAAACGAAATTCAAAGACTGCAGATTTTCGAAACTGTAAATTTATAAAAAATAAATTCACCAGTGTAATCAAATTAAATTTGATCTTAAAATATTTTTTCAAATGCGATGGCGGCACTCGAATATTGAGATAAACTCGCGTTAAAAATAAAATTTGCTTTGTTTAATTAAAATTAATTAAGAACTAAATTAAACTAAAAATGAATTATACAGTTGGTGTTATTTGTCTGTTTACCTTAAGAACAATATTTGTCTGTGTATATCGCAGAGAAACTATTTATTTCGACTGTACGAGTATGTATTGCATTATCAACATTTAGGTGTGTTTAAGAAAAGTAATAAATCTTAAATTAATCAATTTTATCTAAAAGCTCAAAAACCACAATTGTTATTAGCTTCAATTTCTGTTGTTATAGAGGTGCTATTGCTAACAATAAATATATGGAAAAACCGTTTTAGAAAATGATAATTTTTCGAGTTATTCGCTATTGAAATCGTGGTGTGTAACTTTACGTCATCAAATTTGATGCTGCAAAGTTACAGCACAAAACTTCTGTTAATAGAGCCGAATTACATTTTATGAGTATCATTTTAGTACATATTGGAAATTTTACAGTTACAAAGCTTACAGTTACAGAGTTTGTGAATTAGGCCATTAATTTTAAAAATAATTGCTGAGCGAAAAATCATTCGAGCAAACATTTCCAGCATATAAAGGAGCACTTATACATATTATTCTGGTGGGACGCTCTATTTATTTGATAATTATTAATTTCTTTTCCTACAAGTGGACATCAGTCACAATAAAATTGTTTTTTTTTTTTAATTAAATTCGACATTTAATTTTAACTTGTGTAACTCAATTTGACCAAAAATGACACTTAGGCAAAATTATTCTATAGCGACGATTTAAAAATTATAATTTTTAAATCAAATCATAATTGCGTTTATAAATATTTATAAAATAACTAATAATGTTTCTTGTCATTATAAAAATAAATATTGCCGCCAACCGCAACAATCAAAGATATGAATTTAATTATGAACGGAATGTGGCATACAAGTGTCAAATAACACATTTGGCAATAATAAATTTCCTCACATATTTAAATTACGATAAAATAAAATTAATTTAAAAACGTAAACTATATAAATAATTCAAATTTGTTATGCTTTTGTTTTGTTTATAAATAATTTTCTATTTGAGGTTTGACTTTACAAAAATTTGCGGGCGCGAACACATGAAAATAATTTTCATTTCAACATTTCATAAAATATACAAATTTTATTAATAATAATTGTAATAAATAAATAAAAATTTTATTTACGATATAATTTAGTGTTTAAATGTTATTTAAAAATATTTTTAAAATGTGGTTGGTTTGTGATCATCAGTCAGAAGAATTTTGTAGAATATGTTTGTGGTGAATGTTTAGAATTTGGTACATTTAGAATATTTCAAACGTAAATAAGAAAAATAAGAGTGAATATGTTCAAAATGGAAGCAGGAATAGTAAATTACTGACAACAATTAACAATCACGTCCCCGGAATAATATACAGATTTGCTTTTTATGATCTGTTGATACTTCATACATTTCCAGAAACTGAACTACAACTGCATTTTTTTCGTTTTTTTTTTTAATTACTCGCGAACGAAATGTTTTTTGGAATCAAAGTATGTCAAGTTAAAACTCATTTCATCACATATCTGGATGGTTCAGAAGTTAAACCGATTAACTCCATTTTTTGAATTTTTTTAAATTTTAATATCGAAAACATTCTTTATTGGTTCCAAGCTGTATATATATTCAAAACAAATTTCTGTTAACACCACTAAATAGTCAATTCCCTTAGACGTATGCGACGTGATCTTCCTGGTTACTAGAATTTAAAATCAAAATTTACTAAATAATTTTGTGCAAAATTCTTAATGAAAATTTTTTAAATCTTAGTTGGCTGCATTCGTTTGGAATTTCTTTTATTTATTTGTGACGTCAAAATTTCAAGTGATAGCAGTCGCAAGGAGATTTAAAAAATAGCCATAACGACTTTATTAAACAATTATTTTGTAAGTTTCGATTTAATGATCTAGTAACTAAGAAGATGAGTAGTTACATCACTTGAAGTGATGCGACTAGGGGAATAAGGGTGTAAATGGCAAAATAAAAAGTAACTAAAGTTGCAATTTACAAGAAATTTAGAAAAACCAGTTTTGTTTTTTCTAATTTTTCTTAATTTCTTGTTTTATGGAGTTAATCGTTTTGGCAAATGAAGCATCCTTCTAATGATACCACGTGTGTATATTGTCTGTTCAAAACCAGAAAAATAACAACAATAGAACACAACAACCCGAGATCGCTCGTTCCAGATAGCCCCGGTCGCGAAAATTATGGCAGGTGTACGGGAATTGTCATCATTCGCATATCAACGCTTAGTCTGTACGGTCTTCTATCAATTACGTCTTCATCTGGAACAAGATAATAATAACCACACCATAGCTGCTCAAGTGGTGGCAGCCGCTCAAGCGAAGACGTCTTGTGTTTATCGCTGAAGCGAATACTATGCGTCGATCAAAAGGATTAACTTTTCTCAATGTACTACTTCCTAACTTTTGGTGAAAACTTCCTGTTCGTCCAGAATAATGCGAGACTGCATACGGCTGGTATAGTGTGTTTTTCTGCATTTGTCCTGGTAAAATTTTAAACCTTCAATCGACGATTACACGAAAAGTGGACGTTGTTTCGGCCCAATTTAAACGGATTATTATTCAAAATTAAATAACATTTCATAATTGGTACAATATTCCATGATTTGAAACAAAAATTTGTTTTTGTGCATTTGTCCTGGTAAAATTGTAAACCTTCAATCGACGATTACACAAAAACGGCATTGTTTTCGCCCAATTCAAACGGATTATTATTCAAAATTAAATAACATTTCATAATTGGTATAATATTCCATGATTTGAAACAAAAAAAAATTTTTTGTGCATTTGTCCTGGTAAAATTTTAAACTTTTAATTTTCGATTACACGAAAACTTTAGATTGTTTCGGCCCAATTTGAAAGGATTATTATTCAAAATTTCCATGATTTGAAACCAAAATTTTTTTTTGTGCATTTGTCCTGGTAAAATTGTAAACCTTCCATCAGTGATTACACGAAAACTGGACTTTGTTTCGGCCTAATTTAAACGGATTAATATTCAAAATTAATTAGCCTTTCATAATTGGTACATTCCATGATTTGAAACAAAATATTTTTTTTGTGCATTTGTCTTGGTAAAATTGTAAACCTTCAATCGACGATTACACGAAAACGGGACATTGTTTCCGCCCAATTCAAATGGATTATTATTCAAAATTAAATAACATTTCATAATTGGTATAATATTCCATGATTTGAAACAAAACATTTTTTTGTGCACTTGTCCTTTAAAGTTCCTTTTTACCACTTTTAATAATTTTTTACAGTAGATCGTCACCAGATATTCAGTCAAATGTTGCTTCTTGGACCTTGTGGAGGACAGAACAACCTTATCCTGGTGTGTAATAAATTATCTTCGTGTCAGGTTAGGCAAAATTGTCTCCAAACGGTAAACGCTTCGCAGATTTTCGTTTCGCAGCGATATATCAGCAATATGTACAACGTAAATTTTGAAAAAAAAGCGCCATGAAAATCCCGAAACGAAGTTCATTATTTTTGCTCACCGGAAAGGAGTTCGTTGTTTATATGCGGCAATTTAACAACTATAAACATGTTGCTGGTTTAATTTTTTGTTGGTTGCCCGGTTCCAACTCAATTTAATTATTTTCTTATTTTTGAAATCTCCAGTTATTTTATTAACCCATTCGATTAATATGTGAGGCTTATTTTTAACACAATAGTCAGAACACACAAACCACGCCTAGCAGAAAAATTCTAATTTCATGCTTGTTTAGAGTTTAACCTCTACTAAACGTTCAAAACGAACTTTATCCTACAGTGTCGCGGTCAGATCACATTATCAATTCGTCAATACAGAAATACCATGAGCTCATAGATTAAATCGAAATTAAAATTAAAAAAAAAAACAGAAAATAGCAACAACACAGCGGAATTGGATTAACCTTTTTACCAACCACCGGAAAATTGAAATCCATCAAAAATCCATATGAAATATTAATTATTATACGAAACATTACCCAACAGCAACAAAAAAACACAAAAAGGATTTTCATCCATTAACTAGCTTAGTATGATACGTAAAATATAAATATAACAAAAATATTTATAATTTTCCAAAAAGTCAAAACGCGTGTAAATTTTCCAGTTTTCCACCAACCAAAAAAAAAACCAATCCGCTTATCACAATAACATTATACAACGTTAATAAACCAGGTAAAACATATTGAATAATTAATTGTTCGGGGCTATAAACGGTGGTGCTGTACACAAACCATCTAAGAAATTAGAATATTATTATTATTATTATTTTGGTTGGTTGGCCTGCGTCATTAATTTATACAGATAATAATGGGCACAGTATATAACGCGAGCGATGAAAATGGTTTTGGGGTATAAATAAAGAGGAAAAACTTTTTTATTCTCCAAAATTAATGTGAAGTATAAATAAATAATTTTCTAATTTTTGTTACTAGTTTTTTTTTTTTTTTTTTTTTGGTATAGCGGTTTACTATTTTGTACCTTCACATGATGTACCTGTGCACAGCTATTCACTATATACAGTTAATGTACCACTATTAATCAGTAAATACAAAGTTTATTTTTGATGTTGTTGTTTTTATTTTTCGAGGGAAGTAATTTGTAATTTATTATTTTTTGTACTTAATACTTTCTTCCTTTCCGTCTTAATGCATCCGGTATTATAGAAAACAAAATAAAATTGAAAAATAAGAAAATTAAGAATTATAATCTAGAAAATATATTATTCAAGATGTAATACAAAATGAGTACAGCTTTCCCTAATTTTGTGAGTTTTTATTTTGGTTATGGGAAAAGGGAGCTTTGCCAGTTTCCTGGTTTTGCAGCATAAGTAAAATAACTGTTTTCATATTTTTGTTAGCGCGTCGTGAGGTGAGAGGCTAAGATTGCTCTTTTTGGTTCCATTGCAAGTTCTCTAAAACAAATATGTGAGAGGGTCGTCAAATTTTAGTTGGTGATTCCTGAAAGGTATCGCAGTCTCATTATAAAGGACTCTGACGTATATTGCAAGGATTGCACTATCTCCCTTGTTAATATCGCGCTTGTTGTAACTCTTTGATTTTCGTTACCTAATCACAGCAAAAGCAGCCTTTAAACCCGAAGTCAAGAGCATACATTATGATTCATTAACGTAATATGGACTAACGTACAGCAGCAACATATATTGCATTATACCATAATTAGAATGAATAAACATTGTTATGCTTATTAAATAAATTAAACTTGTCAGTTACATGTAACAGTTTTTCCCTCGTTAAATTCTCTTTGAACTCAATATGTTGACTGTAAATAGTACACAATGATGATGTACTTCACGTTATGCGGATGGTTTACATATTTTTGTAAAAGAGATGACGTATACGTGTACAATGCTGCATGTGGCAAAATAATTAAAAGTTTATTTTAAAAACAATTTTTTTGATTTTTAATTAAAGAATTAACAATGAACGCGGTAAAATTGCTATAGTGGTGCACGATTAGTGAGTGGTAGCTAGGTGTATGCGGTATGTGGTTACCACTATATAATAATTGTAACAGCAATTGACACAATTACATAGCAAATAGTAACTTCGATGAAATTACGAAATAATTAAAATTTTAGAAATATTTCACAATTTTCATTAGCGTAAAAATTATTCTATTCTGTGCTAAGTTCGGGACATGGTCTATTCGTTCAACATAGCGCGCTCCTTCATTATTATATGGAAGTTGTTTCGGTGTACCGAAAGGTTTGAAAATATTAGAAATGTTTATTTTAATCTTACCTGCAGTGAACATCGGCGAGTCCCCTGCGAAGTTTTGATATTGGGTAAATTTTAATCCACTGCTGGATGATACCTTTTATGTAGGTTCAGTAGGATCTACGTCGGTGGTGTGGACTTCGCTGGAGTTATAGAGCTGAAAATGGTCTAGAATAGAGACTTAAGGGTTTTAAAAAAATTTTAACAGGTTGTCAAAGATTGTGTTTCTTGGAAATCAATAGTTCTGGATAAACATTTTGCAATTGTAGTAGATTACGCTAGAGATTAGGAATATTTCTACTATGCGGAATACGTAGTAAAACTAAGTATAGTAATCAAGAAAGATTTTGACCTTGAAATCTGCAAAACAGATTTACCATTCGCTATACCGGTGAAGACAAATAAAAGTGATTTTTGTGTGGGGACGGGAAATAATTATTTGTTGGTGCTCTACAGCCTAGGAAGATTAACTGATCGGGATGAAACTTAATAAATAAACTTATTTCATAAATTGCTAAATGATGTTTATTGACAAATAAAACTGTTTTTCAGCAAAGTTTCGGTGCTTGTACAGCCCAATCCATTCTGATTGATTGTTCGGGGTGAAACTCTAAACTTAAGGGTTTTTCATAAATTGATTTTTAACTTCTCGATTTTTATAAATTTTTTGAAAATTATACAGCATAAAAAATTTATTCACATCATTTTATTAAATTTTACCGGAAATATCGCGTTTTGATAAAAAAGACTTCGTTTCACCAAAACTCGGCTTCTCTACAGTCCAGGCGGATTAACTTTTCGGAATTAAACTTCATAGTTATCCTTTTGCTTGCTATGATGTTAAAAGTTTACCATTTACCGTTTAGACAAAGAATTAAAAGATTAAATTTTCAAGCATCAATGCAACCTTTGGTTGTCTGAAATTTAAACAGTGAAAATATTGTTGATTATAGGATAGATACTCGATCGGCTAGCAAGCAAGCCATTTGCTAGCCGAAATCCTGACTACTAAATCAATTATACTAAGGAAATTTAAATTTCAACACACATTTTTCATAAAATTTTTGTTTATTTTTGGATGTTAAGCTAAGTATCGAGCTCGCGCTAAGATAAATTTTTTCGCGGTCTCCGCAAGTCTCCACTAAATTACAGATAAATTAGTAAGCTTAAAATTTATGTAGAGATAAATTTTGACGTTTGTTTTATTTGTCCTACACCAAACAAAAATATAATTCGAAACTATTTTCATAGCCTAGAAAATTATTTTGTCCATCCATTTAAAAAATATAAATTTATACGTTTTGCTGTCAAAATATTTCTAAATTTAATTGTTCTAGGCAGTGAAATTGCTGCGAAAACGTTTTCAGAGTCTATATTTGAATGAGATAACTACAAACCTTTCACGTCAGCTGCGTACCGCATCTGCGAAATCGTAAGTTTTAATATTTTTATATTATTTCGCTAGCTAGATTTTACGTCGAATTTGTATGTAAAATTTATCGTATCGTTTACGGCTTCAAAATTTAATCTTATTAAAAATATAATTTAAAATTTAAATTTCCTCGGTAAAATTGATTGAGTAGTCAGGATTTCGGCTAGCAAATTGCTTAGTTGCTAGCCGATCGAGTATCTACCTCTATATGTACAAGACCCAAGTAACAATTGGATAGGTAAATTGTCCTAGACAGCAAAATCAGGGCTCTTACAACGTCGTGAAATCCGAAAAATTACACAAATTAGTTATAAATGGTAGATAGATATTTAATAACTTTTGAGAACGTTGTTGCAGTAAAAAAATAGCTAATTAGCTTAAGTAGGTTTCTAAGACATTGCAACAGCGATTTTGTTACACACCATAAAGCAAAAAAATCGGGACGAAAGCAATTTTGCAGCGGTGAGATAAGTAGGTATAAAGGCATTGTAGAAGGGTTATTGTTATATGCCGCAAGGAAAAATGTCGGGAGGAAAGCATTGTTGCTGCGCTAGTCAACCAAACAAATACGACCTCTATAATAATCTAGGTTTGACATTTATGGTATACAATCAAATAAGGTGTTGTGAGTGTTATAATTGGCGAATATAATGGCGAAGAAAGATTTGCATACTTATTTTAGAACATTAAAAAACTGTAAAGTCAACACCACAGTTTATAGAAAAGTAAAAACCACAAACAACCAAATGAAAAAAGTAACTAGTATGTCGGTCTTCTT
The DNA here is from genome assembly GCA_932526605.1 of Nephrotoma flavescens. NCBI lineage: Eukaryota > Metazoa > Arthropoda > Insecta > Diptera > Tipulidae > Nephrotoma > Nephrotoma flavescens. The sequence goes on along the minus strand of OW052220.1, from coordinate 32,696,613 downwards.
AATTTTTTCTTTGCCAGTGTAACATTAAACTTGCATTTTATTTTTAGCTACTATAGCATTAAAGGCGTGCAATACAAAACCACTGAAATATACTATTTTTTCCGCTAATTTAATATTAATAAAGTTGTTCCTTTTACATCTGATGTTTTGGTTCCTGTTAATGTAGCTTCAGGGAACCAACAGCAATAACATCACTACATACGCCACCATATAAGTTACTAATCGAAATAAACCTTGTAATTAATTTAAATTGATACTGGACTCTTACATGTCTGTAATAAACATATTTTCAGATCAAGTAGAATATGACAATTTAACTGCTGCTGCAGAGCATCGTATTTCATTTGAACCATCTCAGCGTACATTATCTCAATCACAAACTATGTCAGATTCTAAATGTTATAATACTGATGAAATTAAATCCGAATACATATTATTTAAATGACAGCGAAGACGAAGAGGACGAAGAAGAAGATTTTGTGCAAAAAATAAGGAGATGAGCGATACATTTTAATATAGCACAAACCGAATTAAAAGAGTTTTTATCTATTTATAACTACTCTTTAACAAAATAAACAATTGCCAACTAAACAGTGCTTAACTAGTTAAGATGCTTAACTTAAGCACACCACAGAAAATCGACAATATCTTTTCTTTGGATGGCGGATCTTATTAGCGCCCAGGAGAGAAAAATTGTTTAGAATTATATTTTAAATCCTTAGACCGCCCAATGTCAATCAGTTTAAACATAAATATTGATGGAATCCCAATACATGAAATTGATAATTTAGTACTAATGGTTTAAAATTATTTGAATTGTTTTGTAGAGGGATTGCAACCACTTTTGGAAAAAGGAATTATTTCGGATGCGGCCCTCTTTGAAAGTAGCTCCAGTAGCTACTCCTCCTCCCTGTACAGCTGATACTCGGAGTATTTGGTGAGCAAGCGTGCTGGTTCTGAGCACCATGAACTTCGGGTTATTTGTCCTACAACCCTCAAGGGTAGGAATTCTGTGGGTGTCCGGTGGATAATGAACAATACCATTATCTTGCTCTCACACAAACAATTCCTTTTTGCCTATTGTTTCGAGAACACAGAAAGCCTAAAAATCATAACAAAACTATTAAATAGTATTCCTATAATGTATAAAATATGATTTCATAGTAAATAGTTATCATTATCAAAGATAAAATGTACTGAGTTTGTAATTATTGCGTCAATCTGAAAATAGTTTCGAGTAAAAACTTTCAGAAAGGCAGTTGTATTGTACAGTGGTCTGGTATGCCACATTTATAAAATAAAATTGCTTATCTCAAATCAAAATTACTTGCCAAATAGCGAAACTGCTAACACGCAATGAAATTTGCATTAGTTAACTAAATATGGATAAAAAAACGAAATTGCTTAGCTCAAAGTAAAATTATTTACCAAACAGCGAAATTGCTTAACACACCGCGAAATATATAGGAGTAAGGTAGATATGGTAAGAGAGAAACTGCTTAGCTCCAAGCAAAATTGTTTAACTTAAAGCAAAATTACTTACCAAACAGCAAAACTACGGTTAATAAAGGAAAACTGCTTAACTCAAAGCAAAATGGTTTAACAAACAACTAAACTGTTTAATACACAGCAAATTCTATAGCTACAACAATGTTGTTAACCCTCCAGGAGGTACAGTTGTTTCAAAATGTTAATGAAAACTTGACAGCTCACGCGCATAAATAAAATATAAATAAATTTGGCGGAAAATAGAAACGAAATTTGAATTTTTGAGGTTACATATTTATATATTATATGTATAATTTATAAATAACCATTTTAATGGAACTAGATTGCAATATTTAATCCTTTTTCGGAGGATCAGGTCGCTTTTGTTGTTTCACTTTTAATATTGACTCAAATAATCCTCTGAATGTAAAATTTTACATTATTCATAATGTTTAAATTGTAAATTATGTACAAATAAAATTTAAACTTAGCTGCAAAATGCCGTGTTGTTTAGTTGTTGTTTAATTAAAGTCATGAATTATAAATTTAATTAAATTAATAAATAGTATGTAAGTTTAATTAAATTAATTGAAAATGTCATCATGATTTTTTATTATTGTTATTATTAAGTTCATAATTATTAAATCACACAATTTGTGATATTTTCGTACCCATAGTATTAGTAATACCTACGACAATTTTAGACCTAATTTTCTATTTTCCTACATTGAAATTTCTCTTTACAGTCATAACAAATGGCTGATATAGGGTTAAGGTAAATAATTATTCTATGCGAGGTCCGACAGCTATAAAACGCTTAGCACAAAGCAAATGCGGTATGATTACCGATTTCCTCGTCTAGAAGCTGATTAGTTATTTAATACGTTTACTATATTTGGGCCATTTTTTTGTAAATCCTTAATACACTTTAGCTGTAATAATATTAAATTTACCATAAATAACTAAAATCGTTATGTGAAAAGATATTTAGATGTAATATATTGTAAAACTATTTTTTAATTTTGTATTTCTGTACATAAAAATGGCTGCATCATTTATCTAGTTAAAAAACTTCCACAAAACCCAGTTTATCACATGAAATTATTGGAAAAAACACCAATTTCATGCTTTTGGGTAGTTACCAGATGCTTTTTAACAGATTCAAACTTATTTTCAGCAAAAATAATTTTTTGATTTTGATTTTATTTTTAATATCAAATATTTTTAGGTCGCGTTTTTCTTTTCTGAGCTATTTTTACAAACTGGTCGATAAAATTTGTTTCCCACATATTTTTACGATAGCAAATCGTAAGAAAAATCATATTTCTCCCTGTCAATATTTCATAAAATATTAGTGACATTTTGAAGTATGAATAAAGAAAACATAAATAAAATGACAATTATAAAAAAAATGATTTTTGCTATAATTTTCACACAAATTATTATTGTTACAATAATGTTCAAAATAATAGCTCGTTAGTTATTTCTGACTTTTTTTGCTAATTTGAAACTAATTCCCTTAGCCAACTATATTGCTTTCTAACCAGAGAAATTGCATCTAAAACATGTTTGCTGTTATGGCATTACTTTTTCTCATGTAACCATTTTGTGTTAAGTATAGCAAAATTGCAAATATAACATTTTTGCTATTTGGGAACCTAAGTCATTAAATTAACCAAAATGATGCCTTGAAAGTAATTTACCATTTATAACGAGTTTACTGTTTGACGTTGCTATAACATATCGGCAGGCAAATGACAATTACCATTTTTGCTGGCATTACGTTGACAAATCACCAAATTCATGTTTTTTGTTATTATTTTAAGAAGGTATTATAACTAAAGTGCTGTAAATTTTAGATGGTACAACGTTTTGACAACTCCAAATCGTTACTTGGGGAGTTTTATCAAAAATCAGGTTAATTTAATTTTCCTCTTTAAAAATCAAAGTCGGATATTTTTGAATTTGTTTTATAACCTATAAAGCGGCCTTCACTAATAAAAATTCACTTTTCTGTTTCACTTGTTTAAAAACAACATTTAAAGTCTAGGGTTACTAAGTCTAAAAAAATAAAAGATAAAAACTGCAGAGAAAGTTTTTAATATTGAATTTGAATAAAATTAAATGTGCGTAAAGTTGGAATTTTATATTAATTGCTAAAGTAAAAAGTTATGAGTGGATCGAAAGATGGAAATAGCTCCCATGTTCGCGAAATGTCAAAAGAAGTATACCGGTAAGATTTAATATAAAAATTTAATGTAAACGGTAAAATTTTTTATAATAAGATTGCAAACGATCAATTATATTTCATTGGTGTTATGAATGATTATGAATTTGATGCTGACAGTCTTTTTGACGACTCGAACGTCGATCCAGATTTCGTACCGGAAAATACTATCTCAAATCAACTTAATATTTTGACGGAAAGTAAGAAATTATCAAAAACTTTAAGTTCTCAAACTATATTTAATTTTTTCTATATTAGGACAGTCAAATCAGTATGAGAATTCACCATTATCAGACATTTCCAATATATCCCGAAAATCACGTAAACGTAAAAGAAATGTCGACGATTGGAAAAGGAATATTTTGAAACAAAAAAAAATCAAGGTGAACCAATATATTCTGGTGAACGAGGTGAATTGCACCGTGCCAAAACTGTAAAAGTTTCTTGTGGAGATGGATGCAATATTAATGCAATATTAATTTTCCTGCACCAGAGCGAGAAATAATACATGAAGGATTTTGGAACCTAGGCCAAAATTCAAAATTAGAACCGGACCAAAAAGGAAACTTCAAGACGGCAGGACACCTATGAATACTATTTTGAAAAGAATGCAATATTGTTTCGAGTATGCAAAGTATTTTTCTTAAATACTCTCGATATTTCACAAAATAGAGTCATAATGTTAGTTTGGCAAAGCCGACAATGCAGGGCAAACATGTCAAATATAAAATACCCGAAAATAAATTAAACGGAATTCGGGAGCATATAAAGATTTTTCCGGTAATGGATTCCCATTATTGCCGAGCCAATTCTACCAAACAATACCTTGAGAGTGTATTAAATTTAAGCAAAATGTATAAGTTGTTCATTGATTCAACAGAAAATCCGTTGAAATTACATATGTACGCAAAATTTTTTAACGAGGAATTCAATTTTACCATCCAAAAAAAGATCAATGTGACCGATGGCGATAAATAAATATTTGGCCAAAGTGGAGCGAAGTAATGAGAGGATTATGCAGGATGATACTACGGCAGTCGTATGTTATGATCTGCAAACCGTGTTTTCGCTACCAAAGGCTAATGTGTCCAGTTTTTTTTTATAAAAGGAAATTCAGTGTTTTCAATTTAACGGGCCATTGTAATAAAAACAACGTGACTTATTGTACTATTTGGCACGAGGCACTAAGTGGGAGGTCGGGAAAGGACATTGCATGTCATTGGAAAATGTTTTTTTAAATTGGTTTACAATATTTAGTTTACAATATTTAGAAATAATATTAATGGTAACAAACTAAACTTACAACAATTTAATAAAAGCTTCAGTATCCCCAGTCGATTTATTGTCCATTGAAGCGGTTTACCGAATTTAATTAAAACCATAAAATACAGTATGTATAATAATAAAAATAAATAAATAAACTATATATTTATAAAGATAAACAATAGAGAAGTAAAAAAGTGCAGACATTTAATGCAATTTTACAATCACCCTAGAGCAGAAATCACGAGATGTTCAAATGGCAATATTCCTTAACAGCTTGTTTAAAATTATGCAAGTCTCGTATTAATTTCACCGGTTCTGGTAATTTATTATAATTTAGCGGACCAATATATAATACCCGTTACCTACCATATTCAAACGCTGTTCTACAAATATTATGTGCGATCGAGTCTGATACATATGGACAAGCGTACGAAATTCCAAGTTATATAAAGTACCGTCACCATTAATAACCTTATGAACATATGCCACAATAGATAAATTGTTCAACGCTAATAACGGTACAACACCTATAGCGACACTAGAATATGGTTGAAGACCCAAGTGGCAATTTATATACTGCTTCAAGTGCTTTATTTTGTTGAGATTGAACCTTACATAACCTAGACTTTGCCGACAGCCCGTAACCACCAATGCCATAACTAAGCCGCGAGTGAATGAACGCAAAATAAATATTACGCAGTACTGATGTAGGGATAAAATAAGAAAGTTTGCGCATATTGCCAACCAAACGGGATATTTTCTGACAAATGTGATCAATATGGCTTTCCCAATTTAATTTTGAATCAAATATCAAACCTAGATGTTTCAATATTTATGTTGGATATACTTAAATTAAAAGTGATATTAACAGTTTTATGTGCCGATTTAAATAACATAAATTTTGTCTTCCTTAAATTTATGGATAGCATATTGCAACTGAAGTATTCATTTAGAATCAACAAATCAGATTGTACCATTGCGGGAATATCCTCACATTTACTAACATTATAAAAAACTGATCTGTCATCAGCAACTAATCGAACTTTATCATACAATTTCAATTTACAAATGTCATTTATAAAAATTAGGAATGTTGTTGGGCCCAGAACACTACCACTGACATTGTACTAGAATGTCCATTAATGGAAACGTATTGCAGTCGATTGACCAGATAACTCTTCAATAAATTAAATGGAGTTCCTCTAAACCCATATTGATACAGCTTCTCAAGTAAGATAGCATAGTCAATACAATCGAACGCTTTACGTAAATTAAGAAACAAAACACCCATCTACGATGAATTATTTAATGCAAAATTTATCATATCAACCGTTTCAATCAACACTATTTCAGTACCAACACAACTACGAAAACCATATTGATATCTATAAAAAAAATTATGTTCTTTCAAAATATTGTTTATACGATTATTTAAAACTTTCTCCAGTAATTTATCAAAAACGGACAATATTGAAATTGAGCAGTAGTTATAAACATCTAGCTTGACACCACTTTTAAAAACAGGCACTACTTTAGCCACTTTCAAGCATTCAGGATAAACGCCACTGCATATAACGGTATTGGATAGATCTGAGAGAAGATACTTAAATTGATGAATATTTGATATTATCTGGTCCAGATCCTTTACATGATTCAAGTTTATTGATTAGATTGAATATCTTTCAATGTTGTTCAAGATAATCCATCTATCACTAAATTAATTCTTTGGTCGGATTCTTGCATACTTCAAAATAGAAATCGACTAACTACATTAGCTATTCTTAAACTTTTACCGAAGTTTCCTCATATTACTAAAATAGAGCAAAAATTTTCCGAGCCTGAGCATTCCCAGATTCAGGAAATGTGTCCTCTTCTTCATTAACCTTTCCTCAATTTGCTTTAATAATAAGCACATTATTTATTCAAAATCATTTTCATTAAAATATCGCAAAGAGATTGCTAGCGAGTTCATAGATTGGAATATTAAGAAAAACACGAAAACTCGAAAATGCTGTTTCCAATAATGTATTAGCTCTACCTAACCCAAGTAATGTAAAATTTATTTATAAATGTTAGAAAACCAAAGATATCAAATCGATGTGCATATTTATGTCAGAAGCTGATGCACAGTTTTATAAAATTTACTATAAGTAAAATATTATAATATTATCTATAGAGTATAATTAAAATAATGAGATCAAAAGTTTTATTTAATATTTTAATACTGAATTTATTGTATGTACTTATTATTTTATGACTGATCTGAATTTTTATTTAATAAATGAATTATTTTAACTTATCTTCTTGTGTTCTTTAATATTGAAGCTAAGGAAATTTCGTAATGAATTGATGAAACGTATGAAAAGTGGATATTGAACAATTTTACATAATAGAAAATTTAATTTCATTTTGGTGTAAGTCCTGCAAATTGGTGTAAGTCCACCTAAATATTTTTACTCGCTGGAGATACACTAATTTGCACCCGAAACGTGCATTTTCCAATTTTCCTGAAAGATAGTATGTCTCTGGCCAACATTTTAAATTGGATATGTTGCATAACACAATACAATTTTTTTTTCAAAATTTTTGCATAGGTTCATTCCAAAATTAACTATTTCAATTTTTCTCGAAACGTGAAAAATGTCGCTTAAACCTGGCTTGCACTGGCATGACGACAACACGTTTTTCAATAACAACTGGTGATGAAAATTTAAAACAAAACTTGTATACTTTTTTTCTGGTATTTATAACAATATTTACAGGATGTAGTAAATATTGCTATAAAAATAAATATATTAAATTTTGTTATTATTTTTAAAGTTTAATTTTTTTAATTAAATATTTTACCTAGTTTGTATGTTTGTTATTGTAATTTGCTGAGACATCTTGGTTAGTAGAATAAATGTCAAATTCAGGACATGTCTAAAAGGTATAATGGATACGTTTTATGTGAGAAATATAGTTCGGTACAATTGTTATAACTGGAATACAGTCTGACCTTAGTTGAGTCCTTAGCCAGGGTCGGTATGTTGTACCATAACTTCGTATCGAAATTCGAAAAAAGTCGAATAGCGGTATTTTGTATCATTTATCGCGATTCAAGTTTCATCATTTAAAACCAAAGTATTAATAAATATAGCTGACATTTCTTTCTAGAAAAAGTTCGCAAGATTAAAAAACGAAAAAAGTCGAAAATGATACAACTTTCACTTTTTCGATACGAATTTTTTTCGAATTTCGACTTTTTTCGATTCGAAGTGATGGTACAACATACCGCCTCTGGCTAAGGACTCTTTGATTTATTGGTTCAACTAAGGCCAGACCGTATACCAGTTAAAACAATTATACCTTCTAGACATGTCATGAATTTGACATTTATTCTACTACCAAGATGATGTCTCAACAAATTACAATAACAAACTAGGTAAAATATTTAATAAAAAAAATGGAACTTTAAAAATAATAACAAAATTTAATATATTTATTTTTATAACAATATTTACAGAAAATATAAGAAAACGATACCGATGATGAGAAAAAGATAGACCACAAATTTATTCATCACGTTTCTACACGAAAAAGATTAAAATTTAGATTAAATAGCCCAAATGTCTATTAAGGATGTAAAACTAGCTAAGATTGGATCTGGTCCATTCGTGATCGTACGTAATTTACCACAAAAATATTCATAGCGACGGGTGTAGCAGTAAATGCCCTGTTAACATTGGTACCATTCTCTTGTTCGAGCTCTATCGATCTTTCATCCAAGCTTCCAAAGAAACATGTAAATTGGGGAAAAAAGTGACTCAAAGATATATTTTCTAATAATTTCTAATATTTTCTAATAATAATTCTTTTCAAATATTTTGTTTTTAAACAAAACAACTTGAAAGATGTGGTTGTAAGAAGTGTTATTCAATCGTATCGGGGCCAACAAATTCAAATAAAAAAATAATTTTACCGATGTGAAATTGATTACAATTGTAAAATGTTTATATCGTTAAAATGTTGGTATTTTGGTAAAAGTACCCGCCGGAGAACCTCAAATTGATGCCAGAAGGGAAAATTCTAAATTTGATTAGATTTATCTGTGACTATCAATTGCAAATATAAAAACAATGACATAACAATTGTCATTATGTTTATATTTATTATTTGTTGTCGAAACATAGTAGATAATAAATTTAAATCTTGAATTCAGATTTAGTGACATCTAACGTTGGACATTTTAGTTAATTTTCATGGAACTATTTTTCTTGAAAAATAAGTTTACATAAAATAAACAAACCAAAATACATAAAAGGACAAATTGTTTTTTTTTTCATAAGCAGTTCGAAGAGTTAGTGCTTTCTGGGCAGTCAATAATAAGTGCTTTAGTTATATAAAATTGGCTCTTCCAATTAAATCGATTAATATTAATATGTGTATAAGTTTTTAAATGAATTCACGTTGCTTGATAATAGTTAATAAAATAATTATTTTAAAGACTATGTGTGATAACTTTAATTGTGAATTAATATGAGAACATGAAGATTATTATTGATTTGAAAGAACCAAACCCATATATCTCTGTAGAAAAACTAACGCTAAAGTTCATAAATAAAAAAAATCAAAGTGAACCAAGGAAGTGAACCTTCCTTTTCTAGGAAGTATATCATCCCTTAACGTATGTGTATTATCGAAATAGTGATTGGATTATCCAGCAAATATCTGCTCCGACTCACAACACGACATTGGATCGCTTCAGCTAGCATCGTTAATTTCCATGATACAGCTAGTCGTCCGATTTTTATGTTTCCTTGTGGGTCCCATTCCAGAAATCATCTTGTTATATCATTCGGTGACTCTCAGTGTGTGACCAATACACCTCATTTTCTCGCGCTTTCTTATTTCGATCCAAATAACTGCTTGATTCGTTTGCCTAAGGAGCCTAACATTTGTTATTTTGTTGAGCCAGAAGCACCTCAGTAATCCCCAAAGGTACGAGTATTTATTTACAAACACATGTAGCTTATTCTTGATCTAATGCGTATGGCTCCATGCTACGCAATCGAACCGAAACACTGAATTCATACATGAATTGGGAATGTTTAGCTTGGCGTTGCGAAATAGGACAGATGTATTCCAGATTTTGCTCAACATGTTGAATTTTGATGTTGCATGTTTATCTAATTGTCTCATGATACTATCGCTAGTGAACGGTAGTGGTAAGAGTACGAATTTTTGTCTTATTCCTTGGCTGTTGCAGTATGATTCACTTTGTTTGTCATTTTATTGAACTCGATTACCCGCATCCCATTTCATAAAGTGATCTCCCTATTGCGTTCCTGTTTATTGTGATGAATTCACGTTCAAAGTCTACGAAGAGGTATAGTAGGTATAGGTACAGTGATGTATTCCATTTGTTAGACTGCTCATCATTAAGCATGTTGTATTGATATGATCGAGTTAGTTGTCGGTAAGTGAAATTGTATCCAGGATTAACATTGCTTATATATTTATGCTTGTGTTGAGGAGGTATGTATACCCAATAAATTATAGCATTCTCCCATGCCACGTTTCCATTTCCTTACACTTTCGCGGTATTCTACCGAGATACCATACATTTCTTATTTATTACTCTTGCTGTTGTAGATATGTCTCCTTTAATTATTCCAGCTGGCATATTGTCTGTTCCACAAGGCTTGTTTTCCAGTTTAGCAAAAACATTTCTGATTTGCCGCTCCATTGGTGGTTGGGTGTTAATAGTTTCGTTATCAGCGCAAGTTGCATCCTATATTAATGGTATATTGATGGATTTTCCAGTTGCCGTAGGTATTGATAGCATGCGCGCAAATTCCGGATCGATGCAACCTTTTTTACTGTCTTGAGAATATCTTCAGTGTATTGCCAATGGTAACTTCAATGGCCGTACCTTCTTATTACGTTTCAGGTACGACGTGTTTTGTTAGCATGTTTGCAACTTCTTTCATGTATTACCACTGACCCAGGGTGTTCTTGGTAACCGAGTGTGTTGATAGCAGTTTTTATAGAAGCTTCCTAGATTTGTTCAGATAAATAGTAAGATTTACACTGATTGCTACTTCTTTATTAATTTAAATGCTGAGTTTAAGCGTTTAGCAGAATGTGTTTCTTGTGTCGCCATTTTTAATACTCGGAGAGAAAAGCCCGTGCAATGCTATGTACAAGTTTGCAATCTTTATGTGAGGCCAGTGTTAAGTCCTGCGATAAAATGCTTGAAGAAATGCTTCGACCGGTTGCTTATAATGTTAGTAAACGTTTAAAGTTATCTACTCTTCTGGACGTCCATGGAGACAATTCGAAAGTTTTTCCTATTTCTTTTTAATTATCGCGTTATATACAAATTTATAAAATTTACAAATAATTTCTCATCAAATATGACAAGCACCCAAAGAATCAATAAATCAACCTGACACCTATTCCCAACCTGTCTAGACGTACAAAGTGCCAGGATCTTCGTTCCACTGAAAACAATTTAATGGTAAAAGTTAAAGACAAACTCTTTAAACTGGCCTTCCGCAAACCTTTAATAAAATCCAGCGAAATGATAATGAACAATTAATAAATTCTAATTCCATAACTTTTATGATGAAAGATTGACAGAAAATAAATACTTAGAAAACAACCCGATAAGGTAAAGAGGACAAGTAAATGGTCAGGTCGAAAGGTTCCACTACACATTCTATGAAAAAAAGGACCCCCATTATTCACTAGAAAAAATCAGAACTGGATAACGAATACCATAATAGATGACTTAACCCTGTTGAAACTTACCCAACAGATGATTTGCATAATACTTAATATATTGTATTAACAAGAAATAGAAAAAGCAAATAGGTCAATTTGTGCTAACTAGTGCACACGGGGAAAAAATAGTGTTATTCGAAGAGCCGAAAAAACGGGGAAAGAAAATGTCAAATTTCGCCTTAATGGCGAAAATAATAAAACAGAAACAGACAAAAAATTTCTAGACAAAAAAACCAGCTAGTCCCTGAGGAAAAACAAACTAGCCCCTAAATGATACTATATTAAACAAAAATCACAGAGGTATACGATTCAATAATAGTTGTGGGGGTTTTTATATTGTTTCATCAGCACACTAGATGTAAAAGTAAAATTTAATTATTATTTACATCAATCAACAATAATATTAATTTTGTGCATCTAGTAGGTTAAGTAAAACAACAGAAAACTCCCAACTCACACTTTTCGAACAAAATCTGTACTCCGGTATATTATTTGCCACCCGAAAACATAATGGCTGAATTTCCGCTAATTCAGAATTGGCCTAACTCCGGCACTATATTTTTCGGATGGCAATGAACACACCTAATAGGAATAAGCAACTATAAGTGCCAATTTCATTTGTTTCTAGTAAACTTTATGTCAGAAAATTAACGGTTTATGTTGTTCAGTGGAATTGGGCCAATGGAATTGGGTTTGTTTTTGTATTTTAGAGCATTTTATTAATACTGTTTAATTTGTTGTTCAACACAAATATTATTGAAGGGATAGTTATGTATTTTTCTTGCTGGATATAGTATCTTTCAGGGGTTAGTTTGTTTCTCCTCAATTTATGAATGAAAATTATATTTCTATGGTAAGCAGAAAGTCTGTTTAGCTGCCTTTGTCAAAAATAGGATTATATTATTTGAAATTTGAAACACTAATTTTTTCCATGAGCACAATTGTGTTTAATCGGTATGCAAAGTTACATTTTGAAATTCAAAAATTTCTTTGCTGCAGTTACCCATACAGCAAATAGGAATCGGGCCGTGGTAACAGAAATGGTTCAAAAGAGTAATAATTAGACCTAACCTTCCTATGGCCTCTCGGTCTATTTGGCCCGAAGTGCACTTTATTTGTTTTTAAAATACTTTTTTGAATCGAGTACAATTGACTGTTCTGTTAGTGACTTTTCGTCAAATGTATTTACAATAATTGTAAAACGTAAATAATTGTATTGTGTTGTTGTTGGTCTATATGGCCAACCCAAACGAAATAGTAAGGTTAAACCTATTCTAACTGCAGTCGTACTATAGGGGTTACCTAAGCGGAAGATGAAATAATCGACAATTTTAATTCACAATTAATTTTCATCAATAAGGCAAAACATCAACTAGGAAACTGAACCATATAATCGAGCTAGATAACCATCAAATATAATATGTTTCTATTTATCACTAATTTTGTGATGTGAGGTCACCTGTATTTGAATTATTCCAAGCAATGTTTGCTATTTGTGCTGAAATTGTTGTCACATTGAGTACGCAATCATGAAAATAAGAAAAATAAAATATCAACTTTTAAAAAGACTTTAAACTTCCCTAACGACGCTTAAATTGTCCAAGATATTTTTTCGTTTGCCACCAATAAAGATGGTTGGGATACGTATGTATAATGATCGTGAATAACCACAACTAAAGTCAATTAGAGCCAATTAATGTTAATTGCTTGGATTATTAAGCATCAAGGTGCTGAAAAAAGTTAAATAATTTCCAACTTTCCATTTCGTTTCTTAAAATCGTAACACTTATCACATGTGTTAGACATCGACATAACACGTATCGTTACCTGATATTATACGATTTGAGTAAAAATTACCGTAATTTTTATTGACATTTAAGATTTCTATCTTATTGTCTTCTATTGAAATTAGATAACCATATATACCGAACATATGTACAATGTACACACTCGTATTCGTTTAATATGCATATCTGTACATAAAGGTAGATAGACAGAAGACGGCTGAATAAATAAATAAATAATAACTAAATAAGTTATAGGTTAACTGAAAAAGTAATTTTACTTTTATCAGAAATCTCTATACGAAGATACGAACAACATCATAAAAGAAAATGTTTATACGAGAATTTTGAAACAATAAAACACGCGAGACGAGACGCAGCTAGAAGCGATCGATTACCTTGACCACTTTGCCTAGTAAATAAAAATATTAATATATGTATTCGTGTTAAGATTCATCAAATTGATTGAATTATGTATTCTTGAACTTTGATTCTTTGTATAATAGTGTGTGTGGCATGTAAATGTATTTATTATTCAACTACACTGCTCGCCAAAATGAATCAGACAGATGAAAATCTTTAAAAAATTCCAATTCTAGAACAATTACACATTCCATTCAAACAATTACTGTTTCACTCGAATAATGCATTTGGGTACCGTAATAACAAATTTACGGAAATGGTAAAGTATCCGAATATTTTTGATGAGCAGTGTTGATAGTAGTTTTCAAGTGTGGGTAACTTATATAACCACACAATTTTGAATGCCAAAAATTTATAAACGAAATAATGAATTTCACATGAATTTTTGCACTATAAAGCAAAAAAAAAAAAAAATTAATAATTTCGACATTAATTTTGTCATAATGTTTTTGTAGCACGCCAAACCGTCTAGCGTTTAGTTAAACCACAAAATATACGGAATTGTATAATTATTTCATAATCATATATTTACAACCAATTAGTTATATTCAGGTTTACTACAAGGTAGAGCTAACCAAAATTATGTGTGGGCATAATGATTTGAACACCATCTTATATATTTCGTTGGTAGTTGCTTTCATGAGTCATCGGAAGTTTTAATGTTCTACAGCGATTATTTTGAACACAATAATAATTTCTTTACTAGGCTAAGTAAGAAATCAAAAATTACTAGAATTTTTATTCTCCACTGGTCCGGTATTTATTTTATACCAAACAATTAGCTATGAAAAACACTTGTGTACTAGGGATCTATCCAGGGGTCTAAGTTGTAGTCTAACTTCAAACTACTAATTACATGGAACTAATTACATGGAAAGTTAAGCCATGTCATTTGACAGCAGCACTTAGTTGTCAAATGAAGGCAGAACATTTCGTTGTTACAATTATAAATTATTTGTATAATTCGAATAATCCAGGACTAAATATTGCTAATCTTGTTAAGGATGTATTGTTTGGGCAGTTGAAAAGTGGCTCTAACTCAATATTTTATTGTAACAACACTGTGTCCTTGTCTGTTATGTGGCCTACATAAATTTGATTCTCCTACTGTTAAATTAGAATGGCCAATTTATTCAGCTAGGTAAAATTTTTAAAGCTTATAGACAAATTAGTCGGATCCGTTTCACTTTCTAAATGATATGATATGATAGAGAATATGATAAGCGACCATTATGGTGATCCTAGGTATATATATAGCACATTCCTGGAATATACGCAAATTACCTACTACCTGCATCCTTGACATAAAGGGTTTGTGGGAATAGGATGTTAGTCACAGAAATAACAAGGGCGATCCCCGCATCAAAGTTATTATCTATCTACATTATTTTGTTAATAAATAATAGGTTAGCTATTAAAATTAAAATATCACAGTAAATGAAACAAAAAACAATTAAAATGAAAAAGAAACGTAGTAAACCTATTAAAAAATAAAAGCGCATCTAATGAAATAATAAAAAATAAATATGAAAAAAGAAAAGAAAAGTTCAGTTCACATTCATTTGCAGAAGCAAAAAGTTCAAATTTTCTGTTCCATTCGAAGTCTGCTATTGGAAATTACTGAGAAAATTATACGAAGGAATTACTGAGAGATTATATGTAAGGAAGCGTATTAAGTGTCTTCCGAGTGCAACCAAAAACAAAAGGAATCCCAACACTCTGATAAAACGGAAAATATTATCAGGATATACAATATCAAAAAACATTTCCGAATAGTGGAAACCTCAAAGTGAATGTTCCAGACGTAGGTAACTACCGAAAACTTACTCTTTCTGTATTAGTAGAGTAATACATGGTGCTCGTACGAGGATAAACAGACTCGAACAATAAAAAATATTGCCATAAGTCCGAGCAAATAAAGGAAGAGTTACTTTTGAAAAATCTAAAAATTATAGAAGTTTTTCTAAAGTTTTAAAAGAAAGATTAAACTTCAATCCTCTTGTTCATGCTAACATTTGATAAAAAGGAAGATATAAAAAATATTTACATAATTAGATGCATATATCTTAAATGTAAAGGTAGAGGGTTAAGAAAATCAAGGTTGCTTCCACAATATGGAGATGTCAGTTATATGGAACACGATCATGACTTCTGAAATAGAAAACCAAGATCTTACAACGGGATGGAGAAACCAAAGAGATAGTCCAGCAAAGTGTGTGAAGTATGGCGGACGCAGTAGCCAAATGTTGCTAACAATTTTAGACAGAATGGAGGAACAAGAGCAGGAGGAAGTTAGAGTTATTAGATCAACTATAAGACTCAGCAATAAAAGCGGTAAAGTAACCCGCCTTGAGGTTATCCCATACTTTCATCCCACGATTTTTAAAAAAATACCACTATCAGCAGCACAAGTGTTAAAAACTCATCCCATACTTTTTACATTTCATATACATAATACAAATGTCTCATCCCACGATTTTTTTCATCCCACACTTTTCGTTTTTCTCATTCCATACTTTTTGTTATTATACAAAGTAATGTTTTACTGAGCGGTCTTCGATATTCTACGAATTTAACCAAAGAAAATTAGTCTGGGATGGGTACTTCTATAAACAGGTCCACCAACTTGTCAATGCCGATAGTTTCTCTACCCTGTTGGCCAATTTATGACTGAACATAAAGTTCCGCCGATCGTGGGAATTCCAGCTATTCGAATATACGTAACACGGGAAATGTATCGGTTCCGAAATTAGCCAACAAAGTATAGAAACTATCGGCATTGACAAACCGGTGGACTTTTAAATAGCTGCTAGTGGTATTTTTTAAAAAATCGTGGGATGAAAGTATGGGATAACTTTAAAGTGGTTAAAGTAAGTGGTATTTCAAAATCTGTGCAGACATTGCATTCAGTTGAAAATGTGGAAATTTGCCTGCACCCATTAAAAATCTTCTTTTATACCTTTAATACGTGCACTGTTTCGTTTATATGGGCATATAATCTCATCTTACACTCGTTTTGGGTTTTCTCTATATCTCTATACTCTAATAATCTCACTAATTTGTTTTGTTCAGATGGGTGAATTTTAAATTGACTGCCAGAATAATTCTAAGCGGAAACAACGGGCATTCAGATATGATAACTGTTATAAATGTGGCGTTGGGAACAGTACTACGTCACAAACATGTGCACAAGCCTCGTCATTAGAATATTAAAACTAATACGGCAAAACCGAACTTTTTTTAATTGCTTAATTTGTTTTTGATAAAGTTTAATTTCCTATATGAAAAGTTTATTTTGAAATAAAAAAAGTTTGGTATGAATTTGAAAATGTTTTATTTGTTTTGGAAAAAGTTACCATTGAACTTTAAATGGTCTAATTTGGAATTGTATCCTATATCCACATAAAAAATACAACATCACACACCTTATCCCAGATACATAATTGCTTTAACCCTTTCAACACGATTTTTTTTCTAATTCATGGGAAATGTATGTCACTAAGAGTTATCATCTACTATGTAATACAAGAAATCAAAAAATAAATCGCACGTTCATATTGTGTATCCCTTTCAGCCCTGTAGGGACATATCGTTCTAAAGAAGTTCTAATAAATACTAAAAAAATTTAGAAATATATTTTTAATAAGATGTTGACTGAATCTTCACATATATGTTATTGATGATGCTGATCGAAAAATCTAAAAAGGAGAAAACAAAGTAAAACACAAAATGTATTGCATTTGTTCTGTAACAATATATACTCTCTCTTTCTATGGCCCATTCCACACTAGATTTCTTATGAAATCATTTCTCTGCAAGGCCAACTAGTGGTTATCTTTCGACTGTCAGAAAAATATGTCGCTGCTGAAAGTTGCTGATCAGCTAGCGGCTTATTACAGAAGAAAATTATACTTGTTTAGTTTAGGAATCGTACAAGATTCGTCAAAGATCAATTAACAGAAAGATAATGTACTTCTGTACATTTGGACCGAAAACCAACGATTGTGTTTTCTGTACTCGGACATTCGTTTAACAGCCGGAAAGAGTTTCATTTTTAGAGCAATTATTAAACCGTACCAATATTGTCAATTTTTTTCGTGTTTCTGGATACACATTGATCCGGATTAGCTCAAATTTTATGTAGAAAACCTGATCCAAATTTTGTTTTAGATCGCAAATTTTGATTTGAAATCTAGTAAGCTCCTTTGCGTTATTTTATGAAACATGAACTGTGGCACTATTCTGGAAATTCCGCGGGAATAGGAAACTGGGAAAAGAATTTATATGTAATTTATGTTTAAATATTTTTTTCCAGCCTACTGAGGAGAAAAGTTTGATATAAATATTTATAAATTTTTCCATACATAAATTGGCAGGAAAAATTTTTTCCCATTTAATTTTGTTTAAAACAAAAAAAAATACTAACATTTTACCTCAGTATGCCAGAAAAAAAAAATGTTTACATAAAAAGTGCATATAAATTTTTCCCCAATTCCTTATTCCCGGGGAATTACCAGAATATAGAAATACAGCTTATATGACAATATTGGTAATATTGTTCATCATGGGACTCCTGACTGTTTAGTCGGAAATTCGAAGAAGGCTACAGCTGATACAATGAAACCGCCTAAATAGTGGCATTTTAAATTAAATGCATCATAACAGTTTGTGATTAGAAAACTATCAAACCGATCAATAACCATTCGTGAAGAGGGATCTTACAAATGCGACCTGCGGATTGAAAAATGTATTCTGAAGAAAGGACAACAACAAAAAACATTGGTCAAGTCATCGTACAGCCTTACGTATCCGTAAAAGCTCAAAAGCTCAAAGAAATGGAGTAGTTATACAAAGTAAAATAATTATAAATAAACTTATTTGCATATTGCCGCATATGTATGTGTTGGAATGGTATCGGAACCAATTTCATAATATCCATAGCATCATCTTCTGATAATTAATTTTTATTTCGAAAGAAGGGTGGAATATTTAAGCTCACTTTTAATTGTTTTCAATATATCTGATACGCCAAACCCACAATCCGCTAAATCCAAATGAATTTTTTCCTAAATTGTGAGTGTATTGGTTTAAAGTAGTCATTTAGGCGAAGACGCAACAAATATTATCCAAACCGGATAATATTAATAATATTTATTTTTTAACCGGACAATATTTGTTTGTAATATTATACTATCATAGAGTCCGTCCATGCGTGCACTGTCACTTCTGCAATTATTAGATCGTCTACGGTTTGCTTTATTAGCTTGAAAGTGTTGCTCCTAACAACTCCTATCGTAGTATTGATAGTTGATTTGCTATTAGGGTCTTCGCCGATTTCACAGCATGGTATGACTTTTCAGAGGCATATCAGAAATTAACAGTTAACAGCCTATCTAAAACGTCTACTTAAAAATCCTTTTATGCTATTTTGATGCTTTTCAACCTTATCCGCAGCTGTTGCAGTACCTTAACCGCCAATCAAGAAGCTGATTTAGTTCCATAGGTTACTGTACGATGCGCGTAATGTTTATTGGTTGATCCGGTGCTGCTCGCATAACCTATACTAGCTATGCCTGTACATTTTCTCTATGTCAGCCGTAAACGCTTATTGAAAAATACAGGATCACAACTGCTAAATTTTTTATCCTTTTCAAACTTCTTCTTCATTTGACGCAAGCAAGCGTTTACAATTCCGCGTGAATCAGCCTCAGAAGTTTCATTGATTTTGCTATGAAATGAAATCTGTATTACGTATCAGCCATTTTTTTTCAAGAACTATAGTTTTTTCAAAATGTCTCTTCTGGCTGGTTGAAATTTGCTCTATTTTCCACAACCGTTTCAGCATATTTTTACTAACAACGAAACGAAACGATTGGTTGCGCTTGTCCTTTAGGAACAATTGTTTCACATGCCCCGGAAACAATCCAACCAAGCTCGATGTACTGAGAGCAAGGTATGCCATCTTGGCCTGTTGCTATATCCTTTATGATTTTCCATATTTCTCAGTGCCTAATGTCTTCCGGCCATAGAGTCCCATACGTTGGATCAGCTAATTGATCCTAAACAACAGCGCCCATCCTATACACCTTACTTCCATAATCTTACTTGTTGAAGTTCCTACCTCGCTTAATCCTAATCCTGCTATTTTTGCCTAAATTCTAACGCTTTACCAATGTCAGACATTGCACATCATCTTCGGAAATGAATGATGCCTGCGAACCTGGATCGATGAAAATCATAAGCATCTGTTCTCTAATGCAGTAACAACTATCAACACAGTAGCAAGACGCACGTTCCTCTTCCTAGTGTCTATACCCAGTACACTTAGGGTCAATCGCTTTTCCGGCCATATGGGATGTCTTAGAAGTTGTAGACGATTTCCATAAACTTATATGGGGCCATATCGAAGGTACAAGATTGTAAGAATCGTAATATACAGCTGGAACTGGGGAGATCAACATAGTTTGCCCTTATCATTACCAACTTAAAATATAAAGAAACATTTCCGGCTAAGGAGCATCGAAATACAAATTTTTATGTAAATTCATCTGCGTTTAGGAAAGTTGGCCATTTACTCACATTTAAACATACGGCTGGTTCTGGTCATTTGGTAAGCACTCATCCGAGCACGCCCCTTCTCAAAACATCAATTTCTGTTTCCGCTTCAGGAAGGCCTTGGCAATTATAGACAATTTTCATTTAAATTGCTATGGGGCCATATCGAAGCTAGAAGATTGTGCCAATTCGATAATATGGCTGGTACTGGGAAGCCCACTTTAAGCTACCCTTAATATTTTTAACTTATAATATGACACTTTATTATTTCGGACTTAAAAAATTGTTACAAATTAAATCCCGGTTTTCAAAATCCAGGGTTATAAACTCTCGGTTTTCAAAATCCCGGTTTTCTTTTCTTCTAGTTCTAAAGTCTTGATTTTGAAAAAAAACATTATTTATTAATTCGGGCGAGCCGGACTAAAAAAGCAACATTTTGTAAATGCAACATTTTGAAATGCAATAATTGTAAAGGCTGACGGCTTTGATAACTCTCTCGGGCCGTTAGCCCTCCATCGAAATTCCATCACTAATAGCCATTTTCTACAATTTTATCAGAAACTCATTTTTGAATTTTGCCAAAATATCATTTAAGAGTCCCATTTCCCACATGCCAAATTTTAAAATTTCAAACCGGGATTTCCTAAAAATCGGGTTTTTTTATACAAAACCGGGATTTTGAAAAAGCGTGATTTTGAAAACCGGGATTTATAAAAATATCGGGATTTTGAAAACCGATAGTTCGTTACACACCCGAATTATACTCTACTCAAGTATAGTGGTCGAGGGATAAAGTGTATCCCACCAAGTGTTATCAACCCAAAGATCGCTAGTTCGAATCCAGTTGGAGTCCATAATTTTATTGATACGATTGTTATTCTTAACATCATAGATGTTGTCGTATCAAGTATTGCTCCAATGCCAGAGATTTGGAGTTTAGAATGACATTCTGTGTAGAGGAGAATAATGAGATAACGAGAGCAATTGTAAACGGCGGCGATAATCATCATCGAAAATACTTGAATTAACAACGGGCGTTAATCATCAAGGGAGGAGAAATGATGACGTGAACATTCGCGAACACAACCACAGGGGCAGTTGTTATTTAACCAGTGAACGGTGAAAGTCGAAAAGGAAAAAAGAGAAAAGTAGCGCACAGTAAAAGTGAACAGTTAAAGTGAACACAGTAAATCCGAATAGTGAGCTGTAAACAAGTGAATTGCTATAGGGATTAAAAATAAAGTTTGAAACTTGAAAATCGCAGAGTTTATATTTACAAAATCGAGTACGAATCTATGTCGAAAGCTGGGAATTCGTAACATTTGGTGTCAGAGTTAGTTAAGAATAGTTAAGGACCTAAACACCTATACATCACAGCAGTTGAGGGAAAGGCTGTAGATAGAGGGCTTTCAACCGAAGGCAATAAGAGCGAACTGCTTTCGGGACTGCAGAGCGCCATGGGGGCATGCTGAAACAGTAGAGCAAAGATCGCGACAAACATCCCTGACGCAAGGACCATCACGGATTTCGCCTGGTACTCGAACCGATTAGTACGCAGTACAGCCTTGCGAAGAGGAAGTTAAAAATGAAGCAACTGGACCCATGGAACACAAATAAATATCCATTTCGGTACAGCCGCTCACTCCAGAACAACAGAAACCGACTTTGGGCATGGGATATGTGACAATCAACAAAACGCCAAAATAGAACTGCAAAGTGTAAAATTTGTAAAAATGGACCAGCAAGGGGAACATATTGTTGACCTACGTAAGGAACGAAGTGCACAATTTACAGAATTATACGCGCAGAATAAGATGGGCGGTTTATCTAGTTAAACCAGAAGCTCAACCAAATTCAGCACACCCAAGATCTCCAAGTTATACAGCTAAGAGGAGAACTAGAGTCTCTGGAGATGAAAGTCAATGGCCAATTCCTGGAGTTTGGAAATAAAATTAAGCAAGTGTAAGCCCGACTCGAAACACATACCTCGCAAACTACTGAAGAAGGGCAGCTAGATAAAATATTCTCAACACAACCACTTGTTGGAAGCTCAAGGGGAATTGTATAGTCTCCGACATTCGATTACGAAATCCCATTCAACAATTTTAAGGTGCAGTTTCAAGCGGCAGTGCAGCACAATTATTGGGGCGCAAAAGAGCAGCTCAACTTAATCATTTTGGCTCTTTGTGGGAAAGCTGCGGATGTCTTGCAAACCTTTTCTGCAAAAAAGGAGCTATGAGCGAATCGTGAAAGAGTTGGGATTAAGGTTTGGGCAGTCACACGTCAAAGAATTATGCAAGATTCACTACAAAGCAAGCAGCAACTGCGTGAGGCCAGCTTATAAGACTTAGACAGGGAAGTAACGAAATTGGCGCGTCAAACTGCAATCTTCCTTGTAAATCACTTCATATTAAAAAAAATTCAATTTTGGAGGGGATGATATATATTTCTAAATAGAAGAGTAGGTAATGGGAAATATCTAAGTTGAGACAATATAACTAAATTTTCACATCCAGGGAATTGAAATGGAAGAAAGCTCATTTTTTTACTTTATATATCAATCTGAATATAATATGATACGGACATAAATAGGAAATCAGGCAGCTTTTAGTTTTGATAATAAACAGATTATAAAGAAAAATATATTGTGTTTAAATACAAACTCACCCACACCAGATTTTATCTGCCCATTTTCCGCTAACTTCAGTGATAATCAGACTATGTAGTGCGAAATTTATACAAAATTATTATGCGGCATAAATAGGTTTTTATATTTCATTAAATCCAAAAACTAATGTAAGAAGTATATGGTTAAAATCAATCAACAAACATTACGCTTGTTATCACAAAATTCATTTCAATGCAAAGTTCTAGTGATTCCACCTCTGCATAAAAATTCACAAAATATAAACAAATTTGTTTACATAAAATATTTCAAAAAGTTACGTCAAAAACTTTTTTGTGGATGTAATGCAAAATTTATTATTAGAAAAAGCTTTTAAGTTGATTTGGTTTACACACAAAAATCAAATTAAATTATAAAAATTAACCAAAAAACTAATATTGATTGAATTTATGTACTTTGTTCATAGCACACACACACATACATAGAAATAAACTAAACACTTAAATCGTTTTTATTAAACAATTTTCAATTTTCCCAATATACATATATAACATTTTATGTTTATTTTTAAAAGTATTTTATTTAGAGTAAATTAGCCAATAAATACTTGAGTAATTACACATTAAATAGTTTATACATAAATACAATTTAACGAGAGGAAGTAATTAAATTTAGTCACCTGTAGCACCCGATACACATAAAATGTAGTTAGGTAAAGTTTTATTTATTTGTAATAAGCAGTTAAAGTATAAGTTCGAATCAGATTACCATATAATTATGTTTACGAACCCTGACTCAAACCATTGCCTATCATATCACATTTAACATTTTAGATATTTAATAATTTGATAAATAATATTACGAGAAAATCCAAAAGATAATTAGAAAATTTATCATAGAAAATTAATAAACAATAAATTATTATATTTAACATTTAATTTAACAAGATAATCCTAATTGACTTAATAATCATAATGTATATATGTTTAAGCACAACAATAATAATTATTAGGAAAATAGAATTTTCCTCCTTTTCCGTTATACATTTATTATCGGAAAAATCATTTGCCATTTGTATCTCATCAAAAGAATATTAATTACATTTTATTCCAGTTGGTGTTGCTACTTTTAGTACATTATTTATTCCGATTGTGTATGTTGCTTCTAGATAGATACTCGTATATATAATTACACAGTACATATTTATCTATTTCCCGGAAATGAGAAAAAAAAACAAAATTAACAATGCCTAAAATGCGAATTTAAGACACTCGGAATAATGGGACGACGAAAATAGACAAATAACACACTTTGAGAGTTGTAATTGTATTTTTACAAGACAAAAGTAAATAGAAAATAAATCTAACTGCTAATTTTATTAAAGTAACAAAAATAAAAATTTTGAAGAAAATTTGTGTTTTGCCAAAAACTTTTTTCGCCTTTGTTCCGCGGTACTGTATGTTTTATTTGTTGCAGTCTTGCGTGACACACATTAAAAATTTCTTTGTAAACCTAAGTTTGAAAATTTTTCCTGTCCACATCCCCTTATAATATATTATTAGTACTTAATAAAATATCCCCAGTCGGAACACATAAAGCAATTTCACATCCTGTTACATTTATTGTGGTGGAAATCACGAACATGAGTTTTCTGTTGTTTTTTTGTTTAAGTAAATATTGGTACAAATATATTTTTGATATGGTTTAGCGTTGTCGTGGAATAATAGAAAAGTTCACATAATTTTAGTTTTGGACGACTTGTCAACTGTTTTTAATTCGACGTATAATCAAAACGTCACAGGCCACTAATTATACGAAATGTCTTATAAAATAAATATAATTTACTTACAAAGATTTTATGTTATTGCACCAAAATTGACTTCATTCCACTTACCTGAAATAAAATAAAATCGTTAGTATTTAGTTAAATTTCTGGGATATTAAAAAAAATTAAACATTTTTAATGTAATTTGCTTAAAGAAGTTGTATAAAAAATGTCGAATTTGACATTAATTTATATTTTGAAAATATTATAATATTTACTGAAATTTAAGCTCATCAGCTTTGAGAGATTTAAGCTCTATTTGAAAACTAAAAACCTCGATACAAATAGTTATGGGTAAAAGTATTTGAAAATTTTATATTTCAAGCAAAATGTTTGCAAAATTGTATAGAGAAAAGTTTGCAAATCTTCTTTGTGCGTAGTTTTCATAAATTCTTAATGAAAAATGAAACAGTGACATAAAAAAACTCAAATCTAAGTAGTCCAGCATTATTTCATCGGAGAACAATTTCATTTGTTCACGTCGCAATATGATTTTCTTCTACAGGTCTTTCCTTTGTTTTACTTGAGATACTGTTTTAGTCTTGTTTAATTGTTCTGACATGCATCAGCCAATAATTAACTTATCAAAATGCCTAAAAACAGTAAACTTTTAGTTGATGCTACAACATCAGTGTCAGAACTAAGTGAACAGTTAAAATTGCAGAAAGTACTATTTATTACAACATAAACAAATATAAGTGTAGGCGGAAAACGTTAATAAATGCAGTTTAGATCGCCGTTTAGAGAGATCGGTCAGTTTCCAATGTTTAAAAAAATATCAAAAAATATTACAGGAAGACAAATCAGTAGACGAACTATTTCCAGGAGACAAAGAAGTTGGTGTTCAACGATACATAGCCAGAACAGTGATTAATTTCAGTCACGTCAACAAGAAAAAGCGACTGAACTTTGCTTTGCAGGTCGTGAACAAACCCTTGGATTATTGGAGAAATATTTTATGGACCGATGAGAGTTGGTTTGCGATCGATAGAGATTATCATAAGTCTTTCGTTATTCCCGAAAAAAAGAACAGAATATATTAGAATTTAATTTGAATTATAGATGGAAGATTTGCAAGAATCGCAACAATCAGTTTCGAAATTAATGAGATTATTGATATTATTGATTCGAGTTTTCGATTTTTTATGATTCCATCATAGAAAATGTATGTTACGGATCGCACAATTATGTAGGCTTCTACAAAAGATGGAATAGAGTCAGAACTGCACGATAGCATACTTCGAGTTACGTAGATATCACTACGATGCCTTCACCTTATCAATGACGATCGAAGCGCCGGGTCTAGTATGTATTTACGAAAATCATTTTTACGAAAATTATTTTTACGAAAATCATTTTTCCGAAAGATCATTTTTCCGACAAATTATTCTTTCGACACTGATTTTTCCGACTTTTCGGAAATTTTCCGACAAAATGTTCTTTTCAAATTTGCCGCGAATTTAAAAAGAACATTTTGTCGGAAAATTTCCGAAAACGTAGTAACATCATTAAATAATAATTTTGGGAAAACCCTAGAAATGTCTTGGGGATTCCCCCTTTATTTAACGTCAAACTTTAGTAAGAGTGTTTATGTTAGTCGTGCAAAGTTGTTCCCCAATTAAACATCACAATAAGTAAAATAATAATTAACTTCATTAAATAATCACTTTTGGGTAATCTCCTTATATTAAAATGGCTGAGAACGTATCCCAATTAGTAGATAGCAGTCATGGAGGTAAGAAATTATGGCTTAATGGATTTGCATACTACAATGACAAGAAACAAGAATCCGTTTATTATTGGTGTTGTGTGGATAGGGTAAAAATGAAATGTAAAGCACGGCTATTAACCATTTTAGAAGGAAGTATACATAAGCTCAAGCGTCCACCAGGAATCCACACTCATGAGCCCAGTGCGATAAACGGCGAAGTGGATAGAACATCTGCCAATGTACGGGAACTTGCAACCACCTCTCATGCCAAAGTAACCAAAATAATAAACAATGTAACCAATACTTGTGATATTGTAGCAAGACCATACCTTCCATCAACATCTGCTCTTAGGCAGAGAATAAATCGTCGGAGACAAGCGACAAGAAATAAGGAACCGACGAATATTGGCGACATAGAGATTCCTGATGATCTAAAAACGGTTGATGGAGATGACTTTTTGATTTGTTTTACAAAATTCAACTCAAAGGCAGTACTCTTATTTGGTACTCCATGGAACCTCACTAGATTAGCGCAGTGTTCTTGCTGGATAATGGATGGCACTTTTAAAGTAGTACCATCTATCTTCAGACAATTATATGTCATTCATGGGTTAATTAAAACATCATCGGCTTCAATAACAACTCCTCTCGTATATTGTCTTATGACAGACAAATCTGAGGATTGTTACTCGCAAATGGTATACGAGTTGTTAAAGAAAAGTTGTGAACTAGGGATTGAACTAAAACCAGAAACAATAATTACTGATTTTGAAGCGGCCAGCGTGAAGGCATTCAAGCAATATTTACCTAATGTAAATTATAAAGTATGTTTTTTTCACTTCTCTCAAAATATTTGGCGAAGAATTCAAAAAGAAAAATTGTCAACCAAATATGGAACAGACACCAACTTTGAATTTCAAATCAAACAACTGAAGTGCTTGGCGTATCTCACTCCAGAAGAGATCCCAATTTGTTATCAAGAGTTAGTTAGGAACGCACATTAAAACGCAAAACGTTAAAACGCGTTGAACGCGTTAAAAATATATTCCTATATTTCGGATGTATACATTTACGGAAGAAAGAATAACGTTAACAGTAGACAATGGAATCCGAGGTTTAAGCCGGAATTTTGGTCAATTATCTCAAACCTTGAATTGAATCTTCCCATTACTCAAAATGGAGTGGAATCCTGGCACAACAGGCTCAATCATTTAATTGGAATGCATCCAGGTACATATTCACTTATAAATGAAATAAAAAAGGAATATGTGTTCATGAAGAATAAAATTGAACAATTTATGAATGGACAGTACATTCCAAAATCAAAAAAATATACAATATCAAAACAAAAACGAATCAAAGCAATTCTTTTGCGGAAAGTTGAACTATCGAAAATTGAATTTTTAAAAGCACTAGCTCAAGTTAATTAATATATGTAATCACTTATTTAATAATTATGAATTAGGAATGCTGCCAATGAAATGAGTAGGGAAAGACTGAATTTAAATTTGAAATGCTGAATCTACACATATGTGATATATTAAGCAATTATATTATGGAATACACGTACCTGAATTTACGTAATATACATAAATGTAATACATTTCTTGTATTTTGTGAAAGTAATTAAAACATGAACTAACGAAATAAATTGTTATTTTATATTAAATTTATTGTTTTTCGGAAAAGTAATATGTCCAAAAGGTAAGTTTTCGGATAAATGATTTGTCGTAAAAATAATTTGTTCACAAAAATTTTTTTTTCGTAAAAATGAACTGTCGTAAAATTGGTTTTCGGAAAAATGATGGACCCCCGAAGCGCCATTACACTTTCTACCATAGAAAAATTAAAAATTTTTAAAAATCTATGACCGCACAAACTTCCCTATAGTTAAACGAAAACAAAACAAGGCAAGAAAAAAAGCGGGGAGTTATAAGAATCAATATAAATAAAAACGTGAATGAAGAAAAGTTTTAAATACGACGAACAAAAAAATGTGGAGGGTTCAGAATCCGAATTAAGAAAAATGAATTAAAAAAAGTGGTATATGTATGAAAAATTTCCACTTATTTTAATTCGTATTTTGAACAAATTTCCGGAATTTAAAAAAATTACACCAAAAAAAACTCAATTCAAAATGAATTAAAAAATGCACATCTTATTTCATTTTTTAGAAAACGTATCTTAAATCGTTTTCAAATTGATTTAAAATACATTTATTTTATTTCATGTTTTACGCATTTTTCTTTATTCTAAAATTGAGTAATGGTACTCTCTATTGGACATGTAAGTCTAAACCATTCAATTATTGCAACTAATGCTTTCATTAATGAAAATATAAAACAAACTTAAATTTGCAAATTGACATGACTTAAAAAAGGTCCTAATTTTTCATATAAAAACACTATTTTTAAGTCAACCTTTTTAATTTCAGCCTTTTTTAATTCAGGGAGCCAGATTATTAGGGTAAAGTTTAATTTAAGCATACATCGATAAAATCAGGTAAAGAGTATACATTTTAAAAAATTTTTAATGCAGGATTGTTTATTAATAGTTATTAGGAGGGAAAAGCTAAATTTTTTCGGAAAAGTTTTTGATTTTCCGGAAAATTTTTAGTTTTTTTATTGTTTCAATATTTTTTTTTTGTTTTCTTTATTTTTATTGAAAATAATTGCTTCGTCAGGCTCCTTAAATTAAGAAAAGAGAATTTAAAAAGTGACATTTGTATGAACGTTGATTTTTTTTTACATGGTTGTCACGTAGCACGGTTTGACTATACATATTTTATTTCACATTATAAACAAAAAATTTACATTTGTTTTTAATAACAAAGAAACGCATGCTAAATTTAATGTTTTTAAGAAAACGTTTCTCTTACAGTTTTTTTGTTGTATTGTAGAGAAAGATAAAAAACATGCATTTCATAAATTTCATTTGTTTAATTTTTTTTTTTTTTTAGAAATAAAAGAAAGTATTAATTGTCCAATGGATTTAATGTCCTTTTAAGGTCACATAATACCTCCTTTTTCATTCACGCATACATCACCTTCACACAATTACAGTATACCACCTGCACATTGCAAGCTCCATGTCAACCTGCACACTGACATGGACGGTGGGTCGGCGCTTTGCATCCTGTCTCTGGAGGGATTCAAACCCAGTACCTCCCGATCCAAGTGACGAAGCTTTAATCACTGCGCCACTTGTCCGGTAGTCCGGTAATTTTCATATTACAGTAAAAGCCCGATTATCCGGCATACAATTAACCGGAACACTCAGTTAACCGGAGTTATAATTTTTAGAACTTTTTTTGCTTTTCTCTCTTTCTTTTGTCTTTCATATGCATTTTTTAATTCATTTTCAAATTTGCAATTGTTTTTTGCACATTTTTACTAATGAACTTCTTCACTTTTTAGCAAGGGAAAATTCTTTTTCACATTATTATTTTTATTATTCGGGAATTCACAGAAAATATACTTTACTAAGAGCTCTGTCATCCGGATTGCTTGGGGATGAGAGCACCGGATAATTGGATGTTTCATTAAAACTAGAAATTCTACAAGAATTTCACTTGATTTCATTATTTTTTAGGATTATCGTTTATTTATTTTCAAATTATGTACCAGAAAATATTTTTTTATACATCAGTTCATTGAATTTATTGCAAATAATAAATCCATACATATGTATATGTGTACGTACACCCATACGAGTATTCAAAATTTAATAATATATTCAATATGTCACTAACCTAACTGTAATACGACTTTACACATTCAATTCAAATAGAATACTGCATAAAACGGAAAAAAAGTAAAGGGAAGTATATTTTCTGTGAATCCCCGAATAAAAAAAAAAATATTTCCCTTGTAAAAGAAAAAAGCAAAAAAAAATCCTAAAAATTAAAATTCCAGTTAACTGGGTGTTCCAGTTAATCGGGCTTTTACTGTAATATGAAAATTAAAGCCACTTAAAATTTTCAACTAATGCTTTCATTAATAAAAATGAGCAAAAAACAATTGCTCATTTCAAAATGACTTAAAAAATAAATATGAAAGAGAAAAGAAAGAGAAAAAAGCAAAAAAAACTTCCTCAAATATTAAAATTCCGGTTAATTGTTTGCCGGATAATCGGGTTTTTGCTGTCGTTAATTTTTACGTTTTATTTCGATTTTAAATACACATTTTATTTCAAAATTTTCCGGGAAAAATTTAATTACATATTTTTTGAATACTTTTCTAAAATCATTTCCTAAATAATTTAAAAAATATATATATTTTATTTCAGTTTTTTACTTTTCTTAAAATATTTTGAAAATGAATTAAGAAGTGCACATATTAAATCAACTTTTATTATTTCATTTCTATCACCTTTAAAATCATTTTCATAATGAATTAAAAACACTTATTTAAATTCAGAACACTTTTCTTAATTCAACTTTTCTTAGTTCAGGTAGCCCAAAAAAGCATTTGAGAAAAACAAATAAAATAAATTTATAAAGGATATTCTAATCGATATTCAATATAAGAATAATATTAAAACAAAATAAATAAAGAAACAATTTTCCGTAAATTTAAAAAATACAAGCTGAGACGTTTTCAAGAATATTGTTCCTGCAAATAATAATTCTTGATAGGGCTCGTTAAAATAAATAATGGGCTGAGAAACTGCGAAAAAGTAAAAACGAGGAAAACGAGCCGCGAAACAGTTGGGCCCCTAGGTCCCAGAACAGGTTACAGTTAAATAAATTTAAAAAAAATTAAAATGTGCAATGAGTGAGCCTTTTTTTGGCTGAAACTAAACTAAGCGTTCTACCAGTGGCACTATTTTGGCTATCCCTGGGAATAGGGAACTGGGAAAAATATTTTCATAGCAATTTTATCAAAATTGTTTTTTTCAGGCCTACTGATGGTATTAATTTGATGTAAGTATTTATGAAACAAAGTTGATTGGGAAAATTTTGTTCCACAACATTTTTATAGGATAATAAATAATACCTGAAACGTTATTTCGGAAATACAATGGGGGGTCATAAGTAAGTAAACACGGCAATGGATACGGCAAAAGTGCCATGTCAAAAATTTATTTTTGTATGTGTTTTCAACAAACTTACACATTTGTGTTTTCCTTTCAAACTTATTCTCGTCCGAAAAAACACTATAACTATACTCACAATTGTGTTGGTTGTACTTAAAATCAAGCGAAATTTTTTATCAAAAACGCCATTACATACTATGATTTTTTACTCACATTTTTGTGTGGTTTGGACTTAAATTGAGCCATTTTTTTTTTGGTTTGGTTGAAAAGGGATATTTCGACTCGTGTATTTTTAAAAGATATGTTACGTAAAAAATACTAAAACGTAGTATTAAAAACATTTGGTCTGTTATAACGAAAAAATTTCCATTGGCTGATGCCACACTAGGGTAACTTTTTTCTGGTATTTTTTTCGCTTCTTTCCCCTTTACCAATAAAATCAAAAAATTGCTGTACAGATAAAACCGATTTTATTGGTAAAGGTGAAAGAAACGAAAAAAATACCTGGACGGTCATTTTGTGGTGCTTTATCACCAATTTTTATCATTAGTGGAGACTTTTTTTGTGATAAAATTCAAAACATAAAAGTCTACAAACACAACCCTGCAAAATGAATTTTGAGGGGAAATGATGAACTAAAAGTGACAATTTGACATTTGTGTTTTAGTCATATGAATGTTTTTTATGAAGTACTTTTTATGTAGTGATATAGTATGTGCACATACAATTTTGTATACAAAATCCTATTTAATATGTCCAATGCATACATACAACCACATCAATTTTGATTTTTTGTTCTATTTGAACCAAACATTTTACATTGATTTAGAAAAGTAAATCGAATTTCAAATAAGATTTTAAAGTTTAAAAATGTAACGTCAAAACAACACGAATTGTCCACCTCACTATAAGAAATTTAATGCATATATTTCCGAACGAATAATCTTCACATATTTATTAATGAACGATTAAAATATATTTCAATTAAATTTAAAAATTTTAATTAAAATATATTTCAATTAAATGGTTTAATTTAATTTACATTTTTTAAGATTTATGCACATCAAATAAAAATTGATTTTGACACAAACATTAAAATATTTTTTTTTATTTGTGAAAACGAGATAGAAAATATTGCGCTCTTTTTCTAAACGCATCAATATACGACGTGACATAATTCATCCGATTCATTCATGAATTAAGCTACGACAATTTCTTTTTATCACACTTTTTATCACCAAATGTGATAAAACACCACAAAATGACCTCACAGATAAAAGTTGCCCTAGGTGTGGATATGCACATTAACTGTTTTTTGTTTAATAGCACCGTTACTTTGTTTCGTTTCTTATTGCGTTATTCTCAGTATTTTAGTGCAATATTAAATAAACTAATGTTAAGTTGTGCACTTGGGTTTTCGCATTAAAATTGTGGATTCCATTTGAAATGCGATATTTTAAAACGCGAATTATCAAAACGCGATATTCCAAAACGCGATGTGGTAATTTCAGTTTAGAGGAATTTAAAATTCGATAGGAATGGGAGTATAGGGCCGGGTTATATCAGGTGGGTCGCTGCACTCCCATTGCTTCGCAGTACATATTCTGTACCATATCGCACTTTGTACCATATCGCGTTTTGTACTATATCTTCGAAATATCGCGTTTTGAAATATCGCGTTTCGAGTGGATCCCTAAAACTGTAATTGCTTTCTAACATAATTTCTTAGAAAAAATGGTTAATAATAAGTAATTTAGACATCTTACTTGAGAAAGTGAAAGGCAATATTACAATTAGTGGAAAGAAAACAATCCTACCGAAATATTACAGCAATTTTTAATAAATCGAGTGCAAGAATTCATAAAGTCGTTAAAGCATTCAAGGAAACTGGCTGCATCCACAAACTACCATGAACTGGAAGACCACGATCAACCACAAAAAAAGGTGGAAACCCAAATTGTAACCTTATGTTTCAACAATCGCTTCCAATCAGCCCAAAAGATTCGAAGAAAGTTACTCAATGAAGGTAAGCAGGCCCCTTTCGTCTCAACAATTAGCTGTCGGCTTCACGAGAATAAGTTGCATGGGCGGGTTCCGAGAAAATTACGAAAAGACTCATCTTTTATTTGGAACATTTTTAAAACAAGAAAATTTTTGGAATAAAATATTATAGACCGATGAATCTATGATCCGAATGCGGCATAGTCATGGTCGAATGTACGTTTGGAGAAAATGTGATGAAGAAAATGTGATTATCTTATAACTGCACAAAGTCAACTCTGAGGAGTTCTGAGAGAGAAATAATGGCGTGTGGGTGCTTTTCCGCATATGGAATAGGCAAAATAATATGTTTGGAGGGAAAAGTAAATGCTGCAGTGTATCTGAAGCTGATACAGGAAGATATTGTTCCAGAAGGGAAGCGGTTTATTGTAAATAATTTTATACTTCAGTAGTATAAGGCTAAAATTGTTCAAAATTAATGTTCTAGCTCGGTCACTCTATAGAGCCCCCGACCTTTCACCCATAGAAAAAATGTGGGCTTGGTTAAAAGTGAAAATTGCCGAAAGGACACCAACAAATTTTTCAGATTTAAAGGAAATTATTCAGTCAACCTGGGCAAGTTTTACACAGGAAGATTATAGAAAGTATGGTCTTTCAGTTGCCAGTAGAATTGATCGAATGCCGATGAATAATGGAGGTCATTGTGGAAATTAAACAGTCTTTTTACTTACTAATAAATTCTTAAAGCATATTTTAAAACTTGAATATTATGTTATAATTTATTTTAAATTAAAATAAAATTGTTTTTATTTTTTTAATACCTGATTTTATTAACTAAACTAAATGAATGCCTTTTATTAGAACTTCGTATACTCTTGCGCGTCTTGAATATACTCCTGCGGCATAGATTAGTTTAAGTATTTGGCTTAGTGCTATAAGCAGACTCATATATACGATACGACCAGTGGCACTATTCTGGTAATTCCCTGGGAATAGGGAATTGGGGAGAAAGATTTTATTTGTAATTTCAATTTAAAAAAACATCTGGCATACTGAGGTAAAAAAAGCTAGTGGTAATTTTTTTGAAAAAAAAGTAAGATTGGGAATAATTTTCCCTACCAATTTAGATATGGAAAAATTTATAAATATTTACATCAAACTTTTCTCCTAAGTAGGCCGGAAAAAAATATTTGAACTGTAATTACATATTAAATCTTTCCCCAATTCCCTATTCCCAGGGAATTACCAGAATAGTGCCACAGTTACAAAAGAATTGACCAAATCGGTAAATTATACGAGAGGGAAAATATTTTTACACACCGGCCAGATGCATTCACAATCATCGGCAATATTTTCTTAGGTGGCGTTATCTTTGTTTTCGAAGTTTATCAATGTTGGGTTAATTATATGAAGATAATAAACTGTTTATCATAAAGATTCAATAATAAAAATCTAGTCTACATATTACTAAAACTTCAAAAAATGTAAACTTTTATTGTTTTCTTGCTTCGAATTCAATTTTATTTCGGCAAATTTATAGTACACTATACTTAACAACTTATTGTGATGAAACAGCGTAATGCGATGAAATATTTTTACCAGATGAATTCTTTTGGAATTGAATATACAAAATTTCTACATTCATCTATCGATATTTTGGGCCAAATTTCCTTAAGAGCATCTTTCAGTTGGTCTGTGGTTGATAGGTCCTTCGATCCATTATCGATCACAAATTTTAAATTGGGTGAGGATGGTGGCTAGTCTAGAACGGAATATTCTTATCCTGGAACCATTTAATTGTAAACTTTGCCTTGTGGCAAAGTACGTTGTCTTGTTGAAAATACTCGTACCATTCATGAAAAGCAGCATTCAAAATAGTATCAGTATATTCCGTTAAAGGTTCAGAAATCAGTTGGGCCTTAGGCATTAAGACGACCCTCGTAAAATAATAACAAGCCGGTTCCATGAGCGGAAAAGCAACCTCATACACCCAAAGTACCACCTCCTCATTGTTCTTTTGTTGTAAATCAAACGGTTTATATAGTTCTTGCTGAGTTCGTATAACAAAGCCCTTGATTTCGGTTAGTTAACTCAAAATGTGATTCATCAATGAATAAGACACGCTTCCAATCTTTAGGTGCCCATGCAGAATAAATTTTACACCATTATCACCGCCTCTTGGTTTCATTCTCATTTTGATACGCTCGCCGATTTCGTGTATTGCTTTTGAGACCATTTTCCAGAAGACGCCGATGTCTTATTCGTGTACTTACTTGATTTTTCAGCGTAGGTGTCCATGCTAACAACGTTTTAACATACACGTCTTGATTAGAGTATTAACTTGACCTAATTCTAACTGTTTAAAAATATAGAATTTTATTTTTAACTACAGAACATTTTTTAACTAAAAAAACAAATGACACAGATTTTTCAATGTTTAATACAGAGATTTGCTGACTGCTAAAAAGTGTTGCCGGTGTGGTGTAATGTTAGGCATACGTAACCGGATAATTCGAAAAACGCACAGACACAAAATGAAACCCGCGCGGTTTGGAATATCTTAAAAAAATTATAGTCAATGGCAGATTGTCTTCAACGCTAAAAATGACGCAAAAAAGACGTCACTCGATTTTAAAAGAATCCAAATTATATTATGCATAATAATTCAACAATAAAATTCCAAATACTTATGCTCACTTGAAAAAATGTAGAAATAAAAAAACAAACAATGAAGTTTTTCCTAGCATTTTGTTATTATTGCTCCTATGTTTTTGTCAGTGCAAACTTGATAAAATTAAATATTAAAGTTTGGCCTTTTTAATATTTATACGCAAGTTAAATATTATTACAGAATAAAATAAATTTAATCAAGTTTTCTTTGAGGTTTTTCTGATTACGAAACCAATTTTCGTGTAAAACATAACTGGCGCACGTCTAAAATCATTGCACATATAGAAATATCGACCATACGGTAAAAACGAATTCTCCAAGAATTTGCATTTAAAAATAAAATCCTTAGAACGTCATATAAACCAACTCAAATTAATATTTAGAGGAAAAATTTGTTTCGCAATTTAGTTATGAATTTTTCAAGTGTTGTGTCTTAAACTATTTTTATTAATTACGATGGAAATAGCCGAAAGATTAGTGGTGTCGCCTTCCTCGTCATCGTCCGATGATGATTGTTGCTTCTATTTTTCTTCATCGGATGAAGAGGACGTTATACAAAAAATAATTAAAATTTATTTGGATTCTTACAATTTTTTTATTAATTTCAGCTTGGAATTGGTGACGCCAGTAAAAAATTCCTAGACGTATTTTATTGGATCTCTAAGTAAAATATGTACATGATTTGGGGGTCTATAACCTATCTTATATATCAGAAAAAAATTCACGAATTTGCGGTGAACAATACGACATTCTTGGAGATGCAGCACATCGTTTGAAACATTTTTTTAAAAGAAACGATCAAATTACGCATGATATGATTTATGGGATAATACGAAAGCAGTTCCTGCTGTTGCAGGTAAATAAAACATTTATAAAGGGTGATCAAATTAGAATTATTTGTTTTATAAACATAGCGGACATTTTTTTCAGATTCCCTTCAAAATTAACCTTTGTGTTCAGTATTTGTTGGCAAACACCAAGGAAAGATAGACAGTTGCACAGCGTTTAGAAATTGTAAAATTTATTAGAAAAGTTATGAATCTATTCGGGCTATGTTTCGCGCATTACGTGAAATATATTATGACCAACACAATCGACATACAGAGCTTAATATTCGTAATGTAATTAAAAAATTGGATACAAATTGTAAGGTTTGTGATGTTTAGAATTCAACCCGTCAAAAACGTAAACGTACTGTTGAAAACATCGATGATGTGAACCAAAGTGTGGGTGAAAATCGAGAACAATAAAACAGACGTCGTTCGACGACATTATTTACACGTGTAGAACATAAATTATTGAGGCGGTGTGAGAAAAACGACGCCACGTTGGTACTAATTCTTATAGACATAGTTAAATTTTTGACCGAAGTAGCATTGCATGGATCATTTAAATCCCCCACAGTATAATACAAACATAATATTTACTCGTACATTTTGAAATTATTTAACGCCGCGTGCCAACATTTTTATTATTCATAAAAAGCTTAATTTTGTATTCAAAATAAAAAAGGAACAAAACACATCTCGCAATATCCGCGCATAACGCATCACACCAATGAGTTCTAATCTCAGGAGCTTTTGATTTTTATGCGATTAAATCATCTTACACATCCATATACATAATGTAGCAGCATATATAGGAGGATGAAAGTAAAAATGAAATAAAATTAACGCATCATTAAATTTTTTGTTATAAAATTCAAAACCACACCTTCATGAATTATGAAAGATATAATAAAGCTTTATGTCATAATTAAAATGAACAAATAAAATAATTTATAGACTTAATATAATACAGAAGGAATATAAAGATCTGTAATTATGTTTATCGTAAATTTTTGTTATGCTAAAAAAGCCTTACAACTTCATAAATTTGTATATACCCGTAGAATACGTAATTTTGTGATACTCCACTGTACCAAAAAAAAAATCAGATCATTCGATCGACTGTGATAAATATTAAATATATGCCTTGGACCAAACATGTATACTGAGAATATAAAATTGAACACGATCCTGTGCTTTGCACGTCATCCTGCCACTTTGCGTAATGTTATCAAATTATTTCGGGCCTTTGTTATTGCTTCCTAAAATGATTCGCAATTCTCCGAATTTTAAGAATAATGATTTTACAACGAACGGAAAATGCATAAACATGAAACGTGCTTAGATATTCTCGGGGTATGGGTAGACATTTCTCAAACTAACTGTCTATTCAAAATAAAGTTTTGACGCCAGTCTATTTGCACCGTGCAAGGCCAACAAGGTTTTAATACCCCAAGATACCTCCCACACAAAAAAAACGATCAATAACTTTAGTATTGCAACCCGCAATCGAATTCGATCAATTCAAAATACACCCACGGGCAACCCAAAGAATAAACCTCAAAGAATATGATAAAGGCCGTATGGCTGGCCTATTGATATTGTGCGCCGTGGTTCAGCTTCCGTAGATGTTCTGTTGGTCTTGTCATTTACCGCACCAACGCTCGCAACCAATCTCACTGGTTCAGTTTTTGGTGAACAACTGAAAAGCTGAGTTCATTCGAGAATAACCGACACTGGGAAATGACAATTTCGGAAGCAGCCTTAGAGTTCTTGCCAGTGCAAATTAGAAACCTCTTCGCCATTAAGTTAACAACGTACAACCCATCAAATCCGAACAGTCTATGGGAAAAATATAAGGAGAGCATGAGCCAAGATGTACTTTTTGATGCCCGTTTTGAGCTCAGAGTGCAAGCTCCAGAGAAACGTGACTCCAATATTCTTCACGGCAAAGTCACGAGAGAGAGAGGAATTACAACGTCGAAGAGCTGACGCACCACGTTTAAACGAACAAGCCACTTTTTCAACTAAACATGCAGGGGCCTCTCTCAAGGCAATTTTGCCGACTAGATCTCAGGGTTTTGGGTCGTGCAGAAGTTGAGGCTTGCGTGTTACTGGCCTGCATCGTGGAACAGAATAAAATAAAAATAAAACAAGCTAAGAAAATTGAACTTAAATTAAGGGACACCCAGAATTCGGCGATCAAAATTTGAGAAACCATGATAAACTTAATAATAACCGGGTGCGCCCACTCAGAAGCGACCAGATCTCCGCGAGTGACAAGTACCTAGTCTGCTGAAGAGGCCTCTCCGAATGGCCCATCATCCCCGAAAGGCCGATGCCCCGCCACAATAAAGCCGCATTAGAGGGTAGGGATATCTCTTCAACAGACCAGGTCTCTTTTCACCCGGAGATACCTTCAGCTAATCCCCCACAATTCACACTTTGACAACGAGAGACCGTCGAAGTGCCACGGGGAGACCGTGTGGGTTTTGCGGTCGTTCCCGAATGGACTACAAAAGCTGAGGTACTATTATGAAAATTCTATATCGGATCCGAAAGCGGATTTTGCTATTATGAAAATCCGATATCGAAAAATCCGCTATTATGAAACTAAAAAGAGAAAACGAAAGCGTATTTTCCAAAAATCGAATGTCAAAATCCGACTGCTATTTAGGTGACGAATTTCATTTTTTGTTATCGAATGTGTGTTTCTTCAACTATTTAAATCAATATATTATTTTTACGAAATATAAAAACTAAAAAAATATAAATTAAACAATATTTAAAATGTAAGTATAATATATAAAAATATTCATATTTAACCCTTTGCACTCGATTTTTTTCAAGGTGCATCCAACCACTACTTTTAGCTAAGTGAATTAAAATAATTTACAGTGGTAGAATTGAACGTATTATATTTATTTCATTTATTACCACTATGAAATGTTTTAATTTTTGTGACCTTTTACAGTGTGGTACTTTTTTTTGGTCTACAGTACAGACTGATATACGAGTTTTAGAGTAAATTAGTATTGTCACTTCCAGTGTGACATACGAGCGCAAAGGGTTAAATGATAATTATAATTAAATTATTTATTTTGAATTTATTAGGACTACAACAACTGGAGCATTATTGCTAACGGCATGCTTATATTTGACAAATTCGACAAAGACAATTTCATAATAGGAAAATTCGCGGCGGATCGAATTTCGATATCGGAAAAAACAATATCGGATTATTTCAAAATAGACCCCTGGACTCGCCACTCCGACCCTGTGGATGTCCTACCAAGAGAATGACGGGGAGTGACAAGCCCAGCATGCAAATAAGCAACCGACACAAAATGAGAATCCTCCTCCCAACATACCGACCCGAAAAGATATTTAGTACTTCATTTTATTGAAAGGGAGAAAACAAAAAAAACTAAATTTATAAAGTAATAACTGAAAATACATAAAGGCCGAAAGAACAAAATTAAACATAAACCCGAATGCCGGAAATCCTTCAGTCGATACGACTAAAAGAAAAAATTATAGCAAAATGGGGGTAAGATTATCAAAAGCGAAAGGTAAAATAAAGAAAATTAAAAAAGAAATGGAAAAATACAAAGTAAATTAAGAATGAGAAAAACCAATGTGCATCTCGTGTACGCGCTCGTTGACCGATATCCGACGCTATATATTATTATGAAAAAAAAAATTATTTTTAAAAATCGAAAATTGAATAATTTAATGCTGTGTGCCTGACGCTGATTTGTTTTGTATAAATTTCCGACTAACTAAATTCCCTAAACTCTCTTCGACTGTAAGGTTTAATCTCGCTGATAACCTCGATTATGCCCTAATGGGCCACCAACGATGTTGAACACCTTCCCGCCTTTGACCGCAGAAAGTTGGGCGCTATCTCGCAAAAAAAAAACATTAAATGTTGCACATTGTCCGCCAAAACCGAATATAATGTTGTTAGGCAGTTGCTCGCCTTAACCGTAAATAAATTTGGCCTCGATAGGCCACCGAAACTGTTGCGGTGCTTTTCACCGATACCAAATAATACAAATGGCCGGCTGGCCACCTGCTCTTTGCGGTATCTTCACCGTAAATAAAAAGGTGAATGGCTAAGTTATTGTTGTTGGCCACCTGTTACCAATTAAGTACCCGTTGTTCAACTTTAATTAAATGCTGTACCCGCTGAAAATAATTTGGGATGGCAAACCCCGGAAAAACTTTCTCACGACAACTTGCAAATCAATTACTTCCAGTCAAATCGGTATGGCCCATCTACCAATTTATATTCGTTTTCCCATAACACGAGATTACCCACAAAAAAATCCAGGAACTCTGAATATTTTTATTTTTTTATTTAAGTAATAAGATGGGTGTTTTTATAAACTATATAAAAAAAATTTAATTTCACCCAACAAGGTATGATCAAAATTAGAAATATTTATTATAATATTTTACACCGCCATTATCATAAAATGCTTTATTCATAAAACAAATCAAACTTTTAATTCTTGACCAAAATATTTTTTCCAGATTTAGAATCAACTTTTCAAAATATAACACCTCACTCTCCTTTCACAAAATCAGAAACTTGACTAAAAAAATTCTCGCAGCAAAAAAATCCAGAAGTATATTTTTCCGTTGTGCCTCTCCTTTCTTTTTTTATTTGTCCGCGTCACTACCCTACCCATTCCTACCGTGCATCAATCGCAAACACGAAACACACAAAAAAAAATACTCCTCTACACTTTAGCCGCCCGCCCGTACACACGCAAAAGGTGCACATTGGTCTTGCTTCATAATTCTCTCGTCGCTAACGTAATACAATAGGGGTGGGTAAAACATAAAACAGAATATTAAAGCCCATGCACACTGCACAACAATTTTAATATGAATACTACAGATGGCAATGTCATCAGTAAAATGCATCAATCAAACAACTAAAATTTGAAATTAAAAAAAATCGAAATAAAAACGGGAAGAGGGCAATGTTATGACCGTGGAGTCGTAACAGCGTATATACGATACCATCATGGAATGCGTAAGAACACCAAGCGGCGGTCTATTTTTCTTAAATGCACCTGGCGGCACAGGCAAAACACTTTTTATAAATCTCAGATTGGCTCGTGGTTCTGACTGGTGATTTTCGCCAAACGCTGCCCGTAGTTACGCAGTCAACATTAGGTGATGAGCTTAACGCCTGCCTGAAAGCTTCAGCTCTGTGAACAATAGTACAGAAACCCCAATGGTCAACAAATATGCGAATTCGCATTCAGCAAGAAACAGATTCACAGCAATTCGTAGCGAAACTGCTGCATCTTAGCGATGGCACTTTCCTCATTGACACACTGACAGGCGAAATCATAATCACTGAAAATCTGTGCCAGTTAGTGTCGTCCATTGAGCAGCTGATTCAGAAAATATACCCAAACATTGACAAAAACTTCAAAAATCATGATGGCTATGCGAGAGAGCCATCCTTGTACCCAAAAATGAAAGCGTGAATCAAAATAACTAACAGACACAGAGTCAAATACAAGGGTCTACCACATACAAGTCATTTGATTATGTAGTAGACATCAATGATGTCGTTAATTACCCGCTAGAATTTCTGAACACGCTGGAACCACTTGGGATGCCTTCTCATATCTTGAAATTGAAAACAGGATCACCAATAATGCTTCTGCGGAATCTGGACCCGCCAAAACTATGCAATGGATCACGGCTCTGTGTCAAAAGTCTTTTGCCAAATGTCACCTAAGCCACTGTAATGACAGGGATTGCAAAAAGAGAGGACGTATTCATACCTGGCAGACAGTTGATACCAACCAACCTGCATACAAATTCG
This sequence comes from Nephrotoma flavescens, assembly GCA_932526605.1. Classification (NCBI taxonomy): domain Eukaryota; kingdom Metazoa; phylum Arthropoda; class Insecta; order Diptera; family Tipulidae; genus Nephrotoma; species Nephrotoma flavescens. The sequence continues at coordinate 32,653,551 of OW052220.1, read as the reverse complement.
ATAGCTCATAATTATAGGTAAATTTTTATTTTAGATTTGGGATGGGTTTGATGGCCCATAACCATAGGTAGATTTTAGTTATATGTTTATGAAGGGTTTGATGTAGTTATTGGGATAACATTTTCATTTCGTTATGTTTTGTCGATCAAATGGGCCATCGAAATGGGGTAATCAGATTGGTAACTATCTGGCGAAATCTCTAATTGCACACCACTTTAACGACAATTACCACTGTATTCATGATAATTATTGAACTCCTTTATCGACAATTTTGGCTTTATGAAACAGATCTGGATGTCTATTTCGTTATCATCATTTCTCAAGTAATTATAATTACCCACACATAATATTTTTCTTAATCCAGTCCATAATCGTCTTTCAACTTCTGATTAGTAAAATAATGTAATTATTATCATTTTTGCAAGAGTAATGATCGAAAAAAATTTTAAATTGTAAGAAATGTTTTATTGATAAAATATCGATATATCCAGCAATAATATTCGTAATCATTTCAAACTCACACCGCTAATTTCGCCGCACAGCCTCATATGACCTATACCTACTCCATAGTTATAATCAAAATTTATCTAAGGTCATGGACTGATAATTTTATTGGCAAAACAGGAAAAAATCAAAATTCCATCCCTTTCACCTTATTAAACCCACTCAAAATTTAGAATTTAAATCCACCTAGGAGTTATATGATTTAGTATCGGCATAGACCTTCACCAGTCATTTAGAAAAATCTAACAATTTTATTCACGAAATAACACAAAAAGGAACGTTTCACTCTTATAACCAAAAAAAACCCATTCAAAAGGTATAATCAAATTCTACTTGGTACAAATCAGATCGGCGTTCATCTGACAAAATCTTGGTATACAAATATTTTATTAGTTAAACGTCACTCAGCCTGGCTACTGTACAGAAGTCTGTTACTGAAAATTTTCAGCTAATCGTACAGTCCACTTCAGGTGAAATACGAAAATGCTGACAGTTTTTAAGGTGGATTATATAGCGTGTCGACTGTATATAGGTACCAGTACATTTTACTTATATACATATATATTTACGTGCAAAAGTTATTTAAAGTTTAAAGCACCAATCGAATTAAATATTAATTATTGAAATTAAAATAAATTCTAATGCAAACCACCTACAACAATTTTCCATATACCGACCTAAAGCAACCACAATATTTATCCAACATAAATTTTAAAACATAAAAACCAAATTAAATAAATAAAAGCGATATAATAAAATAATTATCGTAACTATTTATATACAGCTCTAGTATTACCTATAGAGGTATCTAGAGTAAAATGAGTAATAAAATATTTTTCATCAAAATAATTAGTAATTTAAACAAGAATTTTGTTTTCATTTTTTTATAAATTAATAACTAAAAAAAATTCTTATTACGTTATTAAAAAGCATAATATCAGAAAAATAAATTGTTATAAACAAAAACGAGAACCACAACAATTTTAATAAAAATAAAAGTAACAAAAAAAATGTCATAAAAACGGAAAATTATATCGAAAATTTTTCATTTATACGAGTAACATATTATGGCACTGATTATATTCAATTTAGAAACTCATTGTAATAAAAGTCCATTTAAAGTTATATTACAAAGTAGTTAACAATTTTTTTTATTTCACCTATACCGCCATCGTTGCTATTTTATTAGCCTAGCGAGCGGTGTTTGGATTGCCCCACATACCATACCATATGAATTAATAATTCCAGCCCTAGAAAACGTACAATATTAACATAACCCTTTAAATATAATATGTATTAACAACAGACGACTCATCATCAGCACATATTTGATTAATTATCAAACATGTTATATATAAAAACAGCAAGGAGACGACAAAGAAGACAAATAAAATTTAAACATTCTAATCTCAAAAAACCACATGAATTTTTTACGACGAAATTTTTAATTTTTCCGAAAAATTTTCATCAACCCTTAAAAATAAAAATTCACACAAAATAATCACGTATAGCTTTATAAAATAAAAAATAAATAAAAAAAAACAGATAACATTTTTATTTTAATTACAATGAATTACATTAAAATTATATGATTACCGTCAATGTAAAGCACAAATTTAACACTTTAAGATGGGTTATGTGTTTTATGTTTGTTCGGTTGAGGGGACGCGGCGCGGTGACGGCGCGGCAGGGTAAACATTTCGGAGGTATACGGTAAATAAATTGTATTATCAAAAATTTGTGTTGTATGTACCTTTTTGTCTAACCCATTTCTTCATCTGTATATTTTTTTATAATTTTGTCCTCATGCTCTCGATTCACATAAACATTTTTCTGAATAGGTTTAATATATTCTAATTAAATTCATTATAACACACAACATAATATAATATATACGGGAGAAGCAAAAAATGAGAAATCATAAAAATAAAAACTGTCACTTTAAATCTTTTTATATTAAGAGGTAATAAAATTTCTAAGTACAATCCACTTAAAATTCAGATTTTAAATTATTACCACTCACTATGTATGTATGTGTATCCCGTGTATAAGTTAATGTTAGTGTTTGATGGAAAATGTTGCCGAGAATTGAAAAGTTTTACTAGACGTCGTAGGTACGCGAAGTGAGCAGTGCCGAATGTGAATTTAAAGAGGATACCGCTGGCTTTGCAGTGAAGAATCCAGTTCATTCACCTTGAAATATTTGTTGATCATCGTACGATTTATTTTTGCATGCTTTGAGAGTTTATAGATCCGATGTGGAATCAACGATCATACCTAAGTCGTATAATGCAAGCAAAGTTTAAGAAATACCAGAAGCGAGGTTTAATTTAGGTTCCATCATGTCTTCAATTTCAATTAATTTAAAAGTTTCTGAGCGAGTTTAATCAAACCAATGCACTTGCATTATGATGAATACCTCTTTCGAGTTTAGAAAAATAATAAATTTAACGTTTTCGATTTAATTTTCATGATAACTATAATAAATAAGGTTCAACCCACACAATTGTGTCATTCTGACTGAGTTCATGTAAATGTACCGTTTTTTATTATAACAGGTTATGTTGGTATGAAAACATTGAACAACTTTAAAAACAACCGTATACTGTGGTTTTAATAAATTAGTTGTCACCCAAATATGAAAATATTAAATCAAAATGAACGTATTATTTTTCATTTTTGAACTTATATATTTGATATTAATCATTTTTAAAATAATTGTTAACATAACATAAAATAGATTCAAATTACACAAAACTTAAAAACATAAAATTCATTCATATAAATAAAAACAAAATGGAACAAAAACTATCATCTCAATAAGTTAGTTGACAAAGAAAAATTTTTCAGCTTCCTTTACTTGTGAAGCACTTATAATATTTGTATGGCCTTCTTTATTCCTAATTACTTCAGCAAGTCGCTTAGGAACACTTTCTACTGTTTTACGTAAAATGGAATTGTTGATAGACTATCACACATCACTAATTTGGGCTTTCAGTATCTGCTTGTTTTTGTTATTCGATTTTTACATTTTACGATTAATTTCATCCCACAAATGCTCGATCGGACTTAAATAGGAAGACATTGCAGGCCAATCCAATACTTGAAACCCATTTTCTGACAAAAAGTTTTTCGCTATATGCGAGCCGTATGTTTAGGGTCGTTGTCATGTTGGAAAATGTAATCGTGATGGAGACCCATTTTTTAGGTAGATGCTGCTAAGTTGTTTTTTAGAATTTCGCAATAGCCTATTGCCATTATTCTAGCGTCCACGAAATGCAAATTTCAAACTCCTTCCCATGAGAAGAATCTCACACTATCACGTTTCCACCACCATGCTTTACAGTTGATGTTAGGTTGTAATAGTTTTCTTATCGTGAAAATGTTCCGATAACAAAACTGTTTCAGATTCTCCTCGTTGTCGATGCAAGTGCAGCATGTCTTTAGATGAGACCTTCGTTGGGTCCCTTATGAGTTATCGATGTGTTACAATTTCATCTCCAGTGGAAGCACAAAAAAGATTACTTACACATTTTATATTGCACTAAACATGAAAAAAACATAAAAGTAATACACTGCTTCATGAGAGTGAAGTAAAATTGACAGTAAAATTCAATCCAGACGCGAGAAAAAAAATTAACGCAACTGAATACCGTTTTTGAAACAATTTATTATTATGTAAAAAAAACCAAACCCATTAAATGTGGGCTGTCTTAATAATCTTTCCCAGTTCTTTAATTCGCCTGCCTATAGGTTAGTATTAGTGGTTAATACCTTAAATTAAAAAAAATAGAAAAGAAATTTATATATATAAAGTTTTTAGATACATACATATATAATAAAAAAAATATTATGGCCCCGTGCGGATCCGATACTGCCGCCGTAAACCACCTGGTTTAATTCCTGAATTAATTCGTGGCGTTTTCACTTTTATAGTTTTTGTTTGTTTTAATATTACATATTTGTTACACTTGTGCTGAAGCAACAGTCCATCGTTTTTAATGTTATGCACGCACTCGTAATTTTTGTTATTCAAATGTTTCGTCCATGTTTTATTTACTTTAATTTTATGTACAACTATTTTATATATTATAATTACACGATTTTTTCAAATATTTTTTATTAATTTTGAGATATTATTATTAATGATTATTATTTTTAATAGTAACTTGAATTATTAATTACATTTAATATTTTTGTAATGTTTATTTAATTTTTGTTTGTCGCCATTGGGTTCCATTACATTTTAATTATTTATAATTTTAATTATTGGTTGATCTATCAACCTTCAAAGTTAACTTCGAACTCCCGTCTTCCATCATCATCATCATCCATCTCCACACCTTTTGCCGAGCCAAAAATAATTTATCTCACGAAACCAAATCAATTCGTAAATACTAATGTTAAGTAATAAGTGTGTACAATATTAATACCTACACTACTAACAAAATATACAGTACGTGAAATAAAAAAAATGTCGCTGAATAAAAAATTGGGAAGTCAGCGAATTTAACCGAGAGATAAAATAATAAATTTCATTTTCGTAAAAATTTTTTTTTGTTGACTGATTTTGCATTTCCGCAGGAATTCTTTCAGATTCTCATGAAAGCATTCTTTCTCAAGTTTTCTTTCTTTGTTGTATAATCGTCACAAAGTACTTGTCGGAATACAAATATTTGGCCTTTTTCGCGCCATACAGTGACTCTTTCACGATTCCAAAACATTTTGAACTTTGATTCGTTGGTCCATCTACCTTTTTTTTCAAAAACTCTGCAGATTTGTTTGCATATTTTAATGAGAATTCTAACCGGGTATTTTGTGACGATTTTGCAATAATGGTTTTTTTTGCCACCCTATTGAAAAGGTCCGCGTCATGTAATCTATTGTTTATTATATTTTTGTAAACATTAATTCCGATGTTCCCAAAACTTTCCTGCATATTTCGTGTTGTTCATTTTGGATTGTGTTTAAACTTTCTAACAATTTCGCGATCATCACGCGTAATGGTTTTTCTCGGTCGCCCAGTAAATCTTGCAACGGTATACCTGCATCATGCTTTTAACAATTTTTCTTACCGCTTCTTGATTTATACCATGTATACTGGTAAGTTGCCGTAGTGATTTAAGCTGTTGGTATTGTTCTGCTATGAGTAATCGGTTCATCCCTGTAAATTTCGTCGAATACTCATTATTGCACGTGCAATCTTGAAAAACTTAAAATTCTATGAAAATTAATGCAATACTCAATATTTTTGTCTTTCGCGCTACAAAACACGATTACACACATTTATTCAATTGGTTGCACGTACACTTTATAGTGTAACACTGTCACCAAATTTATTGAACCCAACAAAAATTTTGTATTACTCTGATTCGGTGACACTTTTTAACAGAATAACTTTTAAAATAAACTGCACTGGAAGTATGAAATATTAAAATACATTACATCATACTAAAACAATAGATGACACACAAAGATCGATTTCTATGTGATATTGCTGAATAAAGTGCAATATTGTAAAATGTCATATCTGTCAACTAATTTATTGAGACCGCTGTATGAGGTATTTTTATTCATTTTGGTTCATTGCAATTTATTTGGACAACACCAATTAAGTGGCCCCTTATTCGCCAAAGCAAAATGTGCCCTTTTTGCCGTGTTTTCTATTACCTTTTCGAGCATCTCAAAGGTCTGAGGCTCGCTGGCGTCCAGTTTGCTTTTTAAATAACCCCACAAAAAGAAGTCCGGAAGGGTCAAATCTGGAGATCTGGTTGGCCAGTCAATGTCGCCTCTTTTTGAGATCAGACGTCCAGGGAATTTTCGTTGCAAAAACTGAATTGTATGATTTGCCGTTACTACTTTTTCATCCATTTGCGGGCAAACATAATGAGCCAACATCCACCGATATCGATTTCCATTGACTGTTTCGTTTTCTCTGAAAAATATGGCCCGATTGTTTTAGTTCAAACGCCGGCCCAAACAATCCCCTTTTGGTGCAATGGCATTTTATGGACCTCGTGTGGATTTTCCGTACCCCAAATGGGTCAATTTTGCTTATTAACGACGCCAGAGAGTGTGATATCATTTGCTTCCAAAAATCAGGTTCAATGTGAACCATTCTAGGTACTGTTTGGTCGTATTCCAAACGACGTGGACAGCCTGTCGGAAATATTCTTTTTGTAAATTGCACTTCATATGGAAACAAATGCAAACCATCCTTCAAAATGCACCGCATGGTTCCACTGACGCCAAAATGGTCCACGATATGCACGTTGAGTTAACACAACTGAAGGCCTATTTTCAATCTACAGCGTCACTGTATCGGCGCGTTGTTCCGGTGTGAAGCAATTCATGGTTTAAATTGTACAATTATTTCAAAAACATGTCTAATCAAGTCAATCGGTTGACAAATATCAGTTATCCAATGTTTACATACCGACATAAAAGATGGCGCACCCGAATGTTATTAGCTTGATAACTGTACTGTGCACGAAGATAAAGTAGACTCGAATGAAGCCTCAGTCGAAACTGTCAGCAAAAACATGACTGTAGTCCAACCAGACAATTAGCCTTTCCAACCAGACAATTAGCCTTTCCACACAGCGTGACATCACGATGCGTTTTTCTTCATGCGTTCTTACCTCTTCGCCTATAAACTAAATTTTAAAGTGGGGCTACTCACTAACGCAAACGAAAAAACAAAACAAAATTTTAGGGTTAGAATTTTTTTTTTCTTTTTACATGATTAGTGTGAAAGTAAATTTTGGTAGAAAATAAACAGCTGAGCAAATGTGAAGAATTTTACATTTTGTTGCAACACCTACTGCCACACCGTTCCATACACGGCTTCATCTTCTGGCTTCAAACAAAGTCGTAATAGATTTTTCATTGCTAATTGAAACCCTTATTTTATATAAAAACACCAAATTTCTTTGTATTGTTTTATTCTGCTCTCTCGAAAATAAAATTTAAAGAAAAATCTTTTTTTATTTGCATTTATATTTCGGTTAGTTCGGCTTCACCGAAAAATTTTATGTTGCAGTTAACATCGATTTTATAGGTAAACGGGAAACGGGACGCCGGTGAAATAGATGAAGCCGGTCTTTTGAAGCCGTGAATGGAACTAGATTTTTAAATTTTATTTTTTGTTTTTACTATCCATTTCGCTCAAGCAGTCAATATAAAATGAAAATAATTTTACTCATACATAGAGACGAGCCACACTTGAGTTTTGCGTGGAAAGGCAAGGGCAGCTTGAGTTTTGTTGATAACGCAGTGTACGTAAACGCTAACCGAAAATAGAAATGCAATTTATGCTTGGTATCCAGGCATATTTGTAGATAAAAAACAAATTGAGTAAGCTAAGCGACTGGACGTGTTGTTTAATTTTCCTGTATTGAAAAATAATTTATTCTAACTGAATTTAAATTTATGTTATTTAATTTTTATTGTTTGTCATAAATATTGTATATAAAGTGTAAATATATGTTTGACACATTGACAAGTGAGTATACATAGTAAATAAAGTGCATACTTAGACTTTTCGTACTGCGTAGAAGTAAAATACGTCTAAGCACATTTTAGAATTAAATACGGAATGCGGCAAATGCAATTTACTTTTTACAGACTGTACACTAATTTGAGCTAGTATAGTTGACGTATAATAATACATCGCGGAAATCGGGTAAGATGAAAATTTTTTAAAATTTTGTTTTGTAGGATTGTGTCCCTATCATTTTTAGGAGGTGCAAGCCAAAAATTTCGAAAAAATTATCACATTTTCCGGGAAAATTTTGACATTTTCATTTTTTTTGGTAACTAATTGTGTATCATTTTATTCAAAATGCGTACAAATGTGTAATTTTTATAAAAGCGTTGATATTAGGATTGTATAACAGTTTTTCGACAATACAGTAGTACAATTTTGAAATTTTTTCAATTTTTTTTACTTAGGCTGCGGGCCAATAGTCGGGTAAATCATTTACTATGGTAAAAGTCGGATTTAGAACAGATTTTACGATCAGTTTGCCATAGAAATTTTGAAAAATAAATGAATTTACCGAAAAATTTACTTAAAATTGACTTTTACCCGACTATTGGCCCGCAGCCTTAGTTTAGAATTATAAATAACATTTGGCACTTGAAGAATTGTATCTGAAAAAGCAAGGGTTTGGGGGCAGCTTTCATCCTCTAAGGTATACAACGAATTAAAATTACATTAAAAAAATTATTTTTATAAAAGTTGATTTTTTAACATTTGTGGCACTATCAGAAGAAGCGTTAACTGCGAGTTCATACGACGGATAAAAATCTCGGATTTTTCTATCCCAGATTTTTTTTTCAATAGTTTCAATTTTTTATATGAAAAGAGGCGTGCCCGTTGTAAAATTTACGTAATGTAATTGGTTAAAACGATGGGATAGTAAAATCCGAGATTTTTATCCGTCGTATGAACTCGCTGTAAGCGCGATAAAAACTCTTTGGTCTGTGTCTGCAAGGTTGATGAAGCAATTATTATTAATAAAAATAAATTAAATTAAAAAAAAAAAGATTGAAAAAATATTCAGGAAAATCTAAAATTTTTATTAAAATAACGAAAAATGTAATTATTATCTGTTTCATGACAGTGTAATTTGAATTTTTATTATTAAAATTAAGATTTGATAAATGCAGAATGAAAAAAAAAACAATAAAATATTTTTGGAAAAACTGAAAATTTTCCCGCAAAATGTGGTGATTTTTCCGAAATTTTTGGCTTGCACCTCCTAAAAATAATAGATATACAATCCTATAAAGAACATTTTTTAAAGAATTTTCATCTTACCTGGTTTCGACGATGTATACGTCTTCTACACTTGCCCTAATTTGTTGCTCCGGCTTTTGTGGCAAAAAAAATCAGCTACGACTGCGCTAGCGTCGATCGTGTGGCATGCAATTTAATAAGTAAATGACCAAATGTAATGTGGTTCTGCAATGATTTCATTCATTGTCTATACATGGTCATCTGTGGTATTGCTGATGCAGTTTCTCTTTATACGATGATAACTCCGCAATCATGTGCAATATCCCTCTGCGAATACTCCCTTCTGTGACCAGTGAAACACTTTGAAACACTCATAACACCGCAATCAAGTGCATCATTCTCTCCATTTTCTTCGAGCGGGTATTTTACTGCGGTGGATTCTGCTTCTTGCGGCAATATTACTGCAATATTCCAAAACAACCGTCTGGATAGTCAACAAATTAGCGATAACGGACCATAATGACCTTACACTATTCAAATAGTTTAAAAATAAAACAAACAAAGCTGTTAGGTAGCGGAAGGCTATATACAATTATTTTAGTTTGGCAATGTTAAAACATGAGATAGACATTAACATAAACTCTAGATAAGTAAAAATTAAGATTTTAAAAGAAGATCTGCAAAATATTAATTATGACATCTGTTGGGCAACGACGGACATCATAAATTTATTAATATTTTAAAACCAAGAAATGACAGCCGTCATTAGTACTTTTAATGATGAAAATTTAACATGATCAACGTAAAAAAGAATAAAATAACTACTGAAATACCATATGAAAAAATATTGAAAAATAACGAGCTCTTTCCTATTAAGGAAAATTGTAAAACTCTTAATTTTATTTGTATATGTAAAGCTAGTAATGTAATAAATTTATAAAATTCAACTTGTATTCCTAATATTTTTAAAAGTTTAAAAGCAGCTTGCAATATTATTAATAACCAGCACAACCAGCTTACTTTATATTTTCAACTAATAATTTCAAATAACTGTTGACTACTTATGTATCTGAAACCGGGTCAATTCTCTAATAATTAATTCGCCTCTCCTATTCTCAATCCTGTTATATTTAGTAAAAAAGTGTGAGGATGGATCCGGCGTCAACCGTAACTTGGCACAACTGTCTCCTATCTTGACGTAAGGTCGGAGCGCGATGCCATTAATTTTTTTTACAGTGCTCTATTTTGTCACTTTATCACAAGTGTGTTTCGCTATTTTGATATTGAATACAAATATCGAAAAATAAAAAAAAAATAAAGTCAGCCAGAGCCGTATCAGGAGAGTACAGTGGTTGTTCGATGATATTTGTTGAGTTTTGGGCCCGAAATTCGTTCAGAATGATAGCCTTGTGAAATGGTGCGTGATTGTGGTGCAAAATCCATGAGGGTTATTTCCACCAACTTGGCTTTTTCGACGAATTTGCTCTTTCAAATGCCGCATAGCGCCCTGATAATATTCTTTATTTACCGTCTGACCTTCTGGCAAGAACTCCAATTGCAAAACACCGCAATAATCAAATAAAACAGTCAACATAATCTTGACTTTTGATCGACTGGCGTGGTATTTTCCGTTTCGGCTCAGTTGAAAGACGGCATTTCAAAGTTTTTTGACTGGTTTGCATGTCAAACTCATAAACTCATGTATCGCCAGTTATAATGAGTTTTATAATTGTGGGGTCGGAATTGACTCGTTCTAGCATGTCTTCGACGACCTTTGCTTGATTGTGTCTTTGAAGAAAATTCAGGTCTTTCAGAATTAGTCGGATGGCGACGCATTTCATGCCCAAACAATCGTGTACAATGTTATGAATTGATTCGTGAGTAACAGAAAGTTTAGCGGCTATCTCTCTTAAACCGAAATGACCATTTTCTTCACTTTATTGATGTTACCTTTGGCAGGCCGACCAGAGCGAGGCAAATCTTCGTCCACATCACGACCTTTTTTGAATGCACTGTACCACTCATATGCACGTATTTTTGATAAAGTTGATTCATCGTAAGCCTTCTGTATCTTTTTCAGCTATTCGGCATACGAAATTTTATTTGCAATACAAAATTTGAGATAAATTCTTTGCTCGATATTTCTAGATAGTAGGGCACTGTAAACAAACTAAATAATAGATCACGCTCAAACATAGAGGACAGTTATGCCAACTTACCGACAAAAACAATTTTTGCAATCCCTTTAAGGGGGGCTTTTAAAATTACCAATTCCCGTTACTTTTTTGATATAATGAATATTTTCTTCCTATATGTATAAATCCTTTCATTTTTCATAAACTTTCGGCTGAGAATTATTGATTTTCTTAAAAATTGCATAAATCTTCCGCTGGTTTTTATAATATCAGCAAAAAAAATCTTTTTGGTGATAGAGTCCCTCAGCTGTGCTGTCCCTATCGGTGAATAGCAAAAACACATTTTTGATGTAAGAAATTTTCTAGTATTTTATATAGCATTAGGACCGAAGTTCAGATTACCACGTGAAATTAGAGCTTGAAATCTCAATTGTATTTTAACGAATAAAACATTAAATAAATTAAAGGAAGAAAAATTTTTTCTTTTTTGTCTTACGTGATAAGGTATGCTTATGCGAGTGCTTTACTTTTAGGTTCATATGGTTAAATTTCTAAACTTCACTATTATTTACTTAAAAACTCGATCATTATAAGCATCCAGTTAAAATCCACTACCACAGTAGCAGATTTGAAATTATTGTAGGATCCTCATGCCCTTATAAATAACATCACAAAATCGCTTTCCAATTATTCACCACAAATTCAATGTTATTCAACAGTTTGATGGTTAAAAATTGAGCTTTCATTTCACAAACATTGAACAATATCAACATGCACACAAAAAAACGAAATATTTAATTAATTTAAATTATAAATAAAAACAAAAATTTATTGTTAAATGAACCAATATTTTATCAACTATTGAAAATCGTTCTTTTTTCAGACATTTTTTACTACTTTTATTATTGTTATTGTGTTTTTATATCAAAAATCAAATAAATAAATAATAAATGTGAATTTTTTATGTTTGTTTATTTTAGTTCTGATGTTTTTTTTATTATTTAATATAAAATGACCAAAAAATAAATAAAAAATATACGTTTCAATTAAAATCTGTATTTATACGAGTATCCATAATTTGGTGAAAAACTGCGGGAAACACTTGACGTATTGACATTATCAAAGTCGAAATTAAATAAGGGCCTTTGACATAACACATATATTTATTGAGGCCAATTTTTTGGAAAGAGGTTATAATTGGTTCTGTATGAAGGCTATAATAAGTAAATAAAATCTTGCAAACCAACAAATTCGCTATATAGTAACGTTAACGAACAAGCAGAAAAAAACTCAATTAGAAAAATGAACAATTCCAAAAAATAAAGAAATATAATTTTTAATTTTCTTTTCTATGGAATCCGTTCATCTTCCTTAAAAATATCTATTGTTCTGTCCCGTACTAGGTATGTACATACACATTGTATTATATGTCGCCTCGTAATTTTCTTAAGACGAAACGGATGGCACACAACACATAACATTGTTGTATACATTTTGTGCTTTTTTGAAATAAAATACAAGAGCTTACGATTATCGTTACAAACGATACCATACATAGTTTTGTGTATAAGTGTAATTATCTAGAATTGCATGTGTTTGGCTACTTTATCTTCTCGATAATATTTTGTAGTTTAGTTGCTCTCTTGAGAAGTCTGGCGATGGATAATAATATGACTTTAAATTATAAATGTAGCCTCAAATATATGTAGTAACGATGTACCATCTAAAAATTTAAAGGTTTTGTAAAATACATAAAAATGGTTAGCTTTTTGACTGTGAAACCAAAAAGTTTTATGTGCAAGTAAAAACTAAGTAGTATGTAGTTGATTGCTCTTTGTGTATATACAGCAAGTATAAATGGTTATTATCGTATATGGTTTTAATTAGAGAGGTGCTCTGTTCTTGTTTTGTATAATGGCCTGAATGATTTGGTTTAGACATGCAACTATTAAATATTCATTGTATTCAACACATACTGTAGGAATAAATTTTAATTAAACGGTACGTGACTCAAACCCTATCTCGGGTTCTAGTAGTATCTGGTTTTTGTTAAATAGATTTTCTCTTTATGAAGTTTTGAAATTAACGACGGTCTGTGTGTGTATAATTTATAATATTTCCGCTCATCCACCTTCAATTTCAATAAATTATGCCGGTCACAGCAAGAAAACAAAACAAAACAATTCAGCCGACAACAATTCTGCGACTTTATAAAAAACATCATAAAAAATTGTACCTCAAGATTTTTGCATATTTATCATTTTGACAAATCGACAAAGTCAAAAAAGTGATTTTTTTAAAAAGCTCTGTGTGTCCGTGTGAATGTAGTGTCGTGACAAAATGTAGCTTCTCTACAGCCCAGACGGTTCGCTGATCGGGATAAAACTCTATACTTAAGCTTGTCTCATAAATTGGGAGATCCCAATGATTTTTGTCTGAGCTGTTGAGGAGCTTTATTTCCAATGGAGCTTTTTCGTTTTTTTGGAATTTTTCGATTACGAGCTAAAAGAATCTAAATTAAATTTGTTACAATTTCGGTCTAGATTAGGTTACTAAAATTTAAGCAGAAATGACGATTTTTGAAAAAAAAAAAAACGGTTTGATTGATAGGAATGAAACTTCATACCTAAACTTTTACCATAAATTGGCAGGTTACAATAATGTTTGGTCCAAATTGGTACCGAAAGTGACAGATTCCATATGAGCTTTTAAATTTTTTGCAAATATTTGAAAAGTTTTTGGCATTTACGATTACAAAAAAAATGTTGTAAATTAAATTTCAAACAATATTAGTTGTCGAAATTTTACCGAAAATGACGAGGTGTGATAAAAAAAACTTTACTTCAACATAATTCGGTATCTCTACAGTCCTGGCAGATTCACTATTCGTAAAAAGGTCATACTTAAACTGCGGTGGCTAAGGCCAACCAACGCCGTCCCTGAAACCAAAATTTCGTTTTTAGTTTTTACCATACATCTTCAAAACAATTTTTAATGATCTTTTTATATTTGAATGTAACGAACTCTTAACTCCAGTATCAAGTGTGAAATACAAAATCAGTATACAGATGCGAACGGAAATAATACTAGTATTGGCAATACCATAACTAACAAAAACAAACAAAAAATAGACGCTAAGGACGAAGAAACAGTCCCATATGTTCCAGAAAACCACATCAGCAGGACGGACGCAGGTCGATTCTTGCTTTCCTATAGGAAAAGGCATTAGGGAAGATGTTTTCGTATAGTATTTTTGTTGCAAAAAACTTTTTCTGGCATACTATGGCAAACAGTTGGTGTAATTTTTTTTCAAAAACAAAATTGAATTCGAAATATTATTTCTATCCAATTTCGATACGGAAAAAATATTTCTTAAATTATAAAAATTTAGATCAAACATGATTTCTCAGTAGGCCAGAAAATGGTATTTTTGACAAAAATGTTATGTAAATATTTTTCCTAATTATTTTTACCTATAGGAAAGCTGGAATCACACAGCAACACAAGAACAGCTCCCTAAGGAGACGTAAGAGAATACGATAAAATACAACAAAATCATCAAATCAAAGTGTGAAAGAAAAATGGCGTCTAGTTTATAGAAATATAATAATAAACAAAAATTAATAAATCGAAAATAAATTAAGAAGCCATAAAAATACAAATAAATCAAAAATGAATGAATAAATAATAGAAATCCAAATAAATATTTATAACAATAAAAATACAATAATAATAATAATAATAATAAAATAATAGTATTTGATGTGATTTGTTCAGAGTGACTAGGGAGTCAATTCGCGTTCCGTGAAATAATGAAAATGAAAAATTTTTTTCATTAGCAATCGAGTAGGTTTTCATTACCCATAAGAAATTTTGATGTGACACAGTAAAATTTAAAATTACTCACAAATAAATAACACTACTAGATTGTGAATGAAAAGAACTTTTCATTTTCATTATTTCACGGAACGCGGAATGACCCCCTTGAGGGTAGAATGAAAATGCTAGGTACAAAGCCAGGGCGGGCGACTGCGATCAATGGTATTTCATTTTTCTAAAGTACAGTAAAGTTTTAATTTCTATACATTTTTTTATGGTCTAAAACTGATCTGCTCATACTCCGACATCCCATACCCAAGCTCCTGAGCTTAAGTCGCATCGTAATATATGTATTTAAATTACAAATTTTGTAACATAACCTCACTTTTTTTCAACCATCCACGGTTTTCTCTGGAGGACCTGCAGAATTTAAGCACATTGACACCTCATTTCATTTCGCTTTGGTTGTTTCTTTGTATTGCAAAGAGTTAAAAAAAATCGCTATGCCTTTATTTTGCTCCATGAACGAGACTAAAATTTCGAATTGACCAACATTTGTTGTCGTCCTATAATAATTAAAAAATAATTAATTTATTTAATAACACGAATTTAATAATAATATTGTTTAAATTAAATTTTAGTTGTATGTAACTCACAATTTCTAAACTTATATTTTTCCACTTTTTATTTGATTCTATTCTATCTTCTAACAATTGCGGATTGAAAATTGCAAATGAAAAAACCTACAAAAGACCCGCAATTTTTTTATTGTGTTTATACGAAGAATCATAAAAAACAATTTGTATGGAAATCAATACAAATTTTCTTGGTCACTTTGATTCTATTAGGTGTGTAAGTAGAAAACAAGAACCGAAGAGTTTACATCTGAATGAATTTACTTTCTCGGTAGAACATAAATATTTTTGTGCACAAAATCATTACGGGTGATGAAAAGTGGATTTTGTATGATAATCCTAAATGCAGAACACCATGGGTTGATCCAGACCTGTTACAGCTGAACGTTACCAGAGTTTCAATTGATCAAGTCAAGTGATGCTCTAGAGGAAAAAATACCATTTACGGGCCAAGAAAGGCGGAAAGTATTGCTGCATGGCAATGCTTGACAACATACAGCAAAATCAAACGGGGAACTCATCTTCAACTTAGGCTGGGAAGTTTTACATCATGCGGCGTATTCTCCAGACCTGGCACCGTCTGATTGCTACTTATTCAGATCAATGACACCATATTTGAAAGACCAGCGGCTCACGAAATTTGAAGATTTGCAAAAATGGCTCGATGACTATTTCCTATTATCCTCTTCGCATATGTAAACCATATTGTCGTTGTATCAAAAAATAGGGAACAACAAAAACTCCATTTGAAACTATTTTACCAAAGACTGGACGACTTTCGTTGAAATATTAAGAGCTCAAAATATGTTTTAGTTCCAACACTCTCGAAAATCGCCTCCAAATAGTATTATGCTTCCATCAGAACGAATGCCATTACCAAAATCTCAACTTCTATCACAATCAAACGAATTCAGGCAATTTATCGGAATGGTAAATTACTATCATCGTATTATACCAAAACTAGATGCGAAACTCTCGCTCCCAGTCACGAACGCTTCGCTGCTCTGCGAATGAAGCCCAAGACGTCCAAAATTTTGTCTTAGTCCGATGAATGCCAAGACTCATTTTTAAAATAAAAAATAATTAGCCTAAATAATGTCAAAATATTAAAAAAACAACGAAATTTTAAGAAAGGTCAATTTTCGAGATGCTATATATAAAATGTAAATAATGATTGCGCTTACATTGTCAATTGCTACAATTATTTTGTCTAATTTGGTTTTCTGTCTACTTTATTTCTTTGCTAAATTTATTCCATTGCTTAATTTATATATACAATTTTCACTAATATTTTTTTAATATTTTTAAAATCATATTCATATTTTATATACGTATGTTTGTAAAATTTACTTTGTGTTTGCTATTTGGAAAAAATTGTATTTACTGTATAAGCCTTTTATATTTGTTTTTGAGAAATTTATATAAACAATTTTGGTTGTTGTAATATTTTTATCGCTGATTTAATTATTTTACTTCTGAATAATTTTATTTTATTTTTCACATTATCGCAAAATAATTGATGATTTTATTGGTTCTTAAATATTTCGCCTAGTTTTGGCATCATCAGATATTTTGCTGATAATGTGAAAAAAAATAAAAAAATTTAATTTGCTTTGAAAATGATGTCGATGAGACATCGAAAGCTCAGTCATTAAATTGTCTTATTTCTTATCACGTTTTTGGCTCATTCGCTGAGTGACGTTAAAATAAGTATCGCAACCCCATCGAATATCACCGTCAAAGCAGTATAACAGAAACAAAATAAAGCTGGCTGGAAGCTTCAATGCATTTGAATTACATCAGTTTGTTTACCACGGATTTCTCAGATGTGTACGGTAAAGACTAAGTTGTCGCGGATGGGCGATCCCACAAGACCGATATCGAAACGGCACAATCAAACGTACATAAGACAATCAAATCAGTTGCAACTAATTTCGATTATCATACATAACGCAAAAAGTAGACTTAGAACTTCAGAATTTTCTTTTGGTTCCGAATGATGCGTTAGTTCCAACCAAACATTAATGCTTTTTAAGATAACTAACTTTACTGACCTGAGTTTCCATATTCGATCTATTTATCTATCTATTTGCCTCTGAAACCTGTCAACCCACTCGATGGACCGATGTGCCAGTATGAACCATTACCGCAACATTCGTCAACAATTACGTATCACGATTTCCACTCAACATTAAACTTAGAGCTTAGATAATTTACTTCTGACTTTTCAAACGATTTTCAAACTAGGAGGGAGTACCTGAGTTTTCAGGATTTATTTTCGTTTTGAAACAAATTTAAAATTATTTAATGTCCAACCAAATTTCGGACAGGACTTGGTCCAGAAATTACTTAAGAATCCCTAATTATTCCCGCATATCAAATTTAATCAAAATCAGGTGAAAACAGACGGTCTAGTTGGTCATATTCCAAAATTACACAAAAAATTATTTCAAAAGCCAATTGCGATTAATAAATGGCTAAGTTCTATTCCAAACAAGGTTGTCAACTGAGGCGTTGTTTTATAGCTTGGAATCTTCAAATTCTTAAATAAAACAAATTTTTTAATTGTACATTCATACGCATGAAATATCAAATTTGAGAATAACCATTTTGCTTCCATCGCAGTATTTTCGACTTAGAGTAAAATATCAGGTAAAACAATCAGAAGAGACAGAAATGGCCATAACTTCAACACAAACCACGCTTTCCAAATGAGCGCCGCGATTGGTATACTTTTGTTGCTTAAAACTTAGTAACATTAGAAAATTACAAATTTTTGTTTCTTTAAAAAACAGAAGAACATATATATTATGGAATTTAGAAAACTAGATTTATTTTATGCAGTAGAAGAGGCACATAGCTTTTGTTTCATTTCAATCGTTGAATACACAGCTCAATTCCCTTAGACGCATCACTTCATGCGACGTGACTATGGATCTTCCTGGTTACTAGATTTTAAAATCAAAATTTACTAAATAGTTTTGTGCAAAACTCTCAATGAATTTTTTTTAAACCTTAGTTGGCTTCATTAGTTTGAATTATTTTTTATTTATTTGTCACGTCAAAATTTCAAGTGATAGAAATTGTCATTTGGAGTGATAGCAGTCGCAAGGAAATATATATAGAGCAGCCTACTAACATTTAAAAAACAGCCAGCGAACGACTTTATTGAACAATTATTTTGTAAGTTTCAATTTAATGATCTAGTAACCAGGAAGATGAGTAGTCACGTCACTTGAAGTGATACGACTAGGGGAACAGGGGTAATAGTAAAAGCCCGACTATTCGGCTTTCAATTAACCGGAACACTCAATTAACCGGTATTTAAATTTTTAGGATTTTTTTCAGTTTTTCTCTTTCAAACGGAAATTATATTTTTTAATTCGTGAGAAAATTGGAAAATTGGATATTTCAGGTGAAACGAAATCAGCAGATGAAACCACAGCAAGCGATTACTGCACAAAATTTAAAGAAATATCATCTCACTCGTGCACTGGTTTATAATGCTGATGAAACCGAGCTATTGTGGCCATGTTTGCCAAATTCTATTTTAGCTGAAACAGAGGAATCTTCTGCTACTGACTGCAAATACAACAAACAGCGATTAACAATTCTTTGTTGTGCAAATTCAGATGGAACAGCTCGAAATCAAGCTACTGAATGGATTGTGTCATATAAAAACTCCAAATTCAAAAAACTAGGCTTTCCAAGTCATGATTTCAACACACAATTCTGAATGCAGCTAGGTCGGTTGAAGTTATTGGTTATTGGCAAATATGCTCCGATTAATGAACCGATTAATATTTCATGACTAGCTTGTTAACACCCAATCAAAAATGTTTACTATTTATTTATAGACAATTGTAGAGCTCACTCATAAACAAGTGAGCTAGTGTCAGATTGTGGAAATTTCAATGTTTTATGTTTACCACCCAATATGATATCTTTAATTGCATCGATCAATCAGGGGATAATTCAGAAAAAATTGATTGCTGCTGAAACAGCTGAAACAGCCTGTACTGAAGCAAAGCGCTCAACTTTAGCAAGTGGCGGAAACAAATTGTGGTTTAATGACAATAACAACGCGACCCACGATGAACTTTGCGAAATCTTAAATCTGAAGTCTAGTACAGAACAATTCGTGAACATTCAAGAGGCTGAAATTACTGACTGGTTGCAACTTTTACGGAGGAGCAACTTATCGAATGTGTTTTAAATCCCAACACAGCAAAGAACTTAAGCTCAGATTCTGATCAAGACCAGCTGGATTAACGACATTTTCAAATTTGCAGAGCAAGTTCGCAGTAGAGTTCGTAGCGCATAAGAAGTTATGCAGATTTATGTCATGAAAACAATTTTTTTGTCAAAAAAAAAGTCTACCTAGATATAAGATCGTGGCCTTTTAAAAATCCTTGAAGATTGATTTTTGTTATTTTTTTATTAAATTTTGTAATCTAATTAATTTATGAATTATTTAAGGATTTTGGGTACTCGTATTGGTAATTTGAACATAAATAAACGAGAATCCTAATTTCTAGTTTTAATGAAACATTTAATTTTGTATTATCTGGAGAACTCTGATCCCAGCAAGCATTCCGAATAACAGGGCTTTTACTTTATATCAAAATGTAAAATACCGAAAACAACGACTCATCAGTTAAGTGCGGAACCGAACCAAAAGAGAGTTGACCAAATTTTAATAAAAACTTAAAAAATAACCTCACAATATTCAATTTGACGTTTATGTGGTTGGTAAATTTCGTGTCAGTGTTTACAAATTATTAGTATTTTTCTTAGTGGTTAAAGCTTTGGCGTTGGAATCGATAGGTACCAGGTTCGAGTCCTAATAGCGGCACGATGTAAAGAGATATTTTATCAACATATTACGATCTGTGATGGAATGGAAAACATATATGCCCCCTGTCGGGGTGCAAAACTCATGGGCCGATTCATCTTCCATTTCAGTATAGGCTGGCATGGAGCTATGCAATGTGCAGATGGTCATAAAATTGAACCTATATACCTGTACGTCCTCGAATTGGCTGACAACGGCGTAAAGTAAGGACGGGAAAGCGAACCGCAAAAAAGTTGGGAGAAACTTGGCCTCAGGACAGATTGCAGGGATAATAAAGTTAAAATAAAATAAAATCATTTAAAAACATTTTTTCCAAGATTTTTTAAATCTTCATATTTGAGACAACTAAAAACTTCGGTCTGTCAAATAAAACAAAAAGGATTCAAACGCAAAGAAAACTACGTGCTTCAGAATTAAAAAAAAACTTATTGAACATGAAACGAATCGGAATGAAACGAATATTATAACGGGTGATTTTTTTGTGGTTAGGATTTTCATGCATTAGTATTTGACAGATCACGCGGGATTTCAGACAAGGTGTCAAAGAGAAAGATGCTCAGTATGCTTTGACATTTCATAATGAATAGACTTACTAACGAGCAACGCTTGCAAATAATTGAATTATATTACAAAAATCAGTGTTCGGTTCGAAAAGTGTTTCGCGATTTACGTCCGATTTATGGTCTACATAATCGACCAAGTGAGCAAACAATTAATGCGATTGTGACCAAGTTTCGCACTCAGTTTACTTTATTGGACATTAAACCAACCACACGAATGCGTACAGTGCGTACAGAAGAGAATATTGTGTCTGTTTCTGAGAGTGTTGCTGAAGACCGTGAAATGTCGATTCGTCGCCGTTCGCAGCAATTGGGTTTGTGTTATTCGACGACATGGAAGATTTTACGCAAAGATCTTGGTGTAAAACCGTATAAAATACAGCTCCTGCAAGAACTGAAGCCGAACGATCTGCCACAACGTCGAATTTTCAGTGAATGGGCCCTAGAAAAGTTGGCAGAAAATCCGCTTTTTTATCGACAAATTTTGTTCAGCGATGAGGCTCATTTCTGGTTGAATGGCTACGTAAATAAGCAAAATTGCCGCATTTGGAGTGAAGAGCAACCAGAAGCCGTTCAAGAACTGCCCATGCATCCCGAAAAATGCACTGTTTGGTGTGGTTTGTACGCTGGTGGAATCATTGGACCGTATTTTTTCAAAGATGCTGTTGGACGCAACGTTACGGTGAATGGCGATCGCTATCGTTCGATGCTAACAAACTTTTTGTTGCCAAAAATGGAAGAACTGAACTTAGTTGACATGTGGTTTCAACAAGATGGCGCTACATGCCACACAGCTCGCGATTCATGGCCATTTTGAGGGAAAACTTCGGAGAACAATTCATCTCAAGAAATGGCCCGGAGAGTTGGCCACCAAGATCATGCGATTTGACGCCTTTAGACTATTTTTTGTGGGGCTACGTCAAGTCTAAAGTCTACAGAAATAAGCCAGCAACTATTCCAGTTTTGGAAGACAACATTTCCGAAGAAATTCGGGCTATTCCGGCCGAAATGCTCGAAAAAGTTGCCCAAAATTGGACTTTCCGAATGGACCACCTAAGACGCAGCCGCGGTCAACATTTAAATGAAATTATCTTCAAAAAGTAAATGTCATGGACCAATCTAACGTTTCAAATAAAGAACCGATGAGATTTTGCAAATTTTATGCGTTTTTTTTTAAAAAAAAGTTCTCAAGCTCTTAAAAAATCACCCGTTATAACTCGATCGGAAATGTCAAGCCATGGTCAAGTTGGCCCGATCAAGAGAAAGATATTATGTTAGTACGAAGATAATAAAATTAAACCCAAGACGTGGAAAAATGTATTGAATGTTTCAGGAGGCTTCGTATTAAACAGGTCATACGTAAAATATCAGGGTAGTTATTCCCGATTATCAAAGGTGACGAGTTGTGTAGCTAATTCCTGATAAAACAAAACCGAAAATTACCAAAATTTTGATAAATGAATTGATGATAAATTTTAATAGTAATTCTGCAGTGAAGTAAATTTTATGCAATATGAAGTCGTTCGCCTACGAATTACGATACATAATAAGGAAACTTGTATTATACAAGCACATACGACACTAATAAAAAATCACATAAAACACAAGAAAAGCACACAAGATGCCATAAAACATAAAGAAGAATCCCCATAAAAAATGAAATCGGAAAATTTCTAAATATGTTATTGTTGCTGGCTTTTGTGTGCCCATTTTTTAAGGGTTACATAACTCGTGTCATTCCTCTATTATGTATACGAGTATATATACACATAAATTTTATGTTTATTATGAACATATTTTGCTTCATTTTCATTTTTATTGTAAAGGATTTTTCCTTTTTTTTTGTTTGGGTGAAAATCAAATCATAAGGGATGATACACTATTATAAGTACAGAGAGTAATAATAATTTCCACAAAACACAAAAAAACTATTCCATGGTGTCCTGTCATTATACCCTGGCAACATATAAATTATTCAAATAGTTTATATAACAAAGTATACAGACATACAGGAGCTGGCAAAAAGGATATGAAATATACATATATATATATGAAATATTTAAATGACAGCATTAAGACTTGATGATGATAATTATTGTAAAAGGATTTTTAAATATTTAATTTTCCATTACAGTTTTGTTTTAGGATAAATATACGAACTGAAAATAGTGGTATCCTTTCAACACTTTTTGTATTTTTTACTTTTATAGGAGTTGGTGATGTACATTTATTTTATCTGTATTATACCATAGGAACATAATTAGAGTTTTCACCTCGTTTTATGAATAAGAAAAATCTTCTTTATGCGCCCAATAAAATTCGAATAAAGTAGTTTTGTGACCACGGAACATAACCTCAATATATAATAGATATACATCTCTCCCTTCTTTAAAGGGTTATTCAATACCATTTCCTTTATTATAGTTGTAGAGTATTACAAATCTCAAACATTCATTGTTATTGTCCTAATAAATCCAAATTGAGGCGCTACTTTTTACTCACATGTAAATAATAAACATAAAAATAAACACTAAAAATCAAAATATTTCCAACTACATATTCTACATTGTGCTTTTATTTTCTTTTGTTTGGCGTGAAATTTTTCACCTGACATGAAAACAACACCCATAAAATATAATAAAGAAACGACAACAACAACAAAAATGAAGGAATACCACACACAGAAAATATCCATAAAAATTTGTACGACACGCAATTTTGGAAGATTTTTTACGGGAAAATTATAGGGTGTTCTTCAGAATATTGTGTCAGCTTTGACGATCGTAAAAAATCAATCAATCATTACACCTCTGATCAATAAATTTTTTGTCGCGGCTTTCGACATGCGACATGAATTATTACATAGATGTGTTGTAATCGTTAAGTATTCATATATGGTATAAATTGATTGATTGAATGGACGACCAAACAATTAGCGAGAATCTTATAGGCGCCAGTTCACCGCTTCTTTTTATTACTCATTTATAGATGGAAGGTTAGATTAGATGTCTTCAGTCTTATCGGTGTAGTAGAATTCTCAGATATACGGAATAAACCTATTTGTACAATTGAAGAGAGAAGATACTTATAGGAAGGTTATAGCAGGAGTTTTGTGTATTAAGATCTTCAACAAAATTTGTGATATTTTACAAGACCTTTACAACAACATGCGATACATTGTATTCGTTAATAATCGAATATTTTGCACCAAAGTAAAAATGGTGGGGCTGAAAACAAAATTGTTTGGGGCTCTAGACCTTTCAATCGATATACTACGATTATATCCAAATAATAAAAGAGAGTGTAAAGCTGTATCGTGAAAGAAAGAAAATGGTCAGAGGTAAACATATCAAACACACCATTGACTTCGTAAATACCACCAAAATGCAGACTTCTCAATTTTGGCGTTTTGTGTGTGGAAAATTACTTCTTTCTATGACTATAGCTCAGGCCTAGGACGCAGAAGTCGATGAGCCCTTCTCCATTATTACTAATAGACACAGAGTCAATAACGCTTGTTTTTCCATTGATCGTTATCAGGTCGGTGTTTATATCTGTTCCAATATCGAAGACATCGGTTGACCAAGATATTTCAATATTACCTGTTTGTTTTAGAAAATTATTATTTTAAATTCTAAAATATAGGTAAACCCCAATTTAAACAGGAAAACTATATAAAATGACGACTTCGTACAGAAAAACAATCTAAATGGATGTCTACACAAACATCAATTGTCTACGATATATACGATAACAACATGTAGACAATTCGGAAATACACTTGGATGAAAAAAAAATCGCACATTGCCCAATTTTCCACAAAAGTTCAAATATCACAAATATCAAAAAAATCCAATATTTGTTTAATGTTATTTTTAATGCAGATTAAAAGTCTATTTTAATACCTATCCAATGGTACCTTTTTTGTATTTATACGTGCCATCAAACTGATTTTTATCCAAATGCATATAGCAGGCTTTCGAATTAAATTCTAAAACTAGTTCAACAAGATCAATACAATAGCATGCCATGAAATACATATCTCGCCCGGAATTGTGATCATTCGCATATCCACGCCTACCCTGAATGATTCTCTATTGATTACGTATTCAACCGGAGCGTAGAAATGGATACCACACCAGAGGTAGCCGGGGCGAAAGCGAAGTGGCGATATTTTTGCACCCAATAATATAATAATATTATTGTATACCCGTGCCCCCTGGATGAAATTTATATCTTTGCTTTTTTGGTTTATAACTTTGGTGATATATATTATTTTGAAATTTGACATAAACAAGCAAAATTTTGTGTCGTACACGTGAGATAATTTCATTTAAATTTGAGTATTTACATAATTTATAAAAAAATGTCACAGATGATGATTTGGAGGAATCCAATAACACGGATCTGAGCGAACACGCAAAATTATAATAATTTCGCGGGACCATCCCAAACTCTATTTTAGCTGAGTTAAGGGCATATTTTGAATGCCCGAAATAAATCTTAAATAATATCATTTTTAATAGTTAGTTGGTGAAATCGGCAAGATAATGAAACGATGCAAGGCACACATACCACTGAAAAATATTATTGTCAAGTGACCTTTTCGGTGTCATAGTCCATCAAAGAAATTATTGAATTAATAGATAAATTAAAGAAGAATTTTATAAAATTTTCAAACTTTGAAGAAGAGAAACGAATTTCTGATAAAAGGGAGTTCGGGCTATTGGTTTGTTAAAAAAAAAAAAAAAAAAAAAAAAAAAACTTGTAAAGTAAGCCTAGAAGGCGGTCGTGTTTTTTTTTTGTTCCTAAAATTAATTTTGCGGCTCCCCACTGTAAAGGATTTGGTCAAATGATAATTATAGCTCCTCTTACATAGTTTTCAGTTACCTGTATAGTTTGGCTTCTTTTTATTTGTTTCTTTTTAGATTTTGACACTTGGAGTCATGTGACCTTGGTGTCCGTAAAACTAGTCTCTGCGAAGGAAGTTTCTTCTGGTGTATAGATAGTATTTTTGAAAATTTTTGAGGATACTATTTATTTGTTTAAAAATTTGTAAGTATTGTAAGTATTGTAAGCAATGTAAGTATTGTTGTTGAAATGCGCCACGGCTCGTGATGCTCACCGAGAGTATTTTTTGCCCTCAGTTCTATTAAAATCCATGCTTAGGACTAGGTTCGGAAACATGTGTGTCATCCAATATTTCCAATTCTGCGTTGGCCATTCCTGGCTATAATTTGTTCAGGCGTGATAGGGTTAATCCACCGGTTAATTATGGTGGGGTATGCATATTAATGTTGTATCGGTATCCCCATCAATTTCTCAGAGGCTCGTTTCCGACTTTGAGGAAATTTCTGTTAGGTGTGGTTTATATTCCACCTAAAAAGAGCAAGAGTTCGTATGCTCGATTAAAAAAATCGGGAGGAGGGAGGAGGGGGTCTTCCATGACCGACTCAAAAGATTTTGAGTGATACTTCTGTTCGTTTTTCCAAATATCGAAATAGGGTGGTAGGTTTAATTCGTATCGCCAAGCAACATTTTTTGATAAGGTTAGATTCCTCACTTCTCTCGTGTTTTGACGTAACGTACGCAACTTGGGCCTTGGTAGTTACAAAAGGAGCTGCTTCTGTAGATTGGAAAGCTAATAGTTTTAAACTTTACCTAAAAAACTCTAGCCCCACTAGCAGCATGATATTTCCAATATTGATTTAGTGTCCGTCGAACCGCTAAATTCTTTTTCGTTTACAAATATATCGATTGTTGATATGCATTCTGCAATTTGGGGGTTAAATCGCAATCCACTGGTCTAGATATGGTTAGTTTAAAATTAGTTAAGCGTATTTTTCCTATTGTACTTGTACTTGGGGTACGTGTTACATATTTTCAATTACATTTTAACGACCTCTTCATATCCCGCTCAGTGGAAGATGAGTAAAATTATTCCTATTCCTGAAATTAGCCATCATTCTGAGCTTTTCCATTTCCGCCCTAAGGCGTTTGAATTGGTAGTAAAAGACCAAATTCAATCTCATATCGATAGCTTTAATTTGCTTAGTCTTTTTCAATCGGATTTTAGAAGGTTCCACGGTACTACCACTGCTTTACTGAATGTTTGTGATGATATTCGTCATAGTATGAGTAAAAGAGAAATGACTTGCCTTACGTGACGTTGTAGATGTTTCAATGCTTGTACTCGTTTCATTTTTAGTATTTGGAAATATGTTCATTTTTCTTCATTTTTTAATTTGGCCCTTGCCTGTAGTTTGGTTGACTTTTATGTACTTAGTATATTTCTTTTTATTTTAAAGCTTCTCAGAACGAAGCAACCTCCCTATTTATTTAATAAGTTATTATTCAGTAGGTCCCATTCTTTAAATTTACGTTTACTTTCTTTTATAAATCTGTGCAGATCTTTAAATACTTAGGGGTATTTCTCTTAGTTAGGGGTATTTCTCTTTAGAATTCTATTCCATTAGATAATAAGGGGTCAGCAGCGCCTACATTTTTTAAAGCGTGTTATTTAGCGTGGCGCTCTTGAATGACAATGCATGATGTTCTATTTTTATAATAATATTTTTGTATTCATGTATGTATGTTATTTGTGTATATAGTCTATAAGTATTCACTTCTTGCAGTGTCCTCTGTAACAAATGAGATTAAGCTCAATACGGAGCATACTAGCATGGAGTGGATTTCTTTTCTGAAAAAATCTTTTTTCTGAAAAAGTTTTTATGCAGAATGGAATTTTTTTGCTGTTGCTTATGTGCTTTTCCTTTACCAAAATGTTATGCCAATGAATGAATAAATAAATAAGCTCAAAAAATACTTAGTTTGCAGATGGTAACCCGAAAACTGTTTGTCAAATCAAAAGTAAAAACTGTGCTATTCTTGGTCATGTGTTGCATTTTAGCTGACAATAAGCAACGTCGTCATTTTGTTGATTGGATGCCCTGTGCCGAGCGTTTTTCATCAAAAGTCATATTTTCAGATGAAGCTCATTTTCACCTCAACGGTTACGTTAATAAACAAAATTGTCGAATTTGGGGCCTGAAAGTCCTCATATGTTATTCATTAACAACAAATTCACCCAAAAAAATACTGTGTGGTGGTGCACTTAGTTTTTCGAAAATGAACGTGAAGATTTAGTAAGAGTGAATAGAGAGCGCTGTTGTGGCATGTTAACTGGATTTTTGTGGCCAAAATTGGACGAATGTTTTTAAGATGATATTTGCTTTCAACAAAACGGTGCCACATGTCACATACAAATCGTGAAACACTCTACTTATTGACAACCAAGTTCGATGGTCGTCCTAAGATCACGCCATTTGACGTTGTTAGATTAGAGACTGCGATTGGGAATTCCCTTCTCGAGAATTTCCGGGATTCGAAAACTTTTTTATTTCTCTTTTCTCGAGAAATGTAGTTTAATAATTTTTTCGGTTTCTCGTGAAATTTCGTATTTTTCTCGAGATCACTTTGGACGGCAGTCCAAACGAGTGACGAAAGCACCTACTGTGCTGGAAGTCGAACGAAGTATATTATACAGCAAGTTTCGAACTTTTTCACTTTGAGGCCGCCAGGATCATGTTATATACCAATAGAAAGGTCTTGAAAAATAGACCTAAATAATGTATAAAAGCATGAATTTCTACCAACATTGAGTGGAGATATGACCTTCTGAAAATTGCGCCAAAAAATCAGTTTTTCGCGTATAACTGCCCCAAAAAATGCCAAAATTATTTTCTAACTGGCAAATTATGATTGTAGACGTCAATACCAATTCAACGACACCTCAAACGTCCAAAACGGATGATTTTGACCAAAGTTATGACAATTTTAAATTTTTCTATGACGTCACCAAATAATCTTGCTTTGGTATATATGTTTGTTTGTCCGTACCTCTTTTATTTGATCTCATATTTTCAGGGGTTGTAGTACTTAAAAAACTAAGCTATTTTTGTTCTACAACTTTTTGATTTGGCCGCCATGTTGGCCGCAGCCGGCCTCTGAACGGCCATTTTTGGCCATTTTGCCACGTCCACAGTGCTGAATCTATTCGACATACCCTGGACATATGCATATCGTTGGAAAGGTATTGACGCCAGCTATCAAATAGCAAATAAAAGAATTCAAAAAATTAGGTTGGAGGGTCATTTTGGCCAAAAAACTGAAAAATGCGAAATCGGCCGGCCACATTAGGCCGAATTGCTAAAAAATGAGCCCAAGACTTTTAGTTCATATTTTCAGGATTATTAGCCACAAATCTCACCTACAATATGACATCAACCGTTTGTCCCAGAAAACTCGTATATTTTAGATATTGACCTCCATAACTTAAAAGCCACCCTAATTTTTTTGCAAAATTTTATTTTTTGGCTCAAATGCTCCCTAATATCGGTCCGTTGCGGTTCATAATGATAGTGAATCAACGTATTATAATGAAACAAATATAAATACATCATATTATTATCATTGCTAAGAGAATTTTTACCAGTGACTCTTTTTTCATAACAATAAAAAATGAAAAAACTGACAAATTGATGTCATCGAAAAAATCACCAAAAACATTGAACATTTGAGTCTCCTTGCATAAAATCGATATTTTTGTATCATTATGCTGATTTCTTTGAAAAATAGATCTAATCTCTCCTCCCATCGCATGAAGATGGAATATCAGCGAGAGGCTAGCTACCATTAACTTTTATTTCCAACTAACACACTAAAATATGTATATTTTATAGAATTGTTTAAGGAGTCAAAAATGAATGGTAGCCGCATGCAGTTAGTGACAAAACAGCAAGAAACATGCAAAAAAAATTGTTGAATTACTCAATCGAATTTCGACCAAAAACACATGCATCTGATCTAAATTTTTACTACTCTGTAACATACACTAAAAACTAGACTACAAATGTTCAGCCGATAGCCTACGAGAACCGGGTGTGTAATAAGATCACACTCGGCATGACCTGTTTGTGGCATGTGGTAAAGGATTCTGAAATAAAATCTACCAAAAGACTGCAAAATGAAGATTGAAAAATTGCATGCAAAATAAAGAAATAGAATCGTCTTCCACACACTGTAAACAGTACACCAGAACGTAGGTTATCGTGCTGGACATAATAAAAAAAACTACCTACCTGAACCTAATGATGAGACCTGACCCTACTTTTCAACATAAAAAAGATAATATGTATAAGTCTTTACTATTTCGAGGCCAAGAGCATATACTTTCCAAACATAAATCGTATTGAACCATTCTTCAATAGAAACAATTTTGTTTTATTGTTTTCCATTTTTTTATTGAAACAGTTTCGTTCTATTGTTTTACGTTCTATTGTGCCTCATACACAGACGCAGGCCACTGGAGTGACGAATATCGAGAGAAGAAGAACGAATCATTCCCACTCCGTAACACACAGCCGGCAGCTGTGTGAGAGTATGCGTAATTCGTTTTTCGCGAAACGAACAACAATTAAGCTCTGAACAAAGTCTGAAACGCAGATGCCAATACTCAACAAACTACAGAAGATTGTATTGGTTACACTAACAATCCCATGTTAATTTTTTTTTTCGTACCACTACTTATGCCCACATACGATGTACACATATATTCTAATACAACTATCTATAGTGTAGTTTTTTCTGTATTTGTTGCATTAGCATGGCTTTGTTGTTCGTTTTGGTCATTTCAATGCCGCGCATCTGTGTATGAGGCACAATAACACGTAGCGGCCACTTGTGTGCTATCGTGTGTGTGTGAACTCAAAGTCGAAGTCAAAACGACTGACAACAATAAAACGAATCGCAATTCAATTCATTTTCAATTTGCCTTGCCAAAATCATTGATATCAAATAAAAAACCTCTTAACGAGGTAAATGTTCGAGTGACGAAAGCCGAATTCAATTCACAAAATTTCTGATATCAAATTTGTGCCGAAAAAAACAATTGTATTCGATTTGTCAACGATTTTTCGGAATGTTAGTGCATTCGGCGCGATTGTTTACATTTTTCTTTCTAGCTGTTAAAAACAACAACTTGTCAACGGTTTTTTGAATGTTAAACAACAACGCGCTGAATGCACTAACATTCCGAAAAATCGTTGACAAATCGAATACAATTGTTTTTTTCGGCACAAATTTGATATCAGAAATTTTGTGAATTGAATTCGGCTTTCGTCACTCGAACATTTACCTCGTTAAGAGGTTTTTTATTTGATTTTAACTACACTAAATTGAATAAACTAAAATCAAACATAGCAAAATAAATAAAAGGTCTAGCATTTGTATGAAAATATTTGTTCGTGTTTACGTTATTTGGGCCTGCATACATACAAACCGCATTTTCTATATTTGCTTTAATATGTCCTTATACATATACACGTAACGATATAATCATAGTAATAATTCACAATCTAGTACAATTTTAACACAATTTTGGAACACAATGATGAGAACAATCCATGCATTTGACGTTTAACTTTTAACTCTTGTATTACATATACAAAAAAAAATCAAAAGAAAATATTTAACGAATTCAAGTTTGTGTGCAAGTTAAAGTCGTGAACCATCGTAAAAGTATGTTTAAATTTATTGTTTTATACATAGTAGATTTCGCTTTAATTAACTAGTTCTTATATTTGAAGCCGCAAAAATGAATATGCACAATAACGCAAATCAACTTTATCAAAGTGTGTGGGATGAATTTTCATTAAGTGAAGACATAAATATGGCTACATCATGTAAGATGTTTAAAAAAAATAGCCTGTAAAGGTTCCTCGACTACTGGATTACATCGGCATTTACAGGGTAAACATGGGATGAAAAAAGGAACATTAACTGAAAAACGAATAAAATTATTCAGTGAGTCTAACTTCACAAAATTTTTTGTACCAAAAATACGTCACTTTGTGAAATATTAGCTAGATTAGCTAAATTGCCGATTGTCAATTTATTCGAAATTGCTTAAAATTTCAAGGCTACGATCTTCCCAAATAACCAAATAGCGTTATGAAGTTAATTTATAAATAATGAGATAACATTAGGGGTGAATTCTAACGAAAACCACTGCAATGAAAGCCGACAATCAAAAATACAACCAAAGCATCGATGAATGGACAAGTTTGCGCAATCGGAGGTATTTAAACGTTCATATTTATTACGATTATGTTGAAACGCAAAACTTTGGACTGGTTCGTATACATGGAATTTGTCTAGCCGAAAAAATGATCGCAAGCGTAATGATTAAATTTGGATCCTTGTCTCCGTCAATTATGTTACAACCACGCCATACATTTGGCGGTATTGCGAGTATTTTACACCAATACAAAAATTATAGAAAAATAATTTATCCGATTACGATTAAGAAAGTGAGGCCAACGGCGAATATGATGAATTTTCTGAGGAAGGAGTGGAATTCGACAGCGACGGATATGAACTAATAGATGAGTTATCATTAATAAATCCTACGGTTAACAAGATTCGAGGAATTAATAAAAAATTTAAAAAAATTTCACTACGCTCTATTGGAAAAAGCCATCCAAATTGTTGATGTTCGGATGCACGCCTGTAACAGAAGCCGTAGTGTTCACATAAACGATGCTGTATTTTATACATAAATGGCATAGAACCAACTTTCATTTTTATTAAAAAAAAAATTGAATTTCCAAAAAAAAAACAATCGGATGGCGCTGTTGCTCGTTTTTTCCCATCCCACTTAACCAATTTTTACAATAGAAAATGTTTTCATTCGATTATATTACAAGGTACTTGTTTAATTTACCACATACAAATCTCGAATTCTCAGTTAATGTTTTGCGACAATAATTTAAAATGTATGGACATCTTTGTGAGAATGTCCGGAAGGTTACACGACGGCAACGTATTCAAATGCAGCGCTATTTATAAGGAACTGGAAAGTACCGGCTCACCTATTAAACAGAAACAATCTTCTAATGCCAGATTTGGCATATGGTACAGCGACATATTTGATAACGCCAAGCTATGTTCCGTCCGTTCTGTAATTAAGCGGGGATATGCTTTGCTAAAAGGTAAATTTCGAAAATTAAAATTTGCTGAACCGTTAACAACTGTAATTTTGTAATAAAAAGTGTTGATCCGAATTTTATTTTGTTCGAAGATGGGGTGAACGATGATTTAGAAGAACCAATTCTAACGTCTGATCATGAGAATGGTGCAACTGAAAATATGGCAGAAAAAAATTTCTTAAATCTTTTCTAAATTTAAAGACGTTTCAACGTATTAGTAAATCGGTCAAATACTGCGATGTTGAAACAGAAACAAAAATAATTGAAAGTCACAATGATCCAAGAATGAAGTTAACTTGATATTAAACATTTAAACTAAACGATAGCCATCGACAAAATCCAAATACACAAAAATGAATCAATAAGGATTGTAAAGTTTTCCGAAAGCTATAAGTTGAATAACCAAAATTCAATTTTTCTATTCTAGAAACCACTATGTACTGTTGGCCATAGATGAAACTTACATTTTCATCATGCTTAGTCCGTACAAGATGGAAACTCAGTTTGAAGAAATTCTCTTTCCAGGGTTAAATGAGGCAAAAGGTCATAAGTTGAACAGAAAAATTTCAATATTACCATTCCACAAACCACCAGGAAAAAAATCAACCAAGGTCATCATAATTTCACTGTATTTCAATGATTCTATCTCGCTTTGCAATTTCTGGATTTTTGCTTCAAATTTTACATATCCATTTGAAGCAATTTCCCCTTCGAGCATCGCGCGACCCTGCTGTAATTCTTTTATGGTGTTTTCATCCTTGGTTATCCTAGCTTTTAATTTGATTATGTACTATATTCGACACGTCTTGCAGTAGGGTTGCAAGTGCGATAATTGTACCTCGAACAGAAATTAGTTTAGGGCATCTCAGATATTTCTGGTGTGCTCGTTATTTTTGGGATTGTTGTTTTCTATGTAGAAGGTAAGGGCTGAGAGGTTTCAAACAGTTCACTGTTTACTGCATTGGATTTATTTCTGCATAAACCGTTAGAATACCAATGAAGTAGGCGAACTATCCAGTCAGGATATATGCTACCCATAAATGTGGCAAGTCAAATTGTTTGACATTTTTGACACATTTGCATGTTGATATATGGCATAATGTTTATATGATTTTTATCACAATAACAACCAAATGTGTGAAAACCCCTAAATTAATTTTTGAAAACCTACCCAAAAAAAATAAATGATGAAAAAACATCTTTCTGAGGCTTACTGTTTCATAGTAATTTTACAGGAGGAGTTCGCCTAAATGTTTACCGTAAACAATAGTCTTACAGTAAGTTTGTTGTTGATGTGATTTTTGATAAGCTTCATTGTTGTTTCAGCTTAATTACTTGCTTATGCAAACGTTGAAAACGTTCCACCAGCTCTATTCAGGTAGCTCCTAATTTATTAATCACACTGGTCGTATAATATTTAGTCTGCCTTAATATAAGGCCCATAATATTATGTATTCTCAAAAACAGCTGGCATCACTTTACATATTTTTCTAATTAAATAATAATTCAACAATATTCCATTTAGAAAACATTTTCTGGTTAATAGATAATCATTATCATCATCATAATCTTGCATTATTTTATAAATAAGTCCATCCTTCAATAAACATTTTCCCTTATTTATTTTTGTACATTTAACGATAAGACATAAAACAAACTAAATAAAATTAATAAAATAAGAAAATTATTATATTTAATTATATTTTAATTATCATGGTTTAAAATAAATTTTACAAAAAAAAATATGTTAAATTTGGAAAAGAAAGATTTTGTAATAATTTTCCGTTATTTTCCTATTTTTTCTGTTATTAAAACGAATCTAATTAAAATCTAATTAAATATAAATTAATTTAAGAAAAATTGAGTTTGTGTGTATAATAATATAAATATATATTTCCACGAATGAAATGAGATGAAAATTAGGTAGGAAAATTTATATAAATATTTTAAGACGGATTTTTCTTATATTTTGTTGCTTAAGTGAATTAAAAATGGATGGACACTAATGAAAAGGATATATTTTATGCAATATGGTGTACGATTATTATTTATTTTTTTTTTGTTTGAAATATTTTACTAAAGAGAATTTTTAAATATTGTCATGCCGACTAAATTAAATTACAATTAAATATTTATGTGAATATTGTTTCTTTGTAATATAGAAATAAGTAACGAAGGATTATGCAAAATAAAATAAAAATTCTAAATTTAAGCTACTTGATCTGTAAGATGTAATGTAAAAATCAGGACGTATACATCTACATATATGGAATAATATGCTTGGTGTCTCTAGCAAAATGCTATAAATAATGGTAAACTGGCAGTTTGATCGAAGTCTACGTCTCTTTCTGCTAGAAGTAATTTGACAGAAGTCAATAGTCGTTTATTAATTATTTCTTCTCTATTGCTATCACAGCCTACTAGAATATATTTGAACAACAATCTAATTCGCTTATTTTCGTTCTAGAAGAATCGAAATAATTTATTTTCGATTTGGTGATAGAAACGCAGTAGAAACATCACAATGTTACAATCTAGCAGGCTGGTAAATGATATAAAAATTAAAACAGAAACAAATTTTATTCTCGAGAGATGAGAACTACCATGTTTTCTTTTACTCATTCGTGTGAGTTAAAATTGTGATTGCAATTATTATTAGTTAACTAATTAAATATTTGAAATTATTGAAGCAAATGTTGAAGGAAAACATTTATTTGTTTCAATTCAATTAAATTCAAGACAATTTCAAATGGAGTCCGGGGGGGGGGGGGGGGGGTGGAGCGGTATGCTCGATGCTTAAGCAATTTATTTTCAGAAATCTCAATACACTTTGATAGGTACTCTAAAAAACGTTTGGAACGACATCGCCGGTAAACAACGCTTCGTTGTTTCGTAAAGGCACAACACATTTATAATTTACATTAATTTTATTTTTAGATACTCTATCCACCACACGGCAAAAAAAACTAAGCGATGGCAAGTGGAAAGGCCTTAGGCAAATGTACAAACAAATTAAAGGCCATAATAATCGTAGTGGTAATTCCCACAGAAATTCGGAATACTATGATCTCATGGAAGAAGCACTCAATAACCGGCCTGAGATAATCTTCCTGCAATCTGCTCTACTCATGAGGACGAGGTAAGTATAAATGAGTCCTCGACAAGCTGCAACAATTACGATGTTCACGATATGATTGAGGAAACATCTTTGGTTTCTCATTTTTCCTTATTTAGCCGAAAGAGCAAGACAGCAGTGGACGATAAAAATCAACAACTATACCTGAAACATTCAGTGTTAGCGAAATACCATATAGTGATTATGATTTGTTTGCCTAAAGCCATCATGGGATGACCATGCGATACATCTTGGGGATCATTTCGATTTGTTATTCCTTGATAAAATAGCTCGACGGTCCTGGGTAACATTCGAAAATACGCCTTAATTTGGTGGTTATTAAACAAACAAATTATGTTTTCGAAATATAATAAAATTTTTGGTTGGCTTGTTTTTGTTTCATCGCCTGATTCGGAATCACTGTCAAAACTGGAAAACTCTAAGGTATTGTCGAAAAAGTATTCCATATATTATTTGTGCTCTTTTATTACATTTCCCGCAGAATTATCTAAAGTCACGTGCCCACTTTTCAATTCCTTCTATTCTTTCTGCAGAATGAATAAAAGGAAACACGGATAAACTTCGATAAAATATCGAAAAATGGTGATGTTAGAACATCCCAGCCCTGATAACAAGTTATTTAAGGTATCGTTGTTGAGAAATATCAGCCGATGAATTAAAATTGATTACAAAACAAAACTTAAATCAAATTGTGAGATAGAAACATTTGCCGCATTTCATGGCACTCATTGATCCGGATCAGTTCAAATTCAATATAGAAAACTCGATCCAAATTTTATTAAAAAAAAAATGAGTTGAAATCTAATAAGCATCTTTCTGATGTTTCAAGTAAAGTGGACTGAATCGGATCAGAAAAAGCATCAAGAAATACGGCTATTATTTTCAAAATTAGCAAAACAGTGCCAAGATGGCCTAAATCTTTTATATGATCGTGCTGAAAAAATGATTTTTTGATTACCGTTCTGCTCGCTCCAATGCAATACCATTGTAGTATGACCGTTATGCAGTGTTCGAGATTTCATTATAGTCACAACGTCTTTCAAATAACACTCATGAGTTTCCAGAAAATAATGTACAGTTATAATAGTAATGAAAAAGGGTGGTTACAAAGATCACCCCGATTTCTAAAAAAAAAAAATCATGTTGCTTCCAATCTTCTGTAAATTACGTACTTGAAACGTACTGATCAGTGGCAGGAAATTAACAGTGTCTCTCGGAAGGAGGACTTTAAGGTCTCTAGGAAAACTTTTTTATCAACAACTCTGTGTCAGAATGAATTTCATATTACATATTTTTTGCAAATTCCAACCGCTTCTCTTTATAGAGATCTTTTTACTTTTATCTTTTTAGATGTGAAGCTTTATTCGTTATAAGCGCTACCATTGAATTGCTGGCACTTATATAGCTCATGTGCTTAATTTTAATCACTAAATTAGACAAATTTATCATTTTCAGATTTTTTATTAGTTGAAAGTTTATTAAAAGAAAGATGAATTCGATCAAGTTAAGAATTAGAATCTTCCAATAACAGTTAAAATCTTTCAAGAGCGACAATTTTAATTTGATGTATTGCTCCACGAGAACAAACTTACGTCGGCACCTACTCTACTCGAGGGATTGCTAAGTGGGCCGGTTTTATGGTCGTAGAACATGTCCTTGGCACCTCAGTCTAGATGATTTTATGACTTCTATTAAATCTATTTTATCGAGATAATTTCGTATCTCGTGACTCTTTCGCAATCTCTTACTGTTAGCGTCCATGACTTGAATATTATGTTTCTGTAAAATGCTGGATACCCAGCAACGATTCTTAATGTTATACCTACAGAAAAGTTAAACTCTTTCACCTCCTCGTACTTCGTGTCTTCCGAAATAAATTTTTCGTGTATTTGCTTTCTTGCGATAAACCCTAATTTAAGTAGTCACTTCGTTGATTTGAATGCCAATTTGAAGAGCTGTTGACTCTAATGGCAATTCAGGGATTTATTTCCTTTTATACCATAAACTTAATACACGTTCATACATCCGGTACATCACTTGATCGCCGCTGATTTATAGCATTTCGCATGAAATTCCATCTTCACGTTGTTGCTTTTAATTTTAAATATCACGTTACGTACTGCATGGTACGATGATGAACGTGATGAAGCCATTTCTGTGTTTATGTCAGGAGCAAGGGATATAATTGTAAATGATAGTATTGGTGGATGAAAAAGAGAGGGAAAATAATTCCACCTTACTTGAAGGACGTTTTTGGTGTTTAGTCAATGGTGCTGCGAGGTTTGAAATCTGAAACTGCCTCTTTCATGTTGCGATATCTACCTCTAAAACTCGATTTTTATGTATTGTGCCATTATCGTTTTCTCGTCGCTGCGCAATTATTCTGTATTTTGGGATAGAGTTTGCTGGCGTGTGCAATCTTTTCTCGAATTGATGTCAAACAATCTTAGTCCAATCAAACATTGATTCCAATCAAACATTCACCTCGAATTTTAACCCATTATTGATGATGATATTTCCGTTATCAGCAGTTTTTATGAGGCTGCTTGTTACGACTCAGTGCAGTGGTCATAACATTATTTTTTTTTGTTTCGTTTTCAAATTTTTAATTTCTCTTTGATTGTTTGAAAAATGCATTTTACTGATGGCATTGGCATCTGTGTTATGTCATTGGTATTACATTTTGGGCATTAATATTCTGTATTCCTTAAACGTCGAATGATTTTGACAGCGAGACCAATATGCTTCCCTTGCGCGTGTGTGCGACGGGAGAGGTATAGATGAATTTTTTTGTGTTTTCTTTTTTTGGTGCGTGTAGCTGATGCGGGTGAGAGGAGTGTGCAAATGACGCGCACGAAAACACAACAAAAATATTCGTTTGTATTTTGTGTGTCGCGAGAAATTTTTGAGCAGTCTAGTTTTGGATGTTAAACAGTGCAGTTTTTTTTGTAATTGGAAAAAAGTAGTCGGTTTGAAAAATTAAAAATAAAAATTGTGACTAAAATTGTATCCATGCTTTCAGGCCATTTGTAAAAATTTCAACAACGGTGAGAAGACGCCGCAACCAATTTCTGCAATACCTTTATGAAGGTCAAAAGGTACGATTTTATTTTTTTTATTTCTTTTAAGTTTACATTTTTTTTTTGGTCTTTTTGGTGAACATTGGCCTTCGCTTTAAAGTTATCCACTTTCGGCCATATTTTTGATGTGGTTGAATTTATTTTCGCGTTAGTGTGCGCCATTTTGTGTTTTCCTGATTTTTTTGTTTGTTGAAATAAAAGTTACACGGCGATTCTTAGCATTCGGCCTCATTTGCGTTTCGCCCTTTGGTTTTACTATATTTATTTTTTGTACTATTAAAATAATAAAATGAAGTACTAAACTTTTCGGGTCGATATAGTCGAGAGATGAGACTCCATTCTGTGTCGGCTCCATTTTTTACAGGCTGGGCTTGCAACTCCCATTCATCCCCTTGGCAGGACATCCACAGGGTCGGAGTGTTGAGTACAGCGTATGTGTCGTACATGCACGGACGACCGTAAAATCCACACGGTCTCCCCGTGGCACTACAGCGGTCTCATGCTGTAGAAGTGTGGAATTGTGGGCGATTAGCTGGAGGTCTCCCATTCATTCCCTTCCCAGCGTATGTGTCGTCCATGCACGAACGACCGTAAAATCCACATGGTCTCCCCGTGGCACTACAGCGGTCTCATGCTGTAGAAGTGTGGAATTGTGGAAGATTAGCTGGAGGTCTCTCCGGGTGAAAAGAGGCCTGGTCTGTTGAAGAGATGCCCCTACCTTCTAAAGCTGCTTCGTTGTGGTTGGGCATCGGCCTTTCGTGGTCGATGGGTTATTCGGGGGGGGAGGGGGGTTCTTCTGGTGATGGACACACCCGGATATTATTAATTTTATTATGTTCCTTAAGTTTCGTCCAACGGATTATGGTGTCCTTTAAATTAATTTCAGTAACTTTAATTTGCTTTTTGTTTATTCTGTTTCACGATGTAGGCCAGGAGCACGAAAGCCTCTAATTCCCCCACGACCCATGCCATTACCCTGAGATCTAGCCGCCAAAACATCACCGTGAGAGGCCTCTGCGTGCTTAGTTGAAAACTGCGGGTTGGCTGCGAGCCATCCGTAACATGCTTTTCAAGACTTCCTTATAGAATATTCTCGTAGTTGATTCTTAAAACATGGTTGTTAAAAGCAACATTGTGTCAACTTGAGGTTTGTTAGTAGCGATGGCCATATGTTTTTGATAAGCAAATAGTGTATTTTGAATTTACAAGGAAGTGATCAGAGTCGTTTTTAGCTCCTCGTCTTGCTTTGATATTTCTGATACTGGAGATATGTTTTAATTATAATTTGATGGTGCTCGTTTTGTTGTTGTTTGTAAAATATTATATTAGGAGTCCGGGCCGATATTGTCACGATGTATTTCGCTAGCAATCCCAATTTGAGCATGAAAATCACCCAAAATAATTTTGACATCATAATGAGATATTCAAAATACTTTCACGATGGATCTAAAAAACCTCTTGTTTCTTCGGCAGTATCCTACTGAGGGTGAGTGTGAACGTGTGTGAAATGATTAAATGACACCCGTGAAACCTGAGTTAAGAGATCTGATTATTGACATGGATGAAATCAGTCACGAAGTGACCAAAGTAACTTTTCTTAAGTGATTATAATCAACGATGTTATTACCGACCTGTCGTCTTTGAACATAAAATCTTGATTTTATAACAGAATCGCTATCATAGAAGCGACTTAACTTTTGTTATAGACAATTTTTGGTCACTTCATGTTTTTTTCGATGAAGGCTAATTTATATCGAACTGTGTTTTGTTTTTATCAATTAATTGAAAGGTCCCTTAAATCTTGTAAATGAGCAATGATTTATCCCGTATCATGGTTACATTGGTTGGGTACTGGCCATTTGGTTTGAAGATGCGCCTCCGTTTTTCTTCCACTGTGAGCATCCGCGGTACTCATCTCACAAAACGTCATGCATTTCCACTTTAATTACCTCATACGTCTTGTCTTCCCAATTCGAGTCGGCTCAAATTAATACCCGCTATGGCATATGCCAAACTAAGTTGCAAAGTAATAAATATATTCAGGATTACCAGAGCTACTAAAATGGAAAAATCATAAGAACAGCAGGATTGTCCTGAATATTGGGAGCAAGATGTAACCGTCAAACTTTATTTTAAAATTAAAATAAGGATTCGTAAAATATTATCAGGTGTACTGTCTCTGTACGCAACTTCAGCAAGTGCTCATATCGCCTCGTCGAGGCTACCACCAGTAACTACCCCATAACTTGTGAAGGCTAAGTGTGTAAAGGCTGTGGCCCTTCTCCAGGGGGTTCGCTTTGGACTAATACGCCAAACTATAAGCGAAAGAGATTGCATCAAATTGCACACGCATCACTTGAACATCTCATTTGTGAACGCATATGCTCCAACGGAGATGCAAGAAATGACCACCTCGAAAGTGTTTTAAACAAAATTTCCCAACACGATGAAAATATTGTTTTGTATGACTTCAACTCTCAAATTGGCGATGCAGCTTATCGTGGTACCATCGGCTCAGACTACCCACACTTTGTGACAACCAACCGTGAGATACACACCTTCGAATTAGCTCTCCTATAAAGTCTGGTGGTATAGTCAGCACATACTTCTAAGAAAAGCGAATTCACAAAGGCAGAAAACGTTGTACAGCCAACTATGTTACTACCCCATTCTATGGAAGAGTGGAACATAACAAAATTAGAGATAACAAACGCGTCAACAACAAACATAGGCAAAACTACATGTAAACCTAGACACATTATAAGATATATAGGGTAGTACATATTATAAGATATATAGGGTGGTAAAAAAATAAACCAACCAGAAAAATAAATATGTCTATATATTTAAGTCAAATACCAATTAACTTTTCACAAATTACCAGGGCAGCACACCACATCCACAACCATTTATTTAATTAATACACAAGAAATTAATTTATTTATCGATGCATAAAATCAAGTAATTTGGATCATGTTTTTTATTATAAACCCCACAAATAATTAAATGCTTAATTTTCCTAATCAATTTAAAAATTAAATCAAATAAAAAAAAAATAATTAAATGAAAACAAAAATTTTCCAGATCAATTTCCAAATATAATTTAATTAAAATAAAAAATAATTTTGTAGACAAATTTTAAATGTTTATGAAAAATAAAACAGGCAACAACAAAATTACTGGAAATATTAAAAATTTTCCCTTATAAAATAAAATTATATTATTTTCCGTATAATAATAAATTAAGAAACCGAAAAGACAAAATAAGGCGACAATCAACAAAAATAGACTTCCTGTTTAAAAGGAAAGGGGAGCGCGACAAGCTTTACCGTAAAAAGGGTGATTTAATATGAAAAATTTATAAATTTTCTATCCACCCTGTCTCGCCCTCTTTCTGAGGTAACACACAGACAAAACAATTATCCATAAATTTTATTGAACATAATTACACCAAACGTAGTGAAATAATTTTGAATGTCGAATTAATTGATATTTCATAAAGTCATAACACCGCAGTATACCTTGGGTATATCGGCAAATGAAATGGGAATACCGAAACGAAAATCTGTGAGGATTTTATTAATTTAATATCTACAGAGGGGTAGTTTTTCACATTTAAATATAGGATTTTGCTTATTTTTAAATAACGATTATGGTTTTGGTTACAATTATTATTCTTATTGTGTTTGTTAGATAGTGCACGGTACTACAGGGTGTGTAATTTGCATAAGAAACAATTATGTTATATTTAAAAGCCATTAGGTGCTTTATTCTATTATACTTCGTACACCAAACCGGATGAAATATTGTTGGAGTCTCGTCCTATTCAGAATGGAAAAAATGTATTTTTCTACGCAAAAACCACACACAAGGTATCTATTACACGAACGTCCATCGTAAGAAAGATGCAATACATCTTCAGGCATCGATTTATTTGTATAATTAATTATACAATTTTATTTCTAATAAATTGGCATCATGCGGCGTCTGATGGTATGGGGCTGAATCATTTACATACATAAATTTTCTTAATCAAAAATTTTAAATTTTCCAGTCGATTTGAAAGATTTTTATTGTTTTCCTAGAATTAATCCG
The DNA here is from genome assembly GCA_932526605.1 of Nephrotoma flavescens. Classification (NCBI taxonomy): domain Eukaryota; kingdom Metazoa; phylum Arthropoda; class Insecta; order Diptera; family Tipulidae; genus Nephrotoma; species Nephrotoma flavescens. Next base: position 32,609,942 of record OW052220.1, on the reverse strand, counting down.
GGGTATGAGTGAATTCAAAAGCTACAATATAATTAAAATTTTTGAATATTGCATTTGTATTTTGTTGAAAATTAAATTTTCTATTCATCACTCAATCAGTCAATCGATGATGATGATGATGGTACGATGAATCGAGTACTGGAACATTATTTATTTATTTAAATTTTATTTTGTCTTATTCAATACTTATTTATTTTGTAGTTTATATTTAATTCAATAATTAGATTTTTGTTTTATACAAATCGGAAGATTTTTATTGTTTTTATCGTTCGGCAGTGTTGTTGTAGAAAATCGAAAACCTGTATTGTTTTATATTTAAATCTGGAAAATGTTTGTATTGTATTATTATACTGGGAATATTATGTATTATGTCCTTAGGGTATATTTGGCATACGAAAATTTTAATAATCGAATTTTATATATTGTATATTTGTATAATACTTGTGCAATATTTTTGGACTGGAAATATAGATGGCATATACCCTATCTAGCCCCCGATAACATGTACTTTAATAACGTATCGTGATAATCTTGGTACAACAAATATTTTGAAACTCTCGCGGTACCATATGCAAATTATCTTCTAGATTGCGGATTGAAAACTACATATAAAAAACATAAAACAAAATTTTTAATCATAGTATCATAGAAATTACTATGGATTTTCATACAATTAGTAAAGTAAAATTTTGTTTTAGAACCGCAATTTTTTTATTGCGTTTGTACGGGGAATCACAAAAAAACGATTTGTATGAAAATGAATACAAATTTTCTTGGCTACTTTGATTGAGAGCAATTGTTTTCCATTTTATTTATATGCATTTTCCAATCCGCAATCGATTCGCTCAGACCGGATCGTTGTTTTACTGGTTGAAATTGGATAAAGATGTAGCTAATCCATCATAAAATGGAATATTTATGCAAAGTTACACATCAACATTTAGCCTTATAACTGATTCGATATGGATCGCCTTAATTGCCTTACAGGCGAAAATAAAAAATACATCCCATTGGCGATGTTAGTGTTCCTTATATGGAGAGTTTTTATTTGGTACGTACGACTAAGTAACTACGAAGCGTCCGTGTGATACGATTTTTGATGGAAATATTCCAGCATTCTTTTTGTTAAAATATATAATAAGAGAGAATAATGGGAAGTTACACACCGTACTGGTGGTTGAATAAGTAAACCGTCCACAAGTCAGTAAAATATCACGGCTATTTGAAATTGGATAAAGTTTTGAATTTAGTTTAGTTTAGTTTAGAAGTTTATAAGTTTGTCTTAGATGATAATGCTGACAATAACGATGAAGTGAAATTGGAACGAAACTTCCCCTCTCCCCTACGGCATATAAGAATGCTTCACTCAGCCCCGCGGACTGGCTAGGTTTCAAAGGTCCAATCATTTATTAATATGAAATTAAAAATGAATGCAGAAACGAATACTATAGAAAAAATAATACAAACCGGTAAACACAAATATCGACCCTCGGGTCAAAGCTCTAACAGAAAATTAGCACATTTGGAGAAAGAGATGAAACGTAACAAAATCGAAATTATCGAACTCAGTGCACGAGCATATTTATAACAGCTAAGCAAAGAAGGCGTAATGGAACGCAACCAAAATTCGGTTCTATTTCTCAACAGAAGACACAGATGAAACAACTACGGTTAGGTTCAATAATCAAGCACAATCCACAATATAATGTGCGTAACTAAGTGTCCGGGTTTTTTTGAAAAATTTCAATAGAAATATGCAAAATGGTTTATTCAAAAAACACTGCGAGAAATAGCTACATGGGACAATTTATTTTTTCTGTTTTTTTTAACTGCCAATGCAGATTGCATATAGATTTCAATTCGGTTAGTTTACATTGCACCTACCTGATTGGTCGAAGGGAATAGCTATATAAGACAAAACTTAGAATCCATTTATTTTATTCATCAATAACAAAACTACTAACAAAAAATGCATTTTAGTAGTTTGTATGAATTCCATTGTTATTAATAACATCCATCTATCGTCGTGGCATTGAATTTATTAACGCTTGGAGAACAGAAACATAAATTATTGTCCATTCCTCTTGAATGAATGTCTTAAACTCCGCGAAAGTAGTAAATTGGTGTTCATTTTTGAAGAATTCCTTGCTAGGGATGCTCCACAAATTTTCCATTGAATTTAAGTACGGACTAATAGCAGACCACTGCAATACTGGTATATTTCATATTAGCAACTTGTATAGGCACATTATACTGCTGAAATGTGCAACTTTGACCGTACATTTCCATCCCAAAATTTACTAAAACGTCGTATAATAACTACATATATTTCTCCGCATTCATTTTAGGAAAAACAAAACAAATTGGGGTCTTTCCCCAAAAACCGAAACCGCCTCATGTCACAAGTGTACCTCCTTGAAAGTTGTGCGAATGGCGTGTTTGATTAGACTCGCGAACATGTCGCCAATAATTCTGGCATCCATCTGGTTCGGCAAAATTAAATTATGTATCATCCGAAAAAATTATTGATCACCACTCTTCATCCGAAAATTTTAATTTCTCAGCAAATTGCAGTCTCCCGTCCGTTTATAATATTTCAGATTTACATCCTCGCTTAAAATCTGTTGTATTCTTGGTCTAGTGACATTCAGATGCAAGTCACGCTTTATTTGGGATGGATTCATATTTTTCCCAACTGCAAGACGCTTTATTTCCCATTTACTTCTTGCGTCAATTTTAGGCTTTGATCCTTGCCTTTTTATTGTGCCATACGTTTGGGGTCTTTTAAAAAGTTTTATAGATTGTATTTTTATTTCTCTTTAGTTTTGTGGCTATCTGGACGAATGGTAGCGATAAATTGCTCGTTCATCAGTCGATAGTTTCGTTCGTCGCGGCATAATTCTTTAAAAATTACTTTTGGGTAACAAAAAATTATACTTTTAATGTAAAAAATAATTAACTCTGTTTTTGGTTAATCTTTTTTTTGCTACACAATATTAAAATAAACAATAAAACATTTTTAAAAACACACTTGTTCCATATAGCTATTTCCTTCCACTGGCGGTTGTTGAAAACAATAAATTGGAATGGCTACAAATTGCCGGATTTAAAAATGCTGAATGTCGAAGGGCCGAATGTTGAAAGGCCGAATGACGAAGGGCGGAGTATATCAGAGGGCCGAATGTCGAAGGGTGGAAGGGTCGATTTTTTTTTTTTTTGTTTTTAGAAATATAATTATTTAATTTTGTAAATTTTTTTTATTAGTGCATATGTAAATGAATTTCTCATGACTTTATGGATTTTACTATTTTTCATCTTTGGATAATCATGAAATTCCACGTACCAGTCAACGATACATTTTGGTGAAAGATATGGGACAATAAATAAAAAAATAATTAAAAAAAAAATAAAAAAAAATATATTTCTAAAAACAAAAAAAAAATCGGCCCTTCGACACATTCGGCCCTTCTACATACATTCGGACTTTTGAAATTCGGCCTTTCGACACATTCAGTTCTTCGACATTCAGTCCTTTGATATTATACCAATAAATTAACATGACGGTAATACGAAAAGGAACGAAAATAAATTTTATTTCAGTTTGTTGAGTATGTATTGACAAATTTTTCCATACAATGTAAAATAAAATCAGCAAAATTGTTTTGAAGAAAACAATACAGATTACTTTGTCCCATATAGCTAATTTGCATATTGTATCTCGTGTCCCTTTCTGTCTTCAGATTGATGAGCTGTTATCGGTAGCGTTGCCCATTGACAGTTTTGCCCTGTTTCAGTAGCTCGTAGTACACGATTCCTTTCTGGTCTCACAAAACACAAAGCATTGGCTTCTTTCCGAAGCGATATGGCCGTGCCGTCGATGTTGAAGCCACGACTTTTTTGCGTTTGGGATTCTTTAAAAAAATTGACTTCCCATCTCTCGTAAAAATTCGATGCAGGAAGCTAGTTGTGTAAACGAAAATTATGCCAAACAATATAATTTCCGTAGTCATCCTTTGCAGTTTAGCGTAGGCAATATCGTACTAAAGAAAACTTTCAAACAGTCTAACGCTGCTGACCAGATTAAGTTATATGGAAAATGGGAATCAACAACTTAGCACAGAAAGGTATCAACGGTAAATTATTGGACGCTTTCACGCGAATGTTTTGAAACAATTGCATACGAAACAAGCATAAGTATTGAAGAAAGGCTGTCAGTTATTTCTCTCTTTCTACTCTATTAGCCAGTGCGCATGATCAGATGTTCAAATTCATTTTACGCTGTTTTTTTATTCGTCCCCTATAGTTGCATAGTGAACTTAGAACACACAAAACGTTAGCTCCAATAAAACATACATAATTTACGCGCCAAATGTTTATAATTGCTTGCTATATTCAAAATGAGTAATGAAGCAGGATTAATTTATACTACTTTAGATATCCCATTTTATGAACGATCGGCAGCGGGCTTCAGAAAATGATATAGAACGCGAAAGAGCTCTTGAAGAGGGCGAATAAATCGGTTCGCATTTGATGATGATAAGATTATCGTGTGATTTAGATTGTATGCCAAATGAAGATGCCGCATCTGATATATTGGGGATGTTCGTCGAGCCAAATGAAATATTTGCCAGTGATGATGACGAAAGACGGCACAAAATGGAATAACCTAAATGCTGCTGTTCGTGTGCGTCAACAGAATAGTATGCGTTTTCGAGCTGGAGAATTGTGTTTCAATTGAGCTACTCAAGAAATTTTTCACACCAAAAATTTAGCTCATTATCATCGAAGCGAATCATTATGGAAAAAAACCAGTTCAAAAATGGAATGTGGCTAATCGCTATAAAACACAGAAAGTTTGGAAGGATGTAACTGAAAGTGGATTATATGCATTTATTGCCGTACTTTTGCCTGCCAGTATTCCACACAATAGCATGCAAAAATAAAACGTTCTGTGGGATACAGCCATATGCCTACCCATATTCAAAGCAGATTGTTTACTCCATTCCGAGCAGTAACACGATTTATTTGGTTTAATGATGGGCGAGCACGTCCTAATCGTTAGCAAAGTTAGAAAGCCGTATAAATTCATCACATATGGAATTTTTTGAATCAAAATTTCACAACAACTATAACATGATGAACAGCTGTTTCCATATCCGACTAGTGATTCAAAAACAAAATATCGATTGCGTGGAAAATTATACACAGGCCGAGAGGAAGAAACATAACGTGAAGTGAATCAAGGCGAAAATGTTATGTTGCAACTCACAAAAACGTATACATTAACAGCAGTTGTTTAATTATGTTATCACTGATAATTTTTTCACAACATTGGAAGGAACTAAGTGACTGACCAAACGTGGTGACGCATTCTCTGGCACAATTCGATTCAATAAAAAAAGTATCCGTCGCCCTGTTCTTTCAATTTGCTTTGGATTTCACAACGATTTGGTTTCCATTTGCAACTATATGCAAAAAAAATAATAAGTGTGTGAATTAATTTTCTCCGTCTACGATTATTTTTTCAATATGTTTAACTGGCCAGGTTGTTCAACTCATGTGGAAACGACGGAGGACAAAAAAAAAATATAAAGTTTTTTTCAATTTGGGCGGGTCGATGTTGGCAGCCTGTGGCGGCTACGTTGTTTTGATGGCGTCTGTCTAATCTGGTGTTTTTTTCAGTCACTGATGCCGAATTACCATGACAAGTTACCCGATTGAGCAGCACATCCAAATGATAAAACTTTATTATAAAAATGAGTGGTTCATGGTCCTTCAAAGTTGACTCTCCAACGTTCGGTGGCCAAATTCGAGACAACGAGTTCGGCAAACAATCAGCCAACACTCGTACGTCAAAGGAAGCCAGTTCGGCCGAGAACATTGCGTGAAAGTGTGCAGGAGTACCAATAGGCAGTGAATTCTTCGCCGTGCACAAGAACTCGGCTTTTCACAGACTTCCACTTGGTGAATTTTGCGTCGGGACTTGGGCCTACACCCGTACAAGATCGAACTGACCCAGGAGCTCAAAGTTAATGATCATAGGCAACGCTGTTTGTTCGCTGACTGGGCTTCGGAATGTTTGGAAAAGGTCCCTAATTTTGGCTGAAAAATCATCTTTAGTGACTAGGCGCATTTTTGGATGAATGGTAATGTTAACAAGCAAAATTTCCGTATATGGGGCAACGCCAACCCACACAAGGTTCACCAGGTGGCAACGACCTCACGTTGCTGGGGCCAAAAAAACTATATATAGCAGGACGGGGTTACGTGTCACACAACAGACGCAATAATGGACATTATGCATGAACAATTTGAGGGTATGGTTATCTCTCGCATAGGTGACGTGAATTGGTCATCAAGATCGTGCGATTTGACCCCGTTAGAATTTTTTTGTGGGGCTTCCTCAAGCCTCACAGGTCTATGCTAAGAAGCCACAATCGACCGATGCCCTTAAAGCCAACATATCCAATGCCATCACTCAAATTCAGCCGATCCTATGCGACTTTTTGAAATGTTCCCAAAGATGCGTTAATTTATTATTTATATTTCTCACACATTTGGCAAATTTTTCAGTACTTTAACCTGCACTGACCAAATTAGACCATCTCAATGAAACCCATACCATAATTTGTTACAATTTTATTACAATTTATTACAACAAATCCCGATTTTATTACAGTTATCGTTTTCGAAGAACGAGTGGTCGGTTTAGCTTACAATTAAACCTGCATAGCCATAACTACAAATTTTGATGTATTTAGTTCAAGACCACCCTAATAACTATGCCTTAAGCCTAACGCTAAATTTCAACCCAAAACGATTATTTGTTTCAGAAACGTCAATTTAACCAAATTTAATAATTTATTACACGAGACTGCCACTAGATCTTGGGCCAAATGTTAATCCATGGATCTTTTGAAGGGCGGGTCAATCTTATCTGAGTGTGTAATAAATTATTTTTTTGTCAACTTACATGGAATTTGCCATTTAATTTTTACCTGCTTTTCGTTCAGGCACACGTAATCGATGAGGAAAATTCGCTTTGCATCCACCCTCTGGTGAGATTCGAACCCAGTACCTCTCGGTGAAAGTGCATCTGCACCACTTGTCCGGTAAGCTTATTTAGGTGTGTAATAAATTATTTTTGAGTCAGATTACAGGAAATTTGCTCGAAACGGAAAAGTCTTCAAAAGTGTAATTTGTTACGACTCCGATCGTAACGTAAGATTTTGTTTCGATTTCTATATACTCGGTTTATATTGGCGATTGGTGTATGGTGGAAAGACAACGCTACATTTACGGGTGGCCTGTCGTGGCTCATCCTAAAATCCTAAGCAGCAGTATCCGGCATCGAGGTAGTCATCAAGTGACCCCGCAACGAACGGCATATAGGTTAGGTTAGGTTTCAGTGGTTGACACTTAGGCCATTTTTGGCCCATTGTGATACCACGCATTCACGCCACATCATTAACCCATTCACCTATTCAACTACTCACACAATTACAGTATACCACCTGCACATTGCAAGCTCCATGTCAACCTGTACATTGACATGGAAGGTGGGTCGGCGTTGAATTCTGCACTCCATCAGGGGGTCTTAGTTGTGTTTATTAACATCACCGATTGTAATCGATGATGAAAATTCGATTTGCATCTAGCCTCTGATGGGATTCGAACCCAGCACCTCCCGGTCCAAGTGCTGAAGCTTTAACCACTGCACCACTTGTCCGGTGAACGGCATATAAGGACGCCGCAAACTCAAGGGTGGACAAAACGTGGTCAGCCCTAGAATAACGGCGAGGTTGCCGAAACCAACGCTGCAAGGACGTGTCAACCCCAAGGATGACCAAATTTTGGTTAGGCACAGCAGGTACTAAATATTTTTTTCATTTCTTTTTCTAAATTAATTTTATATGGTAAATTTTTTTTTATTCCTAAAATTATTGTAGATTTATTATTTTTGATTCTATTTTTCATTTTTCACCTGATTATTTTTATATTATTTTTCGAAACACGTACTCCTTTCGTATTTCTTGCTTCTCCTTTTGCAGTAAAAATATCTTTTGTTTCTAGGGCCAGCAAAATAAAACAGAACGGCGATTTTTGTATTTGAATTCATTTTCTTTGCCCGGGTATGATCGGCCCATTGTCGATTTCCTGATAATTAAAATAAATTACTAAACATTTTTTGGTTTGGTATGTTGGGAGTTCAAAATTCACGTCGTGTCGGTTTCGGTATTACGTGTTATTATTAGCTTTTCCTCTAGTGTTTTCGTCTATTTTTCTGCAATTTTAATTTTCGTTTTTTTTTAATTTTCATTTTTCTGCGGTATGGTATCTTGTCTGCAAACTCTTTGACTACGCCACTGAGCTTTAAACGGAACTACATATCACCGCGTTGACCTACATATCTGACGCCATGCTTGTTAATGGAACTTTCCGTGTTTCGTTACAGAGGTGCCCAACTTGGAACTCTTCGTGCCCCGTTGGAGTGGCGCCGAACGGACGTGTTCCGTTACAAATTTAAATGTCGATTTTACCACTTTTAATAATTTATTACGCCAGACCGCCACTAGATATTGAGTCAAATGCTACTCCATGGATCTTACAATTTTGAGCTAAACGGCCCGGTCAATCCACGAAAACGTGAACTGTAATAAAATTGGGATTTGTTGTAATAAATGTTTAACAAATTATGGTATAGGTCATAGAGGTGGGCTAATTTGGTCGGTGGAGGACCATATGATTTTAACTAGCAGCAAACGACATGTTTATAGGGGAAATAAATCATAGTAGAGATTTGACAATACATAATTAAAATAAATCTCCCCATAATAAATATTAGTACATTGTGCGGGAATGTGCCCATTATCAATAAATTAAATTATAATATGCTAGATGCCATATAAAACGACGCTCATATCACTTAAAACACCACATCTTAAATAAACTGACCACCTTACATAGGATGTACGATGTAATATAATTTTTTAATATCTCATCTATTTTAATTTTTTCTCGTATTTTCTAAATCATTTTTTTTTAATTTTTTTTTTTTTTTTTAGAATAATCACAAAAAAATGAAAGATGTGACAACCGCTCCATAGATAAGACGCATTATTAATTTTAATATAGCAAAAAATAAGACAACAAATTTAACGTACCAAAAAAAAAATCATTAAATAAGTAAGACAAGAAGACGAAAAAAAAAATCTTAAGTACGACCAAATAATGGAGACAGGTGCAAGTTATTGTTAAATATACATTTTTTACTGTCGGCTGCTGTATTGTTGGTGTATAAAATCTATGGGGTGTTTGTACTTAAGAGGTGGTTCGTTTTTTTTTAATATAATGACTATCATTTTTATTATGATACACCCTCGTTCCCGAAGAGGTGCACACGACATCCGTTTACAAAAAGCAGCACGGAATAAACGGAATAAGAAAACAGGCGAGGGAAAAAATTTAGCGGATAGCAAACATTTTTGTTGTCTTATTATTTATAATTTTTTTTTTGTTTTTGTAATATTATTTAAAATAATAATAATAATATCTAACAGAAACACTGATGAACGATGAATAGAAAAAAAAATCATTAAATATTTTTTCCCGCCATACAATGCGAGTGTACCACCACCATACACAGATAGATAGGACACGATAGTAACGACAGCGCCGCACACAAGATGGAAAATGAAGAAAAATTTAAATAAACGCTTTATAGAAAACAATAGATAAAAATATAAATAAATAATATAAATTGTTTAAAGAATGTCGCAATATTGTGATAACATTTAATAATAATAATAATAAATTTTTTTGTTGTTACATTGTAACACGCGAAACTAAAGATTGAAATTTTTTGGAGACGAGTATACGAGTACATATAAGATAAATAGTAAGACGTTTATAATTTTTTTTTTTAATTTTCTACCTTACTATGGAGATAAGCTTATATTGTAAAAAGGTTTCATCAATTTATGAGATTGCGAAATAATTAAAAATAAAGATATTTTTTACGAGAGATGACTGGAGAATGAATATTAGCTTTGTGTACAACTTTGTTTGCGCCCTATTCTAGTGAAACAATAGAAATTCTTTGTAAATTACGGGGATACTCTTGATAGAAATACGAAATAGCAAAAGTTTATAATTAACATAAAAAGCTTTTAGTAAAGTCGATTTTGCTGGATTTGAGACAGAGGAGTCGAGTGATATTTATTTAAGTTAATGGAAAATGGCTAGAATTAACTCATACATGTAGTTCAAATTTTGTCTAATATACAAAAACAGCTAATAGTGCTAAGAATTATTTAGTGTGCAATACGGGTTCGTAATGGGTTTCGCAAATAAAAACACTCAGCGATTAAAGTTATAAACCTTATTTACCATCACCCCAACAAATTCACTCTTTATCACTATTTTATTTTTTCTTTGAAATGCCCATATTTTACTGCTCGACTGGGGGTGCTGTTCACTATTAAATTACAATTATGGTTGGTTGCCATTATCCATGATGATCATTGCCACCGTTTCCAACTGTTTTCGTTATTTTTATAGCCCCTTCTTCTCAAAGCAGCACCTATTGATAACACTTGGTGAGGACAACCTTAACCACTCCACCACCTAGTGATGTTCATAGTAGAATATGTAATACTACCCCATAAATTTGATTTCAGCTTATTTAGACTTAACCTGAAGACCCTGAAGATTAAAATTAGCTGAAAATGACCAGCCGTGAAATGTCGATAATGAAGATTCAAACTAATTAAACGAAAATGACAGTTGGTAACATATACATCGAAACCCTCAGTCATAATGTCGATAATGCAGACACAAATTTTCTGTTGGAATGTAATTTTTGATATTAGAAATGTTTATTTTGCTGTTCCTAACAAAAATTAAAATAAGAATTTTTCATTCGAAACGATTAAAACTTAGATGTTTGATGGGGTAAGATCTAAACTGCATCTATAAAGACAAATCTGGAAAATATATTAAATGAAGTGGATCCTAATTTCAATCGTTTAAAAAGCGACAAGTCAATTTTCATTTGGATTTTTTTTTTTTTTTACCCTTTGAGTGTCATTTGTATCATATATGGTGCACAATTTATCTTATTTTCTTTAAATGAAATTTTACATTTTTTTAAAAATTTCTTTTTTACAACTAAAGTATACCACCTGCACATTGCAAGGTCCTAGTCAACCTGTATCAACCATGTCAACTGACATGGACGGTGGGCGCTGAATTCTGAATCTGAGAGTCTTAGTTGTGTTTATTATTATCACCGATCATAATCGAAAATTCGCTGTGCCACCTGCCTCTGCTGAGATTCGAACCAAGTACCTCCCGGTCCAAGTGCCGAAGCTTAAAGTGTCATGGCTGGCAATGGATTTAAATGATAGGTTTTAGTGACGGTCACACTTGAAAAAAAAATTCATGTCAATTTTCATATAAAAAGTTCGGGAAAACTCGTTTGAATATATGAAAATTAAATTAAATTTAAAAATGTATGAACAATTTTTATTTCAATGGTTTTATTTGATTTTCAGAAATAACAAAATCAGTATGTAAAAAACGAAATTACTTACCGATATAAATTTTTTATCTTCATTTTCAGTCTTTTTGGCTATCATTTTATCTTGTTTAGATTTAATCTGCATTTAGATTTAATCTGCGGAAATTTTCTGCTGAGTATTTCTGTAAATTTCTGTACCAATTTGTACATCTTATTGAATCGAATTTTTCAAAGCTACCAACATGAAAATACCCTGTAGCGGCTCAGAACCCTGATTACTTTGTAGCATTCCTACCGTGCCGCTTAATTATGAAGGATAGCTCGTTTTGCTGAATAGTGATATTTGACCACCGAGCGAATCTCGATATCTATCGATCATCGATCATCGAATTACATGAAGAAAGACGGAAGAAACTAAAAAAAAATAAGTCGGGTTTTATAAGTGAAATCCTAAGACGTGCAAATTACAATAAATTTAGACATTTTCGAAACTAAATTAATAAAATGTTCTGTAGTTTTTGAGAAACCCAAAATTTCTACATTTATTGTAATTTACACGTCATAGGATTTAAACCATGGCAAAATTATTTACCTCCTGACAGATTTTTGCTGTATTCTGATCTCAAAATGATGATAATAGAACTTCAAGTAATATTACCCTATTAAAATTCCAGCCAAAAATGCCGATAATGCAGATTCAAGATATCAACGAAATTTGTCGGCCACGTCCATCCAAACAATGTCGATAATGCAGAAAAAATTATACCGGAAAGTAATTATTCATATTAGAAATTTTTATTTTGTTCTTCCTAAAAGCCAACTAAAAAATTTAAAATAAGAATTTTTCATTCCAAACAATTAAATCTAATACACAAAACCAAATTTCTCTAAGTGCTGTATTAGATTTTTGGGGTAGGTAAGACGTGCAAATAGATCAATAGTTAAATGTTTCGAGAATGTTTTAAATAAAGTCAGGTCAATTTTCATGTGGAGAGTGCGGGAAAACTCGTTTGAATATATCACACACACAAAAATTGAAATTTTTTAAAAATTGGCCGTTTAAAGTTTCATGCTTGGAAATAGATTTAAATCAAAGGTTTTAATGACGCTCATACCCGAGAAAAATTTCAGGTAATTTTTTATGTCGAGAATCTGCAAAAACTCAGTTGAATAAAACATATGAAATTGATAAAAATTGACAGAAATACCCAGCCAAAAAATGCCGATAATGCAGATTAAATATAAAAACTATTAAATGACAGCCGAATAATCTCGATATTATCGGCATTTTTTGGCTGGGTATTTAAATAGATTCGGTTGCAATAACTAAAATGCATCACCCGAAAAATATCGATAATGCAGGATCAAAAACAACTTATTCTAGGCGTTTTCGGAAATACCCCTTGGTAACTTTTGATTAATTTTATTTTTTTTAATATTGGTAACAAAAGCTACTCAAGTTATCTTGGCTACTATTTTAATACTGAGAAAACTCAATGGCATACCAAGTAAAACTTTAAATATTTCAGGTCAATTTTCATGTAAAGAGTCCGAAAATTTGTATAAATAGAACGCACAAGTTTCATGGCTAGAAATAAATTCAAATGAAAGGTCTCATTGATGCTTATACCTGGAAAAAAAATTTGGTTGATGTTAATTTTGAGAGTCCGGGAAAACTCGATTGAATATATCGCACACACAAAATTTGAAAATTTCTAAAAGTTTACAGTTTAAAGTGTCATGGCTGGAAATACATTCAAATACATCGCACACACAAATATCGATATATTCAATTGAGTTTTACCGGACTGACACATTACATGACAGATTACAAATTTTCCGGCCTTACCGGTTTGTACAAGCGAATAATAGGCGTTTTCGGAAATACCCCATGGTAACTTTTGGGTAACTGCTCACAAAAAATTACCAAATCTATTTCCGAACATGTAGAGTAACTTTAGGGTAATTTACTCTTAGTTGTTTTTTAATTCCTGTCTTTCTGTCAATTTGTATTAAATTAGTAGTATCAGAAAAATTAAAGTACAAACTTTCAAAACATAAACTATATTAAAAAAATAAAACAAATGCCCCAACATTGGCCCATAAAATTTTTCACGTGTGACCATTATTAAAACCTTTCATTTGAATCCTTTTCCAGCAATGACACTTTAAACGGTAAATTTTTAGAATTTTCAAATACTGTGTATGCACCTTGTTAAAGTTAGCCGAAAGATTCCAGCCGAAAGATAATGCAGATAGTGTCTTGACTATTTTTAAACTCTCTTTATACTCTCGCCCCTATCGATTTTTAAATTCCTATAAACTGAAATGATTTCTCCTTCACCCGAATGATGTAATTCGATCCTAAATTCTCCTAAATTCGAGTTTATAACTGATTTTTGCTGTATTCAAGACACTATCTGCATTATCTTTCGGCTGGAAACTTTCGGAACTTTAACAGTATGTGTATGCGATCTATTGAAACGAATTTTCCCGGACTCCTCACATGAAAATTTGCAAAATAAAAGATTCAAAAAAAAGTTTTCCCGGGATTTTCACATGAAAAGTGACCTGAAATTTAAACCAGAAGCAACAATCGCTAAGATGTTCTATTTAAATCATTCGCCACCCATGACACTTTATACGTTCATTTTTAAAAAAAATTCAAATCTTGTACGGGTTTCATGTATTCCTACGAGTTTTCTCAGTAATAAAATAGTTTTATATTATAGTTTTAACGAAATTTAACAAAAGGAATTAACTTTTAATAGTATACGTTAATCGTAAAAAATAAACACTTTTGAATTAAAAAGAAATTACTGTTTCACATCACAATTGTTTATCTGTATTACTGATATTTTTCAGCTGGCAATTTTTACAAATCCGCCTTACTGACTTTTACAGACATACAGTGGCGAACAAAAATAGATACAGAATGAAAACATTTTAAGTTTTTAATTTCTATAGTTATAATTTTATTATTTAGATTTACTTAAAAAGATAACAACAATTTAAAAAAGATATATTACAATTCATTGTTTAGGTCATATGTATCCAAATATGCCCGTTTAAGCAAATTGGGCATACAAATCTGCATTATCAACATTTCATCCGAAATTTCATAGGGAAAACTACTTTATCAACGTATTAAGAGAGGAATTCATAATATGCAGACTGTATTATCGACATTGCAACCGAAATTTCGGTAGAAAAACTACGTTATCGACATAATCCGTGGGACCAATAATAATATAAAAACTACACTGTCGACATTGCGGACGAAATTTAATTATACAACTGCATTACCGACACAATTATAGAGAAAAAAACAAGAAGATTTTTTTAAATAAATAAACTAAATATTTTAACAAATTACACATATTCAAATCGGTTCTAGGACCTATTATGTACATTGGATAAACTAATAATTAACAGCTTCTAAGTATTATGATAATTATAAATTTTGTATAATTTATATAAACTACAAGTTCAATATTTTCCCAAGACAAGGATATTGCATTTAACGATGCCTTCGAATTACATTTTTAAAAAAATCCAAGAACATTTTAATACTTAATGAACGGGTCGTGAAATCAAATGAATAAACTGAATTTTTGAATGTGGACCATTTCATGAGAAACGGAGATTTCAGACATGGCTGAGGATTTTCGCATATCTAACTATGATCCCTTATAAATTTTGGCCTCAAACCTTGCACAGATATTTTGTTTGTAGGCCGAGCCTACTAATATATCCAACTTACACCACAAATTAGTAATGCGGGCTACACAAATTTTTGAATGTGTATCATTTTATGAGATTTCAGACATGGCTGAGGATTTTCGGAAATTTAACTATGATCCCACATAAATTTTGGCCTCAAACTTTGCATAGATATTTTATTTGTAGGCTTGAGCCTAATAAGATATCCCGCTTACACGACAAATGAATAATGCGGGCAACACGAATTTTTGAATTCGGTTGAGGATTTTCGGAAATCTATCTATGATCCCACATAAACTTTGAACTGAAATTTTACATGGATGGTTATTGCCTTCTAAGGCCTGGGCTGAAGAATTACGTTAATTTCGCGAATTTTCATATACAATTTTTCATATATATATAATATATTTGAAATTTAATTGACATAATAACATAACCTTAAGAATTTACTAGTATATACATTTTAATTTATATGCTAAATGTGCAAATTTATATAATTTTATCGATTCGATTTACAATACTTATTTATTTTTAAACATTTGCAAAAAAACGTTTATTTTATTTTCCCCTTAAAATTGGTCGATAATGCAGATTTCATCTGAATTTTCTGCTAACTTCAGTAAGGTCGTTTAAGCGTACCTTTTAAATACTGTTGTTTTGTTTTTATATTTACACAACTATTCATAAAGTGAAATTGCGTTTCAACATTAACTTGTTATTTTTTTAAGTTTTATTCAAAATTTGAAATGTTGTTTTATCTTTATTAAAAAAAATTTAAAAATGAAAAAAATATCAGCTGAGTTGGAACAAAATGACATTTTTGCGAAAAAGGATATTCTCTGTGGAAAATTGCCTCGCAATACATGTCTGTCGCAAAATAAGAAACAGGAACAATTTGGGCAAATCAAATGGTTGTAAATAACGTCCACAACTCTTAAGTAATAGGGAGTCTCGTGCAATTGAGCGACTTTTAAAAGAAAAAAAGAGAAACCACAACAACCCACTTATAAATACACCGCACAAGCTGCTAAGAAGTTGGGCAAGAACGTTAGTGAGTGACCGTAAAGAAGAAAAAACCAGCCTTATCCAGCAAAAAAATCAACGCGCCTCGAATTTGCAAAATTTCGTAAAATCGGTCTATTGACGATTGGAAACGGGTGAAACAAAACCACTACTACTGGAAACGGCCACATGAATAAATAAAGAATCATCGCGTTACGGAAACGATGACGCACAGTGGCGGATCGGTAATGGCCTGGGGACGCTGGCCCACTAGTGAGGATAATGGGCATTATGCGAAAGACAGAATATTTAAATATTCTTAAAGAAAATCTAGTGGAGTTTGTGGATGAATATGCTTATCCAGAGGAAGAAATTGTTTTTCAGCAAGATGGAGACTCTAAACACTGTGTACAAATAGTTAAAAGATCAGAAATTTCAAACTATATGAACTGGTCTGCTCAAAGTCCGGATACGAATCCCATAGAGCATTTATGGGCCTTCATCAAGCATCAATTAAACGATTATGGTGAGGCACCTAAAAACGTAGACGAATTATGGCGATAAGTTGAAACGGAATGGAATAGGATTCCACATGAATACAAGGGTTTATCGAGAGCATGCTCTGGCGTATAAAATCAGTTATTGACAATACGGGACTTTGGACCAAATATTAAAGACCTCAAATTTACAAACGTGCATAAATGGATACATATGACCTATAAAAAAAGAATTTTAATATATCTTTTTAATTAATTAAATTATTGTTATTTTTTTAAGTAAATCTATATAAAACTATAACTATAGAAATTAAAAACATAAAATATTTTCATTGTGGACCATTTTTGCTCGCTACTGTATGTCCATGATATTTTACCTGCATTATCGAAATTTTTCGACTGCATTTTAGTTTTTGCAACCGAATCTGCATTATCGACATTTTTCGGCTGAACCGTCTCGGCTTTGTTTTCTTGTTGATGGCTTAAATTAATAGATTATTAGTGATTAATGTACTAATTTTTAATATGTATATGTTTTCGATGTAACAAAAAAATTATATTTATTACTTTTTATTTTGAAATTACAATCGTAATTTTTCTCGATTTGTTTAAATAAATAAATAAACTTGTGGCGATAAATTATACCTAATGGAAATTTTTTTAATATCAAAGCAGCCTTCTTTTGAATTCGTATTAAATTTCTTCGCTAAAATTCAACAGTCAATATGTTACGATTTAAGGCAATTTTATGCTGAAAATATCAATTGAAGTTTGTAAACCGTAATACAAGTTCATTATTATGCTGATCCTGAAATTGTTACGTTAAACCGTTTCTCGAATATTCTGTTCAGTATATTTTAAAGGGTGTGCGTTCGGATGGATGCCAAAAATAACAGAACCGTTCGCCTGAAAAACTAGTAAATCAAATAATTGCTACTTGACTCGAAATGGCTTAAATTTATATCGAAAACTATTCTTATATATACGGAAATTTTGTAAATTAAAAACTTATAATTTTTGAGAATACAAACGTATTATGATTTAAACAATACCTAGTTAGGTACCTACAATAATAAACATAAGTTTTATTGTGTTTTTTTTTAATACACATTGTTGTTATTGTAGGAAACGAGAAAAAGGATTGAAATATAAATATTTTGATTCAGTTTTGAATAATTTAAATCCTTTTTTTTGTATATTTCCCACAGTTGTTTTTGTTGTTCGGAAAATCCTACCTTTAAATAATTATTTATGCCAGTTTAATTCCGTTCTATTTTCTTTTAAAATTGTTTTTTTTTTGCTAGAGAAGTTCGGAAGTAATGGGAGCAGGAGGGCAATTTTGTTGTAGGAACATGTTGGAAGATTCTTGGTATATTGTGTGTTCTTTTTAGAAAAAAAAAATTAATAAATTTCAATTCGTAATTCATACGCCTAATAATGTTTAATGTTTATTTTAATAGGGTTCAATTACATAGTTTTGAATATTTAAAACATTTGTCAATTGATTTTATGTTTACATATTCGGGGTGGGAAAAAGCCACATGGCTTATTGATATTTTAATTATAAACGTTCGAGTATGTACGGAACTACTAATATGAATTACAAAATAAATGTTTTTCTTTTTATACCACACATTTTGTTTAATTCGGACTACTAGATTTACATAAAAAATTTGGTACACCTTAGTTTACCATTGTGTTCGCCATTTTCGTTTATTTCTGACAAAGCATCTATTTTAGAGCTCGAAATTTTGTTAAGTGCTTTTTTTAATTAACACGACTTACTTGTCACATATTTTTCTGAAAGTGGGTCAACTTTATATAGTACATTGTTTTTCCTGCTGGCGTCACAAAAATATCTACAAACAAATACGAGAAACAAAAAGACTTCCAAACCATTGTGTTTATTTGACAGAAGATAATACAGCTTATAAAAATGATTTTATTGGAAAGGCACACTGTCCTAGATCGTCTTAGGCTGCGTACCAATTGTCGAGTAAAACGTTTACTATGATAAAAATCGATTTGGTACATATTTTTCTTTCGATCAGTTTACCATAGAGTTTTTCAAAAATAATTGAATTTACCGAAAAATGTGCTTAAAATTATCTTTCACCCGACAATATTGGTACGCAGCCTTAGAAAGAAAGTCAAACAAAAGAACTCTCGCTTTTTCATAAATTAAAACACTAAAAGTGGAATAACTTTTGCACTATAAACAATTAGAAAAAGTTTTACTTGTCTGTTTTTGTTGGAAATGAGCTTCCCTATCAATGTGTTTCGTTTGATCGTACACTTCCAGGATACCCTGTTAGTAAAGTGCCATATTAGAGATGTACGTTTTACGTTAAGTTATCACTATAAGTCGATTAGGATTAAACACAACTACACAAAGTAACTCAAGCAGAAAACCAAATGTGAATAGTTCCTTCTTAAAGATTCCGTAAAAATGAAGGATGTAATGACAACCGTAAAGTTAAATATGAATGAAGATGAAGTTTAATGAGTACGTGACCCACACACTTAACAATCGGATTGAGCGGCTGGCTAACAACCTCCTCTCAAGTTATAAGCCCTACATAAACGCCTATATCGGATTCATCACAAAGACGACATCAGAAACTGTACACTGGCAACGCTTTCAAAATGGGAACTTGCGGAATATGCTTAGCTTCTTAAGACCACGAGATGTCCAAAACCTTTCAAACCAAGTAAAGAGTTGCACATTCTGGGAGTGGAATCAATGACACAACCAATGGGTACACTCTTTATTGCAGCCATACGCGACATAGTTGTGGTATCTCTTCTTCGGAATTTCGATTCTATTTCCATTTCTACTGCTCGTTGCTTTGGCGCTGGTAAATCTAAAACGCCAATTGTGCTTCGGTCAGCACAAGCTAGCTTACTAACCAATATCTCTTCATAATAACTCCGAGTGACCAATTTTCGCTTATTATTGCTAAAAATTTTGGCAAACTCGTTCTCATCAGGCTTGAATTCTTTGCAATTTGCGTCACGGAGCTGATTGAATTATTGCTCCATTTTCGTATCGCATTCTATTGAATGTTTGATTCTTGGTTTTTATAAGTCCAATTTCATTTTCATCGGCCATTCCATCATCCCCTGGGATGAGTGATTTCATTCCAAGAGCAAATCAAAGGTGATAGCATTACCTTCTTTGGCTGCGCCTCACGTTGCCTATTGTCATAAACCACTTTTCCTGATTAATGAAAATTAAAATTACATTAAATTAAATTACGCCTTAATCACGGCTACATATATGTATCTATCAAGGATTCAAACCATGCCATTGTTAATTTTGTATAACAGATTAGAACTATAATATTTTTCAAATAATTGTGAATACTCCATAATGGTAAATTTAATTCTTACCACAATTATGTAGCTTAATTTGTTCGTGTATGTGTCGCTTATGTCAACCTGAAAATGTAAAAATAATTTTTGAATTGTAATAAAACGGCAGTCTAAGTCGAATTGGTGCGGTGATTAGTCTTATAAAAATAATGTATTCGTCAAAATAAAAAATCAGAAACAATTTACAACAAGTTTTATTGGTACAATTCAACTGAAGTGGGTTCGTTTATTCATAAAACCTTCAGCGGTTTTTCATGGTCCTTCGAGCCGGATCGGTGTTAGTTACAGTGGTTAAGTACATCAAGTGCATTGTCAACGGTATATTATAAAAAAAACTTTCTCGTATGTGTGTGCATTAAATAATTTGTGGTGCAAAACTAATGTCGTGAAAACAGACAATTATAAGTGTCGTGTGAACAGTGACAAAACTAAAAACACAAGAATATTTATAAGTGCAACAAATTAGTGTGTGAGATCGAGATTGACGGTGACTAGACATAAGCGTTTAATCAACAATCCTGTTCGTGGCATGCAAGAAAAACGATAAGTAGAATAATTTTTGTTTTATTAAAAATCAAATCCATTTTATTAACTTGAATTAACTAACAAACGCCGATCAATTAATATTAGTCATCTATATTGTTAAATTTTTCACCGAAAATTTACCGTTTCGAATTATATTCAGTTAACTTAGTGTGACCTTGGTGTGTGAAGATGGCAGATGCAATTATATTATCTCGAGGCAACATTCTTGCATCCGTTACTAAAATGCAAACGTGGGTTAATAAAATTACTGATGAAACAACAGCTGAGGCCATAGAAGTTCGTATTATTAAACTAGACGAATACTGCAAGGATTTTAAAACGTTAGAAAATAATTTATTTTCGTTTCCCGGTCAAATATCAAAGTACGAAGAATTTGAAGATAAATACTTTGTTGTTCGAGAAAAATTAATGAGATCATTACGTGCAAAACAGGGTGCTACAAATACAGCTGCTTCTGGATCCAGTCTACCTCCAGCACTCTCAGAAATGTTCGACCAACAAAGATCATTCTTTGAAAACTTGACCACAACAACGGCTCAATTGACAGACCGCACGCTACTGAGTCATGATCATGTCAAGTTACCAAAATTAGAGTTTGCAAAATTTGATGGTACCTATAAAAATTGGCCTGCCTTTGAAGATTCGTTCGTATCGTCCATTCATAGCAATCAATCATTGTCTAACATTAACAAATTAAAGTTACTTAAGAGTCTTCTGATGGAAGGTCCTGCATCTCTGATCAAAAATTTGAGCGAAACAGAGGCAAATTATACAGAAGCCTGGACAAAATTGAAATCACGTTACGACAAGAAAGGAAAAATCTTGACATCATACATCACCACATTTCTCGATTTATCATCAGCAATGAGTGGGAAGGCATCGGATATTCGTTCACTTTGTGACAATTGTGACGAAATTTTAATCGGAATTCGAACCATGGGTATCGGAGCAGAGTATCGAGACGCATGGCTGATACAAATCATTCTACGTAAATTGGATAGTGAAACAAAACAGTTATGGTCAAAGGAAACAACCGAAAAGGATTTTCCAACACTTTCCGAGTTTTTCAAATTTTTAAATACCAGATGTGACGGGCTTGATGATGGGGAAATTGACAGTCAGGGGTTCCGACACCAACCAATTTTACAGCAAAACCAACGTTCCAGGGGAAAACCGTTTTTCAAAACAATGACGCTAAATTCAAATGTGTCCTTGTGTCCATGCTGTAACGCAAATCATCATCTTTTTCATTGTATGAAATTTCGCAGTTTCGATGTTAGACTTAGACGAAATTTAGTCAATCAATCGGGAACTTGTTACAATTGCCTGCGTATGAATCATTCAGTAAATGACTGCCCTGATTTGTCCAATTGTCGTATCTGCAATAAACGGCATAATTCATTGCTTCATGGGTCCGAACCAATGAATTTTCAAAATCAGTTTAATTACCCACAACAACAACAATCAACCATTAAGCCTCATGCATCGAATTATTTAAAACCACTTGAACAGCCTCAATTATATACGCATTCGCGAACACCAGGTCACTCTTCGTCACCATCGCACCCATCAACATCAGCACCAATCATCCATCAAAATGATCTCACACTGTCGACGAATTCAACTATCATTGGCGATTCAAATCATCAAGAATTAAAATCACCGAATGAATTAAAACCATCCTACAAAATGGATCCACCTCACATTCAAAACATGGCCACTTTAACCACAAAACCGTTTTCTACAATTAAATCACGAATCGTTTCAATTCCACGACTTGCGTCATTACCGACCGCTCTCATTCACATACGTGATCATAATGGAAATAAACATTTTGCCAATGCATTGCTAGACTCAGGTTCGCAATGTACATTCGTATCGGAAAACCTAGTTCAGCGCCTGCAACTCGGACGTTCATATTCATCATCAATTGCTGTAAACGGCCTGGCTGATATACAAGCTGCTAAGACCCGAGGTGTAGTTAACATCAACGCGTCGTCAAGGTTTTCATCGTCAATTAGCCTGAATTTCAACGCTTACATCTTACCGAAGCTACTTACCCTTCAACCTGTCGAGCATGGTAAATTATTCGGGGAACAGTTGCCCTCACCACTGGAACTGGCTGATCCTAATCTCGGTGCTACAAGGGAAATAGATATTTTATTTGGTGTTGATTTATTCTTCGATTTAATGCAGCCGGAAAAAATCGTCTTATCAGGACATACATATGCACAGTCAACCATTTTTGGGTGGATTCTTCTAGGGCCTCAAGCACATGATGACCTTTCAACCACGTCGGTTCCAGCAACTATCACTGATGATGATGTGAACAAAACTCTTCAATGGTTCTGGGAAGTTGAGGAACCTCCGTCAGCATTGAAACCCAAGCCAGATGATCAATTGTGCGAATCTTATTTCACCCAATCAGTCCAACGGAACCAGGCTGGAAGGTATATTGTACGACTACCATTTATCACACCGCACGACAAATTGGGACATACAAAGTCTGCAGCTGTGCGTCGACTTATAACAATGGAACGTCGTTTCATGAGAAGCCCTCAGCTGGCAATTGAATATAAACAATTCATGAATGAATACTTGAATTTGGGCCATATGACAGAAGTTCCACATAATGAAATAGCCATACTTGACGAAGATGTTTTTTATCTTCCACACCATGCTGTTCAAAAGATAGATAGCTCGACCACGAAACTTCGTGTCGTTTTCGATGGGTCCTGTAAATCGTCTTCCGGCTTATCAATTAATGACATTTTACTTACAGGACCCACTCTACAAGATGATCTTATCACTATCGTTACTCGTTTTAGGCAGCACCCTATCGTTTTTTCCGCAGATGTCGAAAAAATGTATCGACAGGTACTCGTATCATCGCCTGATAATGACTTTCAGAGAATAGTATGGAGAAACAATCCTACCGAAGAAATTAAAACGTACCGACTCAACACAGTCACATATGGAATGTCGTGCGCACCATTTCTGGCGGTCAGGACACTTCAAAAAATAGCTGATGATAACAAACAAAGTCATCCTGCTATTGCCAAAATCATACAACGGGATTTTTATATTGATGATCTTCTTTCTGGATGCGAAAACCCTAATCTCGCCATTAACTTGTATGAGGAACTATGTCACGTCATGGAGGGAGCTGGCTTCTGTCTCAGGAAATGGAAATCGAACTCATCAGAATTTTTATCGAGAATTCCTGATGAACTTAAGGAACCTACCATGTTAACCTTTGACGACGACACTGCGACCATCAAAACTCTTGGTGTTCAATGGAATCCTGTGAGAGATGTTTTCTCATTCGCAATCAACATATCTTCAAACACTATGTATTCCAAGCGACATTTACTCTCTGAAATTTCCAAAATTTTTGATCCTTTGGGCTGGGTATCTCCATCGATTATAACTATGAAGATACTTTTCCAAAAACTATGGATTCGAAACATTAAATGGGATGATGAAATCCCAGCAGATATCAGTCAACAATGGGAGGGTATAAAATTGAATTTACCTAAACTTGAAACCATCCAAATTCCTCGATGTTTTTTCATTTCTTCAACCACGACATCGATCCAATTACATGCATTTTGTGACGCGTCTGAGTTGGCGTATGCGGCCGTAGTTTATCTACGTATTGAAGATGCAGCAGGCTATATTAAAACATCACTCATCATTGCAAAAACTCGCGTTGCACCAATCAAACAAATCTCGATTCCACGACTCGAGCTATGTGGAGCCTTTATTTTGATGAAACTAATCAAATTCTCGGCTAGAATTTTCCGAGATCACCAGGTTCAAGTATTTGCTTGGACTGATTCAAAAATTGTATTGGCTTGGTTATCAGATCATCCGCGAAGATGGAACACCTTTATTGGTAATCGCACGTCTCAAATCATGGAGGTAGTACCTAGAAGTCAGTGGCACTATGTACCATCTAAAGAAAATCCTGCTGACATTGCATCACGAGGAATTAATCCAGAATTACTTCAAGAATTAGATCAATGGTGGTCCGGTCCTAAGTGGTTGATGAGTCGAGAACAAAATTGGCCATCCAGCACTCCGCTACAGTTCAAGACAATATGCGAGGAACGTCAAATTTCACCAGTCGTAACACATCTTCATGTAAAATGTAGTGAAATTGCGTCATGCTTGTTGAACAAGTTTTCATCATTTAACAAGATCAAAAGGATTGTTGCAACACTATTTCGATGGCTATATTCACACTTGTTTCTTATTGATTTGATTCGAAGGGCCGAATCATTTCTCATCAGGGAAGTTCAGCGCGAGACATTCTGGCTCGACATGCAAGCACTTATCAACGGACAACTTATTGATCGTAAAAGTCAGATTATTTCATTGTCACCTTTCATTGACAAGGATGGAATTTTGAGGGTAGGGGGACGTCTGTCGAACCTTGACTGCCAGTTTGACATGAAACACCCAATCATAATACCCAAAAGCCATAGACTTACTTGGTTGATAATCTACGAAACTCACTTGCTCAATCTACATGCTGGGCCATCTTTATTGTCAAGTCTTCTAAAACAGAGATTTTGGATCGTTAATGGCCGTAACGCAGTTCGTCATTTTTGTCAGAAATGTATCAAATGCGTGAGACAAAAACAAAATATTACCACACAGCTCATGGGTGATTTACCAAGGCAACGTTTGACGGCCTGTCGTCCCTTTACAACTACCGGTGTTGATTACGCTGGCCCGATTCATATTAAAATAAAACATGGTAGAGGAAAGATTCCATTAACTAAGGCGTACATCGCGCTCTTCATATGTTTCGTTACTAAGGCTGTCCATATAGAGCTAGTTTCTGAGATGACCACCGAAGCATTCATCGCAGCTTTGCGTCGCTTCATTAGCCGAAGAGGGATTCCAGCTGAGATCATCAGCGACAATGGCACAAACTTCATCGGTGCCAAACGCGAACTTCAACAACTTCACGAACAATTTAACAATCAAAAAAGAAATAAATTAATATCTGATTTCTTTTCGCAGACCATGCTTAAATTCTCGTTCAACCCAGCTAGCGCTCCACATTTTGATGGACTTTGGGAATCCAACATAAAATCTATCAAGTACCATCTCCATCGAGTTACCAGTGAGAGCAGCATGACATTCGAGGAAATGACAACCTTGCTTTGCCAAATCGAGGCATTGCTCAACTCACGACCATTGTGCCGCATGACCGCCGATTCTGATGATTTACTAGTACTTACACCAGGACACTTTTTAATTGGTGAACCTCCCACTTGTATACCGGAGCTAAATCTTCAAACAGTCCCAATATCACGACTTACCAGGTGGCAAAATATCCAGCAACGAGTTCAGGGGTTTTGGAATAAATGGTCTCTTGAATATTTGCATACTTTGCAACAACGCCCGAAGTGGAAACAACAATTACCAAATCTTGCTATCGATGATGTCGTCCTCATTAAGGAGAATAACCTACCTCCAGCTCGGTGGTTACTCGGAATCGTCACACAACTTCACCCAGGACTCGACGGACTTGTTCGAGTAGTAACAATTAAAACAATCAAGGGCGAAATGAAGAGACCTGTTGTTAAATTATGTCGTCTTCCAATATCCAGCGAAGACACTACAATCGTACAAGCTACAGCAAGGGTCAAGGTTAAGTAGTAAACTTAACGGAGGGAGAATGGCTGCGCCTCACGTTGCCTATTGTCATAAACCACTTTTCCTGATTAATGAAAATTAAAATTACATTAAATTAAATTACGCCTTAATCACGGCTACATATATGTATCTATCAAGGATTCAAACCATGCCATTGTTAATTTTGTATAACAGATTAGAACTATAATATTTTTCAAATAATTGTGAATACTCCATAATGGTAAATTTAATTCTTACCACAATTATGTAGCTTAATTTGTTCGTGTATGTGTCGCTTATGTCAACCTGAAAATGTAAAAATAATTTTTGTATTGTAATAAAACGGCAGTCTAAGTCGAATTGGTGCGGTGATTAGTCTTATAAAAATAATGTATTCGTCAAAATAAAAAATCAGAAACAATTTACAACAAGTTTTATTGGTACAATTCAACTGAAGTGGGTTCGTTTATTCATAAAACCTTCAGCGGTTTTTCATTCTTCTTCAAACTTTTTTAATCCGGTTTTCAACGAGTCGGCGAATTTTTCGACCTGACAATTTGACTGTGAGTGGAACGATACTATTTTGTGTTCAATGCCCTTTTCACTACAAAACGACACAAATTGAGACTCGTGGTCCGAAACGATGGTTTCGCAGAGGTCTTAGCGGGAAAAAATATCTTCTTACATCAATACTACTCCCATGTCATCGCTCTGTGGCTCTGGTCTTTAGTGCCGGTTGTCACTCAAATTGTACGTCGTTGCATAACAGTCGGTTCAAGAGCCCACGAAAGCCTTTCAAGTGTTTTATGACTTACTTTTACCATGTAAAAACTCCTATAGGAATCCTTGCAATTGTTAGATGTCTCTCGGCGCGGAAATTAGCATCAGTCTTTTCTGGAGATATCGTCGTAAGTCATTTACATCGACGATGTGGCCCAGAAACCCAATTCTTTCTAGCCAAATGAACACTTTTCTCCAACAATAAAATTGTCAAGGAAAGGAAGAGCTTCTTTAGCTCCATTCATCATTTTGTTGATTAATCGTTGAAAACACTTTACTCGAAATAGCCCATAATGGGTGTTGATCGCTATACGTTTTATGATTTTTCATCCATCTCCGCCTGCAGGAAGGCGAACAGGCCGATTTTGCTCAACACTCGGTATTGACTCGGCTTCGAGAATATTTCTTCCAGCGTTGCGGCAAATACGAATATGCTCGGCATTTCTTTTGACGTCTACCAGCGGTACAGCGAAATTTGAGTAATCTATCGGATAATTATTCCCAATCGCTCCAGCTGCTGCGAAAGGCACCGGTTGTTTATTGTGAAAGATTGGTTTTGTTCCCGTGTTCAGTGTCAAAGGTCCCTTCATTTAGTTGCTAAAATTCAGATAATTAATGGAAAGCAACAGAAATTTTTGCTTTATTTACTTGTCAAATTTTGTAATCACCTGTTGCTGAATTTTATTGAGTAGTTGCAGTTTCGTGTACATTGAAATTTGAATATACGTACCACGTACCAACGTCTTCTCGGTCGTGCAATTTCAACCAAGACGTAAATTTCTCTTAGTATTTTGTCCCGTCTTTTGTTTCCTGCTACTGTGGTTTTCGGTGCGTTATCAACTCTTCACTAAACTTCGAACGGCTGGACACAAAACCAACGACTTGTCGACTTTAAGGGTTCTCCATCATTTCTACAGCATTCGTTCCAACTGCCTCGTGTTGCATCTCTTGGCTGTAGCTACGAAGTTTAGCCAATACCTGAGCGTCTTGCGGCTTGCTGACATCAATTTTTTCAAATCGTCAGAAGTGCAATTCGCATGTATCGAAATTTTCACATTTCAGATTCATCGTGCTCCATACTTGGAAAAATCTTCACCAGCTTCTTTTTCCATCTTCAAACACTTAAAGCGCAGATATAATTGAGTTGATTATATTCGGCCGCAAATGCATGTTAATTTCTTTCATTGCATGGTTCAAAGTCGTATTAGCAAGCTTTTGAAAGTCGGCTGAAGAAAGTTTCTCGGTCAGCAAATCCACTTTCTGTGGTGCTGTAAAAGATAGTTTCGTATCGCTGGGACCCCAATTCGAACGTCAAATTATCTTCAGCGCATACAGAAACTTCTTCATGAAGTCTGATTTAGATTTTTATGTAGCGATTTGCGACTTGGACATTTAACACATTTGCTGATTATTGCTGCTCTCCTTAACGTAGCGCCTACCGCGCTTTTTTGCTATCTTTGAATAATGCTTGTGAAAGCGCTAGCATTGCCATAATATTACTGATCAAGCACTGGCATAATATTACTGTTACATTTTCCCCTAACACCTTTTTGATTCTAAGATTTTTGATAAGGCCATCTTCCAAAAATTCACAAGATTATGCGAAAAATTAGCGTAATGCGAACCCCATTAAAAATCACTGTGTTAGTCAATTATAATTTAAGGAAATATTTTCTCAAACAAATCGGATTTTTCTTTTTGGTTTGTCGACGTATGCGTTGTCGGAAATTTAATTTAAATTAAAAAAAAAAATCGTAAATTCATTATTAATTTA
Source organism: Nephrotoma flavescens (assembly GCA_932526605.1). Lineage (NCBI taxonomy): Eukaryota > Metazoa > Arthropoda > Insecta > Diptera > Tipulidae > Nephrotoma > Nephrotoma flavescens. The sequence continues at coordinate 32,581,072 of OW052220.1, read as the reverse complement.
ATTAGCACAAAAAATAACGGTGTATACACAATATTATATTAAAAAACAGCGTGATTTTTTATTTTCTCTATGATAAAACTCAGTTTGAGGGAAAATTATTTTCCATTTTCCAGTAGGTATTTATTTATTTTTTTCTAATTAAAGTTTTATTCCAATTGCCAGGCACAGGGAAAACCATATAAAATAAGCGAGACATACCGCATACAAACAAACACAGTTAGGGTGTTATATTATTAATAATATACAGGTCTGGTACAGAGGATGAATCAAAAAAAGTTTCCAGACAGACAGTGGAAATTATTCTTTTGGAAAAGCAGTAAAATATATTTCAAAATTGACGACGGCGGGGTATTTGCATTTTCACTTGATTAATTTAAACTTAATTTTATTTTCATTTATTTCTTCTTAAGTCCATTCATAAACTTTCTTGATGGAAAATGGTATTCCAACATAATGCAGTTTCGTGCTTATTATGCAACTGTACGGAAAATTAATTTAAGAAAAGCAAGTCACCGACCCTAGGTGTGGTCAAATTGGACGAAAAGAGGTTTGCTACCCAGCATTATGGAATACAATTTTTCGAAAGCAGCCGCAATCTTGGGTAGTTGCCGTAATATCATCAGATGGTAATCCTATGTTATTATGGGTTGACATTGAAATTTGACCATCAACCAAATACATCCAAAGAAATGAAGATAATTTTGACATAACTGTAATATTAGCTAGTCCAACTTATTTGGTTAAATTAAAGTATTTTCCAAATGGCACAGTTAAAGGTTTCGGCAGCTAACTTAAACCTAAGTAACAGCAAACCATTTACCTTGCATTAGTCTGTAGAACACGCTAAGTTATGCAATATCTCTGTGGGGTTGTACGCTGCCTCGATCTGTTGTATTTCTGGGGTTACGTTAGCCAAATTTAATTAAATGTTCATCCCCAATTTGGAATTGTGTGCTGCTCATTTATTGATATGTAACTTCGGTAATTGTTCACACCATCCTTGCGACGGCCAACAATAACTACCCCATAACTGGTTTAGGCTGACTGTCTGAGGTATGTGGTCCTTATACAAGGGATTTGCGTTGGGCTAACTTTTGAATCTACAAAAACTAACAAAACTTCAACAAAAGCTTCGGATTTACAACAACGACCTCGGACGCGAAATAAAGACAAAGATATATAAAATTTGGAAAATGGCATGTTTCAGCATAAACCGTCCGGAGAGTCCGTACCTACTCTTTGATCAGGCATCTCAGTACAAGCTCGATCTAATAGCACTACAAGAAACTAAGCTATTAGGCAACAACATCATCGATCACAGGCGCCCCGGATTAACTCTTTGCCTAAGCAACACACGTCACACGCGTCACTTCAACATCCTATTTGTGAAAGTACATGCCCAATGGAAATACAATCAGAACAAGGCAAAGACGCTTTATATAACACCTCGAAAGTGCTGTAACGTGCCAATTCCACAATGCAGTTGTAGCCAGTACATACTTCCCACGTAAGCGAATCCACAAAGGCACGTCGAAATCAAACGATGGAGTTACGGTCAACCAAATGAACCACATTTTTATTTCCAAAAGGCAATTTTCTATTATCAAAAAAATTAAGAGCAAACGCGGCGCCAACATCAATTCTGTTAATTCAAATTCAAATAGGAAAATAATTAATCGTATTGGAAATTTTAGTACAATCATATAAGTATGAGTCTTTTTTAGAAAATGACTCAAACCTCAAAATTTAAATCAAAAATATATAATATTTTCTAAAATAAATATTTATAGACAAACTCAACCACGTATTGTCTAGAAATTATCGAGATTTTTATTAAAGTATATTAGAGCTTTAAATCGATTAGAACAAATCATAGAAAATAAAACTTTGTATCAAAAAACCCGAAGTCAAGCATTGTAAGCACCATTAACAAGACTCAATGACAATCTTCATGTAATATCGGCTGAAATGACCGATAAAGGCCATCCAAATTTGAGTTATAGTGCCATCTGTACACCTTGAACATCAAAATTCGTAGCAATAAATCCGAGGTAGTGCATTATTGGCACTAAATAGTTTTGGTCAATCAAATGTGGATGGCCGTTATCGGCCATTCCCAGAGATCGTGATTCAGATCTGGCTAGTACACGATGTTGGTCATTGAATCACCTAACCAAAACCACCTAGTGCTAATAATGCACGACCTCGGGTTTATTGCTACGAATTTTGATGTTCTAGGTGTTCAGATGTCATTATAATTCAAATTTGGATGGCCGTTATTACCAGAGAAGAGAGAGTCTGGCTAACACACGAAGTTGGTCATTGAGTCACCTAATTAAAACAACCAAGTGCTAATAGTGCTCGACTTCGGGTTTAACGCTACGAATTTTGATATTCTTGGTATACTGATCTCATTTTTACTCAAATTTAGATGCCCGATATTAACCATTTCCGATGTTTGTGATTCAGGTCAGAGTCACGTTTCAGTAGTCAGGAGTTTTTTTGGTTTTTTATACTAAATTTTGATGGACATTGACGACCATATCTGGAGATTGTGATTCATTTCTCGCTAATTCGTGAAGTAGTTGATTAAGCACCTACCTAAACCCATCTTCCTTTAATAATGCACTGCTTCAGGTTTATTGGTACAAATTTTTATTAAGTTTTACTGCTGTAAAAAGACATTCTTATTTGCATCTTAAAGTAAAAAATTCTTTTACTTTTAGATGCAAATAAGAATGTCTTTAGAAATATGTTCTATGCTTTCTAAACTAATTAAAATAATGTAAAATCAAACATAATATTTTACTTTTCATTGACGATTTCACAAATTAAAAACCATAACAGTGTACTCCACACAACTACATAAAACTAAAATTCCAACTGGAATTAGCAGGATTCCAATTAGATTTGAATACGTATATGATTTTAATCGATGGAAAAATCTATGGAATATTTCACGGGCCACAAAGTTTACTGTGTAGTCGCAAAAATAAACAAAAAATTTATAAAAATATTAATTTCAAATGAAAATTTGCCTGATAAAATTGATTGAGTCGCCGGATTTTCGACTAGTTTACTCGACCCAACTTCTAAATTAGCATATCAGAAATCCTGGACAGCCAACTACTACTCTATCTATAGTATACGAACAGTGGAAAATAATAAAATTGACTATCACAAATGCTAGTAACACGTGACTGGATGAGAATCGCCTAGCCTCAATTCAAGAAAAGGATCACGCACGACAACGGAAAAGTCTAAATTATCAAAGCACTCACAAAATGTGAAAACCAAAACGTGAATGGCAGAAACAACAAGTGCTTAAAAACGAAACTTGCAGTTTAAGAGACAGATACAATCCACGTAGTAGTGCTGTTCGCGATGAATCTAGAGAGTTAAAAATCGACAGAAACACCGTCCTGACAGTATGGAGAAATTAGTTATGATCGATCTTAAATATACCAACGTTATCCTCCAGCGAACATCATTGCAGAAATCTGATACCAATGTAGAGATGACACCTCAAAAATAATAACACAACTATGGTGAGGATAGTATCTGTAACCCCATTCTACCATATGTTTGAGCTGGTTTCATCGGTTTGGTTCAATGTACAGCGAGCATATTTTGAGCGACTACCAATGAATGCGGTTTTCGTCCAGTGGCCCTATTCTGGTTTTCCCGGGAAATTGGGAATTGGGAATTTTTTTGCTGTATAAATTAAAATAAATATTTCCCGTTCCCAAATGTGTATTCTGGCAGACAGGGAATAATTTATTTTTAAATATATATTTATTAGCAAAAAAAATGTTTCAAAATTCAAAAAGGTACGAATTACAATTCCCTAAAAAAATAATTGGGAAAAATTAACGTCAAAACTGCTATAAAATGGAATTATTTTTTCCCAATAAAAAAAATTCCCAAACGCCAGAATACACTTTTGGGAATAAAAAATTCCCAACTGCTAGAAAAACGTCACTAATTCCCAATTCCCAGGGAAATCCAGAATAGGGCCACAGACAGTTGAACCACCGATCAAACTTTTTCTCTGATATAGTATTTTCTATGTATCAGAAAAGTGCTAAGAAAAGGGTTTCCTTGTTCGGCAGGAGTAATCTACGCTAACATTAACACTTCCATTTGCAATATATAGCACAAAACAAAATATGTAGAAAGCGTTATAAGGAAAAGTAGTCGCTTTTGGTAGGAAAAGGATATAGGAAAAAGAACTAGGAAAAAAATTTACATAGCGTTTTTGTCAAAAATATCATTCTCTGGCCTACTGAGAAATCATGTTTGATCTAAAATTTTATAATTTAGGAAATATTTTTTCCGTATCGAAATTGGATAGGCAAAATGTTCCCAATTTAATTTTGTTTTTGAAAAAATTTACACTAACTGTTTACCATAGTATGCCAGAAAAAAGAAATTTTGTGACAAAAATACATACTATAAAAATATTTTTCCTAATTCCTTTTCCTATAGAAAAACCAGAATCGAGCTGCGGAGTCAGCATCAATGAAGACACGATATCGCGGGAGGAACCCTATTCAGTGAATGAACGATGTAGAATAGGACCATGTAAGTCTTGTTTATCGTGCCTGGCACCCTTTTGTTGTTGATCGAGTTATCTATCGTAGCGCCAGAGAAGGAGAAGAGATCGAAGAAACAATAAGTGTAAACACTAAATATAAAACACGTTTTGCGTGGACAGACCCGACCATTACATTTAACTGACTCTCACTCCATCCAAGAACATTCCAAAAGTACGTAGCTAATCGGATATCTAATATTTTATAACTTCTGGGCAGAGAACACTGGTAGGATGTTCCATCGTTATCAAACCATCGGATCTTGCTTTAAGACGGTTGTCACCGAAGCAATCTATCATCAGTAATGGTGGAAAGATGGGTAAAAAATGACAAACCCGAATGGTCAATTCAAACAGGACATTACAGTAATGATTTATTTCCATAACTAAAAAAAAAAATACAATCATTGTGAGAGTTGTGTTTAATATGAAAACGCACAAAAAATTAGTAAAATTGTTGAAATTGGTCGAACATAGTGAGTGGCAGAATCAGGAAATCGTTTGCTTCACATAAACTAAAGCAACCAGCTTATAATTTGTGATTCAAGAATAGCTTATATTATTTCACGAGAGCTTCAAGAAAGATACCATTACGATGGATTAACAATAATCCATGCAAACATTTTGTAAATAAAAAATGATCCATGAATGTATACACTGTACGCGAGACACGGAGTACATCACATAACTGATTAATGGGCGACATTCCAGCTGATTCGCGGGGGCCAAAAACCCTCTAAGGCTTCTAAATGTATATTTGTATGCATACGGAAACAGTAACCGATCTTACCGTCTCATTCATTAGTGCATTTTGACGTATGATGGCCGGAAGGAGAGCCGTTACATCATTATATATACCGACAATGGAACAAGTTTCGCTGGCGCTAACATCTTAATTAAGGAATTATTTAAATTTGTAAAAAATAGTTACAATAATCTTATCTGTTGTATTTCAAAGGAATGCTGTATTAATGGACATTCTGTGGCAGCGTTCATGGCCATAAATTTAGTTAACTGCAAGGTTTTAAAATATTTCGTTTTACCTGAAAACAAATAGTCTATGGCACGCAATGAAAATGGTGGCTTTATAATATATTTACCCGTTAAGTGGTGAGGCCACCTGGATGCCTTTCTAAGGCGAGTATCTACAAAAAATCGAATATCGAAAAAACTACATTATTTCAAATAAACATTTTAAATAATCTCACTGACCCGACTATGTACAAAATCAAGTTTTCCGGTCGCGAAGAAAAGGGTGACAACGAAAACGTCTAAGATTTCATTATGAAATTGCAAAAGAATGCATTGCAGGGTGACGTACCGAGACAGGAGTTAGTTCATCTAATGAGAGTATCTGATAAAGCAGAAAAGTAGTACTTCTTCTATATTCGAAAAAACTAGAAATCAATTTGGCAAGATATGCGGAAAGCTCTTTTGGAACGATTTACGTCGTTGGAAAGCGAACGTGTCTTAAGAAGAACCACCAGAAGAACCAAGAAAATACGCTTTAACGAATATTTACTCGAGATAGAGAGTATGAACTATCGCTTGGCTAATCCTCATGGATGACGAATTATTGGAATCTATCCTTTACAATATGAACCCATCTCTGAAAAATGCAACCTGTAGTCTGACGTTTGGGAGTATAGAATAGCTAAGAAAAGTCTGGGATAATTATGAAATACTTTGGAGCTCGTCTGGATATGAACCACGACAAATGATTGAAACTCGAAGTCGATATACACCGAGCGTAGAAAAAATTGCCGAACAAAAATTCCCAAAAGCAGCGATGGGCAAGGATCGGGATGAGGACCAGAGCTATTAATAAACAACTGCTTATTCCTATAACTGTTTGCCGGAACTGCAAGGACATTGGGCATCGCTTTAAATTGTGTCCATTTGAGAAGACCTATGAGTTTTGCGAAGGGAGTGGTTTCGTGAACAAACAGTACAGCGACTGCTAAAAATGAAAGAAGAAGAACCGGCATTTTCTGGGGAAGGACGTTCGGGAAAAATTTACAATCCCAGTATGAATCAGTCGTACCCACCGCAGACGAAACAATCTCTAACAAAGAAAAACAAGTAAATACCGAAACCTATCTTTCAAAATTCATTTGTATATCGACCGAACCCACGACCCCTCAAGATTACCAAATAACGACAGCAGAGAGTCCAGCAATATTAGAAAAATATAAAAGGATTGCTTCAAGACTGTGCAGTGTGTACAATTAGAGAGTACCAAATCTACGCTCCTCGACTTTATGTCAAAACATTGATCGGTAAGCAAGTAAAATTTGGACAAATTGATAGTGGGGCTAGCGTAAGTGTTTTGGGTAAAAACTGCGAAAAATCTCTTAAAACCACTCAACATTTCGATTAGAAAATTATAATTCTTTGTACAAATGGCCAATGGAACTTCGAATCCAGTTATTGGACACGCTTACATTCGTAGTAATACATTTTTGGAGACCCTTTCGAATTGCACCAGATATTGTAAGTGAAATATCTGAAGAAATAAATCTCCCTAAGTCATCCAAGCAACACAATTTATCCATAGAGCAAAAATGTTGAACCAGAAGACGTAATTACTTCCTTTCCCTTATTTGCAATGAAGAGATTATGTAAAACCGCTTAATGCAGCACGTGATCGACGTTGGCGCCTATTAAAATTAAACAACGTTATCATTCAATTTCGCCCACTATGCAGGATATCTATCATCAATGCAGAAATAGATCGTAAGCTTTCCTTAGGCGTGAATCGAGGAAGGAACTAGTCCCTGGAGTTCTCCGATGGTATTAACAACAGAAGACAACGGTAAAGTGAGACTTTGCCTGAATTCTAGAAAATTCCAATTAATCCAATCTAGACGCTAAATTAGAAGACTTTAGAGTTAAAATCTTGGCACAAATTAACAGTATGGTTGTTGGCTATTATCATTTTAGATTTGGTGGCATAAAGCTCAGAAATGTCAGGTTGGATGTAAATTCAACGACAAAACCTGCGGAGGTAAGTTGGTCAAAAACGAGTTTTTAAATGTTCATGAGGCCGTGACGACCGGCCTTCTATTAATACATGATAATAATTCTAGAGGTGAATATTTAATAAGCACTAGTGCTGACGTTACGGTTGTTCTACTTAAAATTTATCACATTCCGTAGGCCTTAACTACTTCTAAATCATTCGCTGCGAGTGGGACGCCAATTAAAGCACATAGGACAAAAAATCTAAAATTAAGATTTTTGGTTACGGCGTAATTTCAAATGGGAATTTATAGTGGCAGATGTCTCGCTGCCCATTATCTTTGTTTACGATTGGTTCTATCGCTCTCACAGTCAGTTAAGCATATATGATCACCCATCGGCTGAAAACTTTATTGGATCACCGGTTTCCTGTAAAACTAGACGTTTGGCATAACATAAACTAACGATTGCAAAACAGGAGTTCAAGAATCTGATGGCGCTAGGAATTGTTGTATTTTCGGAAAAAAATAACCGCCTTGCGGTAAACACCAAAACCATAAAATGGTCTTATTTCCCCAAAACCTAAAGATTTGTTGGTTTACATTAAAGCCAATTCGGCTTTGTACAATGCAATTGTTGTTGTAATCTTTTTCGGCTTCGCGAAAGCAACGCACCTGAAATTACGGCGACATGCGGCCAGAATAAAAATTTCTTCACGTGAATGTCAATAATTATGGCTAGAAAAAATTTACTACAGGTTTCGGACACAATCATGCTGGCATTCGAAAAATTATGTTTAGATATAGAAAATACAGCTGGACCTAACAAAATAAATGACACATATACCAAAATTGTATAATCATCTTACTAATTACTTTAGGGGCTAACCATAAATTACGTCACGTTTTTGGGGGAGGAAGAAGCAAAACATTTGCACATTTTAAAATAATTTTACTATAAGTTTTAAAATGCATCTCTAGAGCTGTGTTGAAAAAATTTTCTTCACAAAACGTGAATATGATTTTGAGTGTATTGCGCGCAGGGGCGAAGCCCTTATTAAATCGACATTTAAAAATAATTTATGATACAAGTTTCGCTAGATTAAATTTTGACACCCGAATAAACGATTTGCTTTTTATTTTATCTCTCTCACAACTATTTCGGTTACTTATAGTACGCAGTATTCAGTCAAAATTTAGGTCTTGCCTAGATCGCATAGTTCTCTATAACAAAATGCTTATAAAATTAATAATTTGTTTGTGTATGAGTTACATTTTATCTTCAGCACGGGTTAATGGTCATCATCTTTTTGTTGGTTGGTGTTGTTTTATAGTTTCTAGTTTATAAATCATGTAAAAATAATTTTATTATTCAATATACAAGGTGACGAATGTACCATAAATGGTTCCAAAATTGTTGGTGTTTGCAAATTGTTACGTGAATGTGAACCCGCAATAAGTGATTTACAGTTTAAATCAATTACACCAACAAAATGCGGATTTAACAACTCTGAAATAATTGCTTGTTGCCCTGTTGTCAAGCAAACAACAATCGAGGTTGCAAGCCCACCAAAACAGGAACAAAGTTAGTCATAAAATGGTTGAACCGCGATTGATTAATTTCAAATATTTTAATTTATAGAATGTAAACAGTATGGTGGACGACTGAATCAACCGATTACTCCAGTTGCGCTTATAAATGTGGTAACCGAACAAAAGGAGGTGTACTATTCATGTACAAAATTATTCTATTATGAATTTGCTATCACAGATGTAGACGTTTGGGACCTTGAAGCGCCACACTCGGCTTTGTTGGGATTTCGTGATGCCCGAAACAAAACGCACTGGAATTGTGGCGGCTCTCTGGTCAGTTCACGTTACGTACTAACAGCAGCACACTGTATTCGATCATCGGTACTGTAAGTAACGCGTACTAAAAATATTTAATGTTGATTATGAATATTTTATGTTTTCTTCAAGCGGTGACGTAGTTATTGTTCGCCTTGGAGAAAATGAAATTGATTCAGTCGATGACGCAGCTCCACCAATCGATGTAGCTATCGAAAAATTGTTCCCGCACCCAAATTTTAGGATTACTTCACACTATAATGATATTGCACTTATAAAATTAGCACAGCAGATAGAATTTTCACCGTATATTCGTCCAATTTGTTTACCAACTATTCAACATCAGAAAACCGGTTGTTTTTCATCGGGTTGGCACGGCCAATCTACTTGGGGCACACCTAACAAAACTTTATTAAAACAATTAATGGAAACTATCTCAAACGATGAATGTGACCAAATTTATAGGGCAAATGCGAGTGATTACCGGCTACCACGGGGAATTATTGACAGCCAAATTTGTGCAAAAATGGGAAAGCACGGTGATACTACATGTGTTAATGAACGAGGTGCTCCATTGCAAGTGTATCATCGTGATATTAATTGCTCGTATATTCAAATTGGAATTGCATCGTTGCAAAATGCTTGTGTGGATCCAATTAATCAACCGGTTGTCTTCACAAACGTTTTCAACTATGTTGATTGGATTATGGAAATTATTTGGGCCCCAGGTGAAGATGAATAGAAAAATCGTAATCAAATTTAAAAACTGTTGTTATTTAGCAAGCCGCCTCCAACCATTCAACATCAGAAAACTGGTTGTTTTTCATTGTCTATTCATCTTCACCTGGTCAGATGAAGATGAGTAGACAAATCGTAATAAAATTTCAAAACTGTTGTTGTTGTTAATATACAAATGGTGATGAAGTGTTTATGTGGAGATATTTTTAAATGGATGAGGCAAGCCGCCTCATCCATTTACAAATATCTCCACATAAACACTTCATCACCATTTGTATATTATATTAAATTAAATTTTAATAAAAAAAAAAAAATCAAGTATATTTTCGTATGGATCTATAAAGAGCACAACATCCCCCTAACTCTGTGTACCATAAAGTCTCAGAAAATTGATCTAATCTAATCCACTTCTTTCCACTTAACATGTAATTTAATAATCTATCTACTATCCTTCTAAAAGCAGTATATACGGCGTGTAGTTTGTGTTTATAAAGTCGAGAGCTTTTTTTTTGTGCAATAAATTTTTGCAACTTACTTGCAATCAACAATTTAACAACCGTAAGTTTTAAGCTAAATTAATTTTTTTTTATCTCATTTTTATAGTTGTTCTAAAGATCGTATCTAATGTACCTATAGATACTGACGATATATGATAAACAAATTTACCAGTTGTGTATTTAAACGAGATACAAAAAAAAAATATTTTAAAATTAAATTGTTCGACATACCTTTAATCGAGTTGAAATAGTTAAACTCCTGTAATAGATAAGAGAAGAAAATTTATATGGAAAATTGTTTTGTTTGTTTGTTTGTAGTTACATGCAGTTGATGCTGATATAATCAAAAAATAATGTAAAAATAAAAATATTAGATGAAATTTGCAAAAAACTCAAAATACTAGACAGAATAATAAATAAATTTCATAAAGATTATTATAAAAGCTTTTAAATTTAAAAGCTTTCTGTTTTACCATATACCGAATAAAGCTTAGTTGTTTAGATATCATATTCCAAGAAAAGTCTCAAATTAGTAGATTTTTTTAAAACATGTTTTTAGATAAATATATAGAAGATAACGTTGGGATAGAATTCAAAATTGAGTAAATACTGACTAATATTACGAGCTACAGCAGTACGCGTGCCTAAGCAAGAAAACACTACAATATATTCCGGGTTTCATTAATCATGTATGCTATTCTGGACCCATGGGCAATTGAACCAGTAAGGACCAGCTATCACATTTCCCTCAATATCACAATGAACCGCAACCCACATAACCCTAACTATTACTGAAGCAAAGAAGGCTAATAAAATATTTACAGACGAGGGCAGATTTATTATCTGTACGCAGAAAAGGAAAATTCGCAAGATATGTTTAGTGGCTTAAAAAGTGAGTCCGCTACGTGGATGTGTCTAGGATGCCGCACTTATGAAAAAAGTTCCTTTAATATATTTGAAAAAATTCTATATGGAAAATAAAGAATAACTCTATCGGTTTTGTACTAATGTTTTAAAAAAACCTTACAAATTCATTCAATTACGACAATCCTGACGAATGAATTAAATATTAATGGCTTGCTTTTTGCTTGTTTTCCACATATAATTTCACTACCGTCTAATTCCGCCCCAGGGGCCGTATTCTTAAAATCGGTGGAAATTTCCCCAATCGGAAGACAATTTTCTACTCGAATTTATCGCAGGCTACTTTAATCATTTTATTATATTTCTTTTCTTTTTATAAATTAAGAAACATAATTTTTTCCGCCTGCTAAGAGAAACATTCTGCCTGGGTAAATCGATGTGGAATCGCGTATTAGGGAATAAAATATTCATATTTGAAAAAATGATTAAAGCAGCCGGCGAAAAATTCGAATAATATATGTTTTCAAGAATAAGGTGTGGCGTTCCACCTTCAAGATTTAAAGACGACTGTTCGAGCGCGAATTTTTGTACGGATGTTTAGAATCACACTTTTCCACTAATCAAATTACGCCCATAAAAGATAAAATATTTTTAACTTTAAGAAAAATATTCGCAGACGATCAAATCGGTGGAAAAGTGTGATTCTAAATATTCGCACAAAAGTTCGCACTCGAACAGTCGCCTTAAATCAGAAATTATTTACCTTATTATTGTTACTCGGCTTTACTTTGATAGTATAAAAAAACTACTATCGTTTAATAAATTCAAGTAATATTTGATTTCTATGCTTTGTTACTTTATCACTATTTTTTCCGCAGACTGCCATCTAATTGTCGTAATCCAAATTAGCAAATGGTTTTGTCGATTGGTGAATAAATTTGGTAAACAATGTACTTTGGTCGCGATAGCAGCGCAAAACAAAGTAGCGGATATAAAAGGAAATTTTCATGAAAAATATTGGAATAAAGAAGGCAATTTTGGACAGATGGTGTGAATCAAAACAGACCCAAATTCATCGGCTATTACAAGGAATAGAGTTGGGCGACATCTCAATTGCTGAGGCAACTGCAAGCTATCGGTGGGTCTGAGGTCAATGTTGATATGATATAGACGATCTGGATGAAACGTTTACAGGTCCGTGCACAAGAAATGTTGACCTCCATGACCGATTCATTATCAGCAACAAAACTTTTCGAGTTAGCAGACAGAATTCTCGAAACAATGGCTCCAACACATGTAATGTTGATTAATACGCCACCAATTACGAATAATGATTCCTCACTTGCTAATCAAATTAGTGAGATCTTTCAACGGTTAGATAATATGGATCGCAATTACCAGAAGAGTCGTTCTCGTGATACCAACAGAGCACAGAGCTATTCGAACAAACGTGAGTTTTCCGGTAGTCAACAGTCCTCACAGATCTAGGTCTCACACGACAACTCACTTGGACATTTGTGGTGGCAGAAGTAATAATACCGATCATTGGGGCCGATTTCCTGAACCAGTCAGGATTGTTAGTCGATATTCAGCATGGCAGATTACTAGATCCTCTAACATCGTTATTTTCACTAACCGTTAAAGTTCATGATAATACACCCACTGTTCGTGTAATCAGCTACAGTGTCATGGACACTCGTATTCTTCCACTATTAACCAAATTCAAGGAAATCACTCACGAGATTCAGGCCCAAAATCCGATAAAACATCAAGTCACCCATCACATAGTGACTCGTGGATCTCCGGTTTTTGCCTAACCTCGACCATTGAGCACAAAAAGCTGGCGATAGCCAAAAAAGAATTCGACTACATGATCAAACATCTCATTCCGAAGAAAAATGACGAATGGCGACCTTGCGGAGATTACAGGGCTCTAAACAACGTCACAGTACCCGACCTTTACTCGATACCGTACGTACAAGATTTAACGCATGAATTGGAAGGATCCACGATGGTGTTTTCAACAATCGACTTAGTAAATTCCAATCGAGGAATCAGATATTGCCAAAACTGCAATTCCCACACCTTTTGGGTCATACAAATTTACTCGCATGACGTTTGGTCTGAGAAATGCGAGCAATTTTTTTCAACGTTTTATGCATTCGATCTAACAAAATTTGAGTTTTTGTTTTGTTTATTTGGATGATCTGCTGGTAGCATAAAAAAACACAGAACACTTGGAACATTTAGAGATTATTTTTGCTAAATTGGCTAAATTGGTCTCGTGATAAACACAGCAGAGAAATGTCAATTCTTGAAAACAAAAATCAATTTCTTGGGTCATGAAATATTAGCAGAGGGAATTAAACCACTTCCGGAACGCGTTGCGGACATCGTGAAAATGGCTCAGCCGAAAACAATTAAAGAATTACGACAGTTTTTGGGTGTTCTAAACTTTTATGGGTCTTTTATTCCAAATGCAAGCGGAAGTCAAGTTGTTCTAATCACTATTTAAAGGGCAGCAAAAAGAACGATTCCAGAGCCATCGAGTGGTCTAAGGAAGATAAGCGAAGCCACACTTTTAATTTATCCTTGTTCAACAGCTAAATTAGCACTGATGGTTGATGCATCCGACATGACAATTGGAGCTATAATTCAGCAAATGAGTAAAGGTGACAATGGCGAATGGGAACCACTGCAATTTTTTTGCAAAATTATCAACCACACAGCAACGGTACAGCGCATACGATAAAGGGCTTTTAGCCTCGTACTCAGCTGTCAAAAAATTTCGGCATATGGTTGAAGGCCGTTCATTCTCGTTATTTACGGATCACAAACCGTTGATATACGCCTTCATGCAGAATCCGGCAAAGGCGACACCAAGACAATTCCCCTGTCTAGATTTTATCGGGCAATTTACAACCGACATTCAACATATCTCTGGATGTGATAATGTTGTTGTCGATATTCTGTCACGGTAGGAAAGCATCGTGTTGCCTGAATCTATCAATTACGCCGCAATTGCAGATGCGCAGCAAGTAAACAACGAACTAAAATAATTACTGACATCACCAAAAGGTCTCCGGTTTGAAAAAATTCCCGTATCGTTTAATTCCTCTAAATTGTTGTGGTGTAATGTTTCCTCAGGCAATACGCATCCATATATCGCCACAGATTTCCGAAAAGCAGTGTTTGAAGCTAACCACAACTTACCGCATCCAGGAATACAGGCATCAGTGAAAGCCATTTTGGCATCAGCCATTTTGCCGAAAGTGGCAAAACACACCAAGAGTTCCTTGGGGAATTATACACCGGTGGTAAAAAGATTTTCAGATATTCATCTAGATATTGTTGGTGCGTTGCCAATATCGGAAAAGCAGCGATATTGCGTTACATATTGATCGCTTTACCAGGTGGTCTGAAGCAATCCCAATTCAGGATATCAGAGCCAAAACTGTGGCAATCGCCGTATTCAATAATTGGACTTCTCGGTTTGGCGTACCTTCTTCGATAGTAACGGACCAAGGATCCCAATTTGAATCAGAACTTTTCGCTGAATTTTTCAGATTGTTAGAGTTCGAGTATAAAAGGACTACGGCATTTAATCCAAAATGGAACGGATTCATTGAAAGGTGGCACACAAAACTGAAAGCGGCTATCATGTGTTAATGTAGAAGCGATTGGGCACGAGTTTTGCTGAACGTGTTATTGGGAACTCGAACCGTGAGGATTTAAAAACTAGCTCTGCAGAATTAGTTTTTGTTCGCTCACCATCACGTCACTGTGGCCAAAAGATATATGTGCAACAGGAGTTGAACAAATGTACACAGGTGTTCGTTTGAACCGACCTAAGCAAAAGATCGCTACAACCGCAATACGAAAGTCCTTTCCGTGTGGTTAGTCGGAATGAAAAATCATTCATTCTGGAAATAAGAGGAAAACCCAGTAATTTCAATCGACATGTTGAAGCCGTGTTTCATCGAAGATTACGCAACTGAAACAACAACTGATAATCAACCAGTTTACCGGTAGAGGGATTGTCCGATAATTCGCGCTCAACAAAGGTAAAATTCAACATCCAACCACAACCACCAGTCAAAAGGAAAGCAATCAGACTACAGAGCAATAAGGAATCATGCTTGAAATCAAACGAAACAACCAGCTTCTTTCCAAAATCGTCAGTAACAAGAGCAGGCAGATCTACAAAAGTACCAGCACGTTTCGCAGTATCCTTCATCAGCGATTCACTGCGGTAAGGGCGTGATGTGGTGTTCCACCTTCAAGATTTAAATTCGAATTTATTTATCATGTTATTGTTACTCGCTTTTTGTATACCGGGTGTTTCTTTTAAACTGAGACGATCAAATATCTCGAAAAATAGCCACTCTACGGAAAAAATGTCCATAATCAATATTTAATCATACCGCGGGGGAAATACATTAGTGCAAAAAAATAGTTCCCCACCCCCGCTTTGTAGGTGGGGCGGGGGTAACTTTTAAACTAAGATAGGAAGCCATATTTTTTATTGCAGGTACGGATACTATGACTAAAAGTACGTATGATTTGAATGAAATATTTTGTTCGGTTCATGATAGATTTTCAATTTCTTCTTAGAACACACGCATTCGATTCTGCAATACGTTTGAAATAAAAAAACATCACGTTTTCATTGGAAATACTCGAAATTCGTCATCAAAACAATTTATTAATGTAAATGGCAGGTGAATAAAATAATTTTAGCTTAAAATAAGTGTTCAAAATGATGGCCTGCGACTTCAATGCACTTATTAATACGCATTTCCAATGATTGTACACAACTGAGAAGTGTGTTTGGTTGAATTTCAGCACACGCATTTCTGATTCGCTCAATCATGTTCTCAATCTGGCGAAGTCAGATCTGGTGATCTGGCGGGCCAATTTATCGGACCAGCTCTACCGATCCAGCGACCAATAAAATCACGATCAAGTATTTCACGTGCCACCACCGAATAGTGTGCAGGAAAACCACCATGTTGAAACCACATGTTCCGTCTCACTTCTAAATTCAAACTTTCAAGTAATATTGGCAGTTCATTTTCCAAAAAGTTTCGGTACATTTGACCATTCAAGTTGTTTTCAATAATGTGGGGGCCTATGAGTTTGTTGCCAATTATTCCACACAACACGTTGGCAGTCCAAGGACGCTGATGTTCAACTTGACGAAGCCAGTGCGGATTTGTAACACTCCAATAATGCATGTTGTGTCGATTAATCGTTCCATGGTTTGTAAAAGACGATTCGTCAGAGAACATTACGCAACGAAAAAAATTGTTGTTTTGTTGTATTTCTTCACGTGCCCATTGACAAAAAGTCACCCGATTTTGGAAAACAGGGCCATGAAGATCTTGGTGTAAAGACACATGATATGGATGATACTTGTGCCGTTTTAAAATTCTCCAAACACTGGTGAGGGACAATCCGGAATCGCGAACTATTTCTCGTGTACTAACATGAGGATTATGAGCCAGTGACTGTTGCTCTACGGGTCCCCTTTTTCGGTTGAACATTTCCATCAGTAATAAATTGTTTGATAGTACGGCCAAATGAAGCACGTAAACGAATCCTATCCGGAAAACGTTGAGCGTAAATAGCAACAGCATTTTCAAGATTTCTGCCAGCTTCTCCATAAACCAGAACCATTTCAATTTTCTCTGGCACAGTTAAACGATCCATTCTAAAGTATTTTATCGTTTATTTTGCAATTACGAAAAATATGAAGATAAGAAACAACACAAACGTTAAATGTGATTTACAAAACTGAATAAATTGTTTTGATGACGAATTTCGAGTATTTCCAATGAAAACGTGATGTTCTTTATTTTAAACGTATTGCAGAATCGAATGCGTGTGTTCTAAGAAGAAGAAATTGGAAAAATTGAATTTCGTCGATTACAACGCCATCTATCATGAACCGACCAAAATATTTCATTCAAATCATACGTACTTTTAGCCGCAGAATCCGTATCTGCAATAAAAATATGGCTTCCTATCTTAGTTTAAAAGTTACCACCGCCCCACCTACAAAGCGGGGGGTGGGGGACTATTTTTTGCACTAATGTATTTCCCCCGCGGTATGATTAAATTTTGATTATGGACATTTGTTCCGTAGAGTGGCTATTTTTCGAGATATTTGATCGTCTCAGTTTAAAAGGAACACCCGGTATACTATCAAAGAAACTATTGTCGATTTCTATGCTTTGATATTTTATTATTATTTGTCTTCGCAATCTACCATCTAAATTAGCAAATGTTTTTGTCGTTTTGCGAACAATGTGCTTTGGTCGCGATAGCAGCGCAAAACAATATAGTGGGTGGGATATAAAAGGAAATTTTCATGAAAAATTAATAATCGTTTCCAATTCGTTCCGAAATCACAATAAGCGTTGTAATAAAAACGTTGTAATAAAAATATTTAACATTTAAAATTGAATCTCCAATAAAATCAATATTAGATAATTCATATACTTATTATAATAATAACTATCCCAATATTAATTTATATAAAATTAACGAAATAGAAAGATAAATCTTGTAAATAGAAATGTATATATTATGAAGAAATATAGCAACATATAAAATATAGTAGTAAATTATTTGACATGAGAAGTCCCTACCAGAATCCTGAATAAGCAGCCCCAGGGGCCGTATTCTTGCAAACGGTAAAAATATCCTCAATCGGAATTGTTTTGAAATTCTCTATATTTTTCGAATTTTTCGCCAGCTACTTTAATCATTTTTTCAAATTTCTTTTCTTTTTTTAAGTTAAGAAACATAATAATTTCCCCCTACTAAGGGAAAAACCCTGACTGGGTAAATCGAGTCGGAATTATTCCCTTAGTAGCGAGACAAACATTAGTAAACTTCAAATAAAATTTGAAAAAAATTGATTAAAGCAGCCGACGAAAAATTCGAATACAGAGAATTTGAAACCAAATTGTATTCCGATTGAGTAAATTTCCACCGATTTCAAGAATACTGCCCCAGGTTAGCGTAATATACAGAAACAAATATTCGTATTATGATTGTTATCTTGATTATAAAGTCACATTTGGGCTAGTTAGATGAAAATTTAACATTCTATTCCAGGTGATATAAAAACTCAAACTTGAAATAGAAAAGTTGGTAACAAATTTGCTCTCATGGATAATAACCTATTTAAAGTAACAACAGAAGCTGAATTTTTGACTAGGCTGGTTGGATGAACAATTTAATAAACTATTTCAGATGCTAACGGAACCTGATTTCAAATCTCGTAATGCATGTTAATGACAGTTAACTATTTTCGCTCAAACAAAATTGAATTATTTTTTTGTTTTAATATATGCAATTTGTTCTAGGGCCAAGCCTGGATATCCCATTTAAGCACTTGCTTAGGGCATCGAGAAAAAGACTAGAAGAACTAATAAAAATTATATTCAAATTTTTCATTAAAGTTGGCGAAAAAAACAATATGGACACGTATTCGGTTGTTATTTTGGTAGTGAAATTATTAAGTATACGACAGCCGGCATTGTGAAATAAAAAATATCTCTATCTAGTCCATTTAAAAAGAAAAAATCTAGTGATCAAACAAATTGGTCCTTCGAGCCGGATACTATTTATTAAAATAAATTATGGCATCTCCACCACGACCATGAAATTAGCAGCATATGAGTGTTTTGTACATTGTTCCTTACTTATAAGGGTTGATTACGAAAATCCGATTACAAGAGGAAATTGTATATAAATAGCAAAACCGCCATTTTTTTGCGTTGTTAAAATTGAACGAATGAAATAAAAAATTGATTGCCGGATACCGTTCAACAGGTTCAAATTCCGATTTAAGCCCACTGAATAATTTTGAGATCCGTTATAAGACTGTTCAATATTTTGTATGAAAATTATAATAGTTGCCGTTCAGCTTTAAAATTTATATCCAAATCCGGCTTACCGTTCAACATTGAAATCAAAACAAATATTATTTATGTATGTTCCTAATTTAAAATAATTCATTTATTGAGATTGACGTGCAGCATTGACTCAGCCACCATATCCATACTAGAGTAACTTGAATCCGGTAACTTCTTCGTTTTTTTCCACCTTTACCTACAAAACCGGTTTTGTCTTGGATTCTTTTTTAAACTAAAATTTTTGTAGATTCAAAAATTTTAACACACCAACACAAACAGAAATGAAATAAAAAAATTCTCAAGGGCATTTTTTGTATTTTTATTTAGTTTGATTTTGTTTTTGAGCCATGCACATCATAAAACAAAAATGTTAATTGCATTAAAAATTCGAATTCGAATAATAAAAAAATAAAATAAAATGTAATTAAATGATTAATAAAATGATTAAAAAATGGATGATAAATAAAATTAAATGATAATTAAAATAATTTTTCGGTAGCATTTAACACAAACACATAGCAAATTTAAAAGTTACCAGATTCAAATAAAATGTTTGTGGACGTAAAGGATGTAAGCCATAAAAGACACCAGAGTCAAGTAACCGTATGAATATGAAAAATTTGGGAAGAATTAATTCAAACCAAAGCACAAAAATATTGATGATCTGCAACCTGAAATAGATGAGGTTGAGGATCGATTCCATAGCGTAAGAGCCAATCTAAATCTTTTAATCAAAAATTATATTGGTAATTTGAAAACAAACTTTTGAAAACAAAGCATTGGTTACCAAATTCAAATTTAATGCGGTCAAATTACGTCATACGTTAATCTTCCGGTATTTAACGGAAACCCAACCGATGACATTGTGAAGTTAACGTTGTTGTTAGAAAAGGTAACGGGTGACGCAAGAGATACAATTGGCCATGTTACTTTATCCGCTACTGGTTATGAAAAGGCTTGGTCCGAGTTAGTAGTGACGATGGGCGAATTATCATAAATGTTCATGTAGATGCTATTTTTAATTTGCCTAGTTCCCAAAAACAATGCCATAGAATTGAGAAAATTAATGAGTTCTTGCATTTCACACATTTCATCGTTAGAAGCGTGCAATAAATCCATAGATGGTCTTGGCGAATTATTTATTATTAACATCGTTATATGAAAAAGTTAGATGCTAGTTTAAGAAAGGAATGGGAAAATGAGTTAATTCCAAATGTCATACCCAAGTGGATTCAATTAAAAGAATTTTTAATGAAACAATGCAGAGTGTTAGCATCAGTTGCATCCAATTTTAGTGATTTTGGGGAAGTCGATTCCGAGTAAACCAGTTAGATAAGGCACAGGTCGAAATACGCTTAGATGCCTAAAGTTAGGCCAAATTCCACATTCGCATATTCATCTCAAATTTCAAGCCAAAGCAAGTTAAATGATCAGAAAACAAAATCATTTGTGTTTTGTAAAGGTATTTATCCATTTTATACGTGTCCAGAAGCCATTAAGATGCCGCCATCTGATAGATACAAAAAAAACATTAAATTACGGCTCTGTTTAAACTGTTTTGGGGCTAATCGTTCGAAATATTGCATCAGGAAGTCGAAGTATCGTCACTTATAAAGAATTACACACCATAGTCATACAAATTGAAGGAATTCTTAATTCGCGCCTACTTACTGTTCTACCGTCTGATCCTAATGAGCCGGAACCATTAACACCGACACATTTTTTAACAGGTGGACCCATTGTGGCTCCTGCAGAATCTTCTTGTGTACAAAGTCCAATTAATAGATTCTTAAATTGGAAGCGATGTTACTCGGCTGGTTCAAAACTTTTGGGATGTTATTTTGAACAATTTCCAAAGAGTCAGTCAAGTTTATAAAACGATAAAATGACCTTAGAAAAATGCGCAAATCTATCTGAATCGCTAGTCTATCAACTTTGTACTTTATGAGATGAATTTGACAAATGTGAAGCCATTTCAAAGTAAATGCTACCAGATGTCAATTACAAGGCAGCTCAAACTCGTAAATATATTAGAAAGAAGGTAGTGCTTGCCAAATCGAGGACGTACAGCTATAGGTCCGATTTTGAAAATTTTGAACGACCATTAACACGCGCTCTCAGAGAGTTTTTTACTCAGGTTCCTTTATTACCTGAAAATTTTCATCCAACTAGCCTAGTTGGAACTCCCTAACCAGAACAGTAAACTTGTCTCGATTTTTATGTTTTATTCTTCCAAAATTTGAGATGCAAAATCTTAAAGTTAATTTAATGTAAATATGCAGATAAAGACATAAATTCCGTTAAACAAATGTCTCACAGAAATAATACACGACCACTTTTAAAAAAAACTCAAATATATTCACTCTTAAAACAATTGAACTAAAAAATCAGGAGGTCTATTATGAAACTTATTCGATTTCGGAAAATTCGATTCGCGGCGTATTTTGGTATTATGATTTTTTTTCTCTATCGAATAATTCGAAATCGACAAATTCGCCAGAATTGCAATATTCGAAGCGTATCGAATTTTTAGATATCGTTTTTTTGGAAAGCATTGCATATTAAGCAGCTGGATGGCAATGCGGCTTCTGATGGTTGCATTATCATTATGCATCACCTATCGAAATTCCAGTCAAAATTACACGAGGAAGCTAAAAACATTAAATACAATTTTCTAAAAAGTCTGGACGCGCTCTTCTAAATACTGCACCAAGTAATCCTTCCAAATGTTATGCTTTCACTGATTTCTTCCTCAGGTATATTCCAATTCGCTGATATAAAGAAGTGTGCTGGTATTAACCATCAAATGCGGCATCTTCATCTGCTGTTGCGTTTAATTCCTTTGAGTTTAAAATCGACTCCACCTAGCTGAGCAAAGTGATTTAACAGCTGCCTTTCAAAGTCATCCAAATTCCATTCTATTTCGCACTTTGATAGAAATTCTGCCACGATAGAATTATGATTTTTGCATAAAATTTACTGGTATACCTCATTCTGCTTTCTCTTAGCTCCAACAAAATGTCAACTGTTGTCCAAATAAAATACAAATAAAGAAGTCTTTATAATCCTTTGATTTGAATGTATGACCCTTTGGTGGTATTACTGGATGTTTATTTAACTCTCGAAATGGTATTTGCATCGACAAAACGCTTTTAAAGAAAGAACGTCATTTTTTTATAACCATGCCTCTCTGTAGGCTTTCAAGTTCCTCAAAAAATGTTTCTCGCGGTTTACGAGTACTATCAACAATTTATTGTAAGATGATGCCCTGCCAATTAATAAGTCGATGGTGAATTCTTCTTTTTGAGCATTAAGAGCTAAGAGTTTTGTGCTTTTTTGATCTCGAGAAAGCGAAACACAATTAGTGTTTGCAAAAATAATAAGCTGCGATGACAGTACCCCTCTCGACTCGCAATCCGCTGGGTTTTTTTCAGAACTTGCTTGACTCCAACAATTTCGTGGAAATTTGTTTAAAATATTTGACGTATGTTGAGCGACAAATGTTGTCCATTTTGCCAGATGACTACCACATCCACACATTCATAGAATCTGTCCACCCATAACATTTCGCGGGATACTTACTGATTCCTTTCACCACTCGGCAAGGAAACCAGTTTAAATGGGTGCTTCTTAAACTCATTTAAATGTACGGAACAATCTTTTTGTTGTCTACCATAAGCAATCTGGCGCAAAGTTATTATGGCCAAGAATGATGATCTGGCTAATCCAAAGATGACCGTACTATTGTGTATCGTCCTTACGAACTAAAACTTGATTGAACACTTTTTCAATGTCTTCAGTTGCTATTGCTATTTTGTGATTTCGGAATCTCGTCAAAATTGACCATAAACTTGACTGTATGGTTGGACCCACTTTACCGAACTAGCAAAATAACTTAGAGTTTGGTTGTCTCACCAAATTCCTTCAATTTCAACTAATAAATATTATAAGCAGCCTCTTTGATAGGTTCCAAATACCCCAGCTTTAGATATTCATCAGTTAGCGGACAATTTTCTTTCAGATGCCAGAAATCTACGCTTGGCTATATTCACTGAATTTCCGAGTCGTTTTTTTAAAATGGAAGTGCTACGATATATTACCCTTCATTATTTCGTGTGTACGTGACTTTATAGTGCTGTTCACACTCATGTTTCAGCGGATCCAACATATGTGGAAACAATCCCCACTTTTTAGAAGTTCTAGTGACTGTTTCTGCCCTATTTTTGATATGAGTTCTGCTACCTTTAAATAAATCGGCCTAAAGCTTGGCTAAGAACGGATTGAGCCTAAAAATGTTTAATGGTCATTTGGATTAGGCCATAATGAGCCTTTAAATGTTTGAATCTGAATTGGTTTTGATTTGGGTTCCGCTAGCTTTTAGAAAAATAACATAAAGCAAAATTTGAAGCGGGATAGCCTAAAATTAGCTCATATATTTCCAATTGTTTTAGATCCTTTTTCGATATGGATTATCATCTGTTGGGTGGCTTCTGCAAGCTTAAAGGATGTTGAATTGAGTTTGTTTCGTTAATTTGTGGTTGGTATCACTTAAAGGGATAAACAATTTTGTTGAAACTTAAGGACCTTAAGAAATTCTGAGTTTCTTCAAGCAAAAAATCACAGGATATACTATGGTTCCAACGAACGATAGCTGATGGAACCGGATGAACTGAAAATATTGCACTGGAGGAATTGCATGAACTAGTTGGATTGGATTTACTGGGAAGGAGTTATAGAATTGATGGAATGAATGTACTGGATTTACTGGTGGTTGTGCTGGTTGTATGCCTTCACCGATTTTTTAATGCGTAGATAATTGTTTTTGAAATAGACAATGTCACTTAAGCAGCAGGCCAGTGCCGTCAATAAGTAGGCGGTTCAACAAAAACGCACCTATTAGAAAACATTCAGGTACGAACTTCGATCGTACTTAGTTCAACATGGTATGAAAAATTTATTTTAATAAAAATTGAATAGTTACATTTTACAAGTAATTTATGTTCAAACTTACCTATCAATTTTCCATCTACTGTAAAAGGTAGAACAATTGAAATCATTTCATCAACTAATTTACTAAAATATAAAATGTTAACAATCATCAAAAATAGAAATTATTTGACAATATGTTGACAGATAGTTTTAGAATAGATAAAATAAATCAGACAGTACAAAATAGAAGACTAGCACAGATTTTCTAACTACAACAGTAAAAATACAGAAATAGAAAGGAAGGTAAGTAGGTAGGTAGTATGTACCTCGCCTTGCTACCTAAAATACAAGAAAAGAATGATAGTGGAGACGGACTGGAAAATGCAGAGAGTTGCAACAAAAACAACAACAAATTTTACTAATAGAAAGTGGAGAAGAGTAGGCAGAAAAAAATATAATAAAACAAAATTTAAACAAGAAATAAATCTAAAAAAAAATAATCCGACAACCCTTAGTAAACACTCGTATAACTTTCTGCAGAGTTTTTCATATTTTTCCAGTTTCGTTACATAATTTTTTTGATTTGTTTTGTTTTTTAAGCAAAACAACATGTACGTACCTACCAGCATCGTAACCTGAAAGGTAAAAACTTTATTAAAATTAAAATTTTCTTGAACAATTTTTTTTTTAATTTTTAATCTGCGAAAGAAGTAGCAGAGTAGTATATCAGATACAAATCAGTACACAGTAGAGGAAAAGAAGAGAAACATTTTTTTTAAACATTCAAAGAAAATATCAAAGCCAACATGAAATTGAAATAAAAATATATTTTAATATTCTAGAATATAGGAAAATAGGTAAAGGAATAAAAATTGAAGGCTCTAATACACAACGTATAACGTCGACTAAATCTGATTTAAAAACTTAAAAAAAAAAATCCTTTGTTGTCAAACTTGTATATACATTTCGACATTTTCCCTCCCACCCAAAAAACATTGTATGTACGTATATAGAAGAAAACTTAAAAAGCATATCACGATATTAAACAGAGGCAAAGAATAGAAAAGCTCACATGAAAATAGAAAATTATTTTGAGAAAGAAGAAAATTATGTTTTATGTGTGTATGTTGTGCATGATTTTTCTTGTTTTTCACATAAAAAAGTCGAGAAAATTTTTTGTTATGTGTGTTCACTGCCTTTTTCGACGTCGTGCTTTTTTATATCAAATGATAACACAAAAAAAAAGTTTCACTTTAATTAAATTAATCATAGACACTAACGTTTTCGAATTAAAAATATAGTAAAGTAGAAAGAGCAAGGTGTCAAGTGAAATTTTCAAACGGTTTTTAATTTTTCAGTATGGGATTTGTGTGTGTGTGAACGAAAAGTTAATTGTTTGGGAAAATTGACGTTAGCAGGTAAATACAAAATAGTTAGTGGTGTCACTACCAAGGATACAAATAAATAATATCGAAATAAATCTAAAAAATACGTTCTCTTCTCAAGAAGATACAGTCCTGTTGCCCAGGGAACAATTAAAGCTCTTTAGCGCGTATAAATAATACGGATTATGGCGGAATAGGTGATTCCTCTTTTCCAATTATGTGAGAAAATAAAATCTTATACGAAAAAGTAGTAAATATAATTTTGAAATAAATTGGAAAATGCATGTAACATACTGCTACACCATTGCAAACGAATTAACAAAACCAGAACACTTCAACGTGAGCAACTAAACATTGTTGCAGAACTGCAAAACTAAATTAAAAATCCATCAATTAAAAAACTAATTTTGCACAACTTGCAAACCAAAACAGAATTTATTAAAGCTTTCTTAAAGCTTATTTTTTGTAATAACCAAAATCATAGTAAAGCTTTTCTATATACACTATCCAAGTCTACTTCAATAATTAATTGTGTACAAGAAAAAAAATTATACAACAACGAAATATTTCTGAATCTTTGTACATCTTAAATTCGTTTACATCTTAATTTAAGAACGAAAGAGAGAGAGAGAGAACAGGAAATAATTCGTTTTTCTTAAACTTAAGCTAAAACTTTAAAGAAAATATAAAATAAATTCTATAATTAATTAAACAACTTTATTTATTGTAGCAAGAACAACAACAACAAAAAAACAGCAAAAAGTTCAAATAAATAATAAATGTTACTTTATGTACCAAATACAAATAATAAATTTTATTTTCCCATTCGTTTCCTTGACCTCAAGATTTTCAGTTTCTTCTTCTTTTTGCGCCGTTGGTTGGTATTTCTCCTTTTTTACTCAACTGAAGAGATCATAAATTCAAAGTGAATTATATTTTTTTTTGTGCTTGCAACTGACCAGAAAAATAAATAAACATTAAACATAAAAAACATTTCCGTATAATATTGGTCGTATATAATATTTATTTACGTTTTTCCTCAGATCAAAAAAAAAAATATATATATAAAAATATGAAACTGGAATCGAGTGGGTGGTGGAAAAATAAAAACATATTATAGAGATTTTCTTATTTTATTGGGTTTATTTACAGCACCCAGCCACCCAAAGGCGGAATTCCCTATATGCGTTCTAAGATCTATAACGAAAGAAAATATTTTTGGAGATTTGTTTGTGTATATAGAAGACTGTAGGTGCTCATATTCTTCAAATCAACGACTTATCTTGTATGTGTGTGTGTGTTTATTTATTTTTCTTTTATCATTTTCAACAATTTGATTCAATTTTTATTTTATTTTTCGTTAAGTTATTTTTATTCAGGAAAATTATTTATTTTTTATTGATATTAAATTATACGAACATTATACTTTTATTATCTAGATATTTTCGCAATTTATCTATTCGGCATAAAACGTGCCTGCACAGACGTATCATTCCAAAAATTTGTGGAAATTTGTTTTGCGGTTTGATGGGGTGATGTGTGGGTGAATAATGAGAACAATAATTGCCGAATATGGACGTAAAGCAATTTATCGACATTTTCAATAAGCAGAACTTGAGAAATTATAAACAATTTTGTAATTTATTAAATCAAAGGGTATACTGCAACAATTTATATTTACTTTTTACGCTATTTGCCGTAAGCACTTGGCGAAACACACTAATACTTATTAAACACACTTGTTTTTTATTTCGCAAAATTAGATTTTTTGAATATTTTAATTAAAAAATTTGTTCAAAAAGTTTAAAAAATCACTCGATCGATTTCGACTTGTTAGGTCATCATCAGGAGTATCTACTGATTTGTAAAAGTAAAAATTTGTTATATATATCAGAAAAAAGCAAAAAATAAACAAAAGAAGGAGGGACAAAAAATAAGCCATAAAAATTAATCTATTGATCGCCCAGGTGGGCGATTAGTCGAACGAATTTCTCTCTGTTCGTTAAGGATATTTTGGTTAAGAAATATTGATTTTCGAATTTCGTAAGACTCTAAGGTATCTAAACGTCTGCCTTTAGGTTGTATATGTAATATGTCTAAATTGTTCAAGCTAGCAAGAGCAAGTATGATTTTCTAAAGTTAAATGGTTATGGAAAGTTGATTGATTGTAACCAGATAAATGTTCTTTAGCTGTAACTCCAAAATTGCTTCTGAGAGAACAATTTACATGCATCTCACATATCTTTGCTGCAGCAATTATCAGTAAATGATTTTATGAACAGAATGCATCTATGTTACTGGACGAGGCAACGAATTGAAGAAAATACAAAATTCGTTCAACATGTTCTGCGGACAGACGAAGCATATGAAGTTAGTCCAGATTTTTATTCCAGAAAAAATATTAAACGTTATCATACGATACTATTTCGTCTCAACCCAGTTTTTCTATTTGTTTAAATATAACACTAAAAACGAAATCGGCCAGCTTCCGGATATGATCCAATAAAAATATTTATAGTTCATTCTCCTAGCTTATGCCTAGGAAATTATTTTATTTTATTTTTTTTTTTTTTTTTTAGAAATATTTTTTTTTTATTATTATTTTTACCATATACCTATTATCAGAAGGCTGACATATGGTCGAATATCTCAGGTGGCGCATGGCAAAATTTTCCTTAACCAAATTTTTAGTCAGCGATACATACGTGGATTTTTCTTTTTAACGGATTTCCAGTGAATTTAATGTTCCTTTAAGGATAATCCATGTTGTTAAAAATATAAAAGGGTTACAAAATTTACAAAGATATATAAATATTATAAAAATTAAAAAATTAAAAAAAATAATTAAAAATTAGCTGGAAATGATTGTTTGTTTTTAATAGCCTATATATCGAAATGACTAACTCTGGCCAGCCGGAATATGATTTGCTCGAAATGATTGATACTATTTTGAGATGCACTAGTAAGAAGGGTTTAAACTTACTAAGCTTATAAGAGTATGCGAAAATTGCGCCATCCTCTTAGGAATTCGATTATCTGAATATGATTATTTATGTTTCAAATAGCCTGTGGTAACGAGTAATTCTAGCCAGCCCAGATTCACGCAATCGGCCAACTTCCATAGGATCCAATATAAACATTTGTAATTATCAATCTCAAAGGAATATGATTGGCCGGGCATGATTAATATAATAATGGCCAGCCAAAGGCAAGGACTCGCACACATGACCAAGTTACATATGGTCCCATATAAGAATATGAGAAAAGCGTGCTATACTTCAGGAACACTACTAGCCGTAAGGCGCCAGTCAGCTTCGATATGGCCGAATATAAAAATTTATAATTACCATTGTCAATCAGTCATTCTGTTATAATCTCCGTGTTAATATTGCTACATTTAATAGTGAACTCATTGGGCCTTGGCTCCGGATTTCTTGAACTAATGTTAAACTTGAATGTTTAACATCCTACATTTTTTAATCGGTCATTCTGCGCTCATCCTGCCTGATGAGGAAACCCTTTACTCGATCTCTTCTATGGACAATGTGGCAGCTAATCGAGAGGATGCATGGAGACTTCTGGAAAATGTGGAGCAAAAATTATCGAAATGATCAAAACAACAACCAAATATAAAGGAAAACCAATTAATTCTTATAAGAGAAGAAAATTTGTCACCTAATGGGAAAAGTATTAGAAACTCACCCAGGACATAGTCTGAAGAAACGCAACACTTTATAACAAACAACACTAAAGCCAAGTTAAAGTTCATCTCGAAA
Organism: Nephrotoma flavescens; assembly: GCA_932526605.1. Taxonomy (NCBI): domain Eukaryota; kingdom Metazoa; phylum Arthropoda; class Insecta; order Diptera; family Tipulidae; genus Nephrotoma; species Nephrotoma flavescens. The sequence continues at coordinate 32,551,553 of OW052220.1, read as the reverse complement.
CAAAGTTCACGAACCAGCTGAAAGGAGAATCCGTGAAGCTATCTTGTGCTAATCTCCACCTGTATTCCCATCAAGTGCAGATATGGCCAATGAAACAAAATATAGCATAGAATACCTCAACAAACAACCGGAATTATATTTTGAAAAACATGATGAAATGAACCCGCTTGCCTCCAACTGGAATATAATCATATTCAATGACCTCAGATAATTTGGAGGGGAACTGAAAAATATGAATATTTATTATAAGCAATAGAAACGCATCTGCCAAGAGCATAATAACCACACAAATGATCCCGGTGTTTGCGCTGCCACCATTCACCAATTTGATCACTATCTGCAAAATATTAGAAAGGCAAACCTAATAATTCAGAAATCCAAAAAAGAACGGAGACGTAGGTTCAGGGATATAGTAGGGCATGTGCTTGGAGTTTTATTTGGTGTTTTGAATGAACCAGATGCCCAACATTATGAACAATTAATAACAAACCTGTGGCACTATTCTGGTAGTTCCCCGGGAATAGGGAACTGGGGTAAGAATTTATATGTAATTCCTGTTCAAATATTTTTGTTTCCGGTATATCCTTCATGTGAGTGAAGAAAAATTATCTTAATTTGAGTGATTAACTTATTTTTTTCCACGTTCGTCCAAGTTGTAACATTCCTCATTTTTAAGTACGATCGTAATCTATACCAATTGAACTAGAAGTTCTCATAAAATTTAAAGTTTTTATTTGCAGTAAAACATACAAAAATAGACGTCTAAAAGGGCAAAAGGTACTCGAGTACCCAGGTCACTCACATTAGGGATATTGAGGTAAAGCGCTAGTGTTAATTTTTTTAAAAACAAAATTAAAATGGGAATAATTTTCCCTGCCAATTAAGATAAGGAAAATTATTCCCAATTTATAAATATGTACATCAAACTTTTCTCCTCAGTAGGCTAGAAAAAAAATATTTGAACAGAAATTACATATAAATTATTTCCCCAGTGGCACTATTCTGGTAATTCCCTGGGCATAGGGAATTGGGGAAAGATTTTATATGTAATTTGAGTTCAAATATTTTTTTCCGGCCTACTAAGGAGAAAAGTTTGATGTAAATATTTATAAATTGGGAATAATTTTTCCATATCTAAATTGGCACGGAAAATTTTTCCCAATTTTATTTTGTTTTCAAAAAACTTACCACTAGATTTTTACCTCAGTATGCCAGAAAAAAAATTTTAAAATAGAAATTACGTATAAAATCTTTCCCCAATTCCCTATTCCCAGGGAATTGCCAGAATAGTGCCACAGTTCCCTATTCCCGGGGAATTATCAGAATAGTGCCACTAGAAGATAAAAGCGAAACACAGCAAGAAATCTAACTTCAATTATCGCATCGATAATGCCACTAATATTTATGAAGTAATGACAGTAAATGCAAGGGTTATATGCCAATGAAGTTTATCCTAAATTAATCCTAAATTGTAAAAATGGCGGTTAGTACTATTTCAGGAAAAACTTCAAACTCCTACTGAGAAGTATGAAGTTTATACTATAATCCAAAATAAAACAAAATGTGAAGAAGTATTAGTGATTTGCGAACATTTAGGCGATTTTACAAAATTGTTGGGTTTTACATATAATTTAAATTCAATGTTTATTTAGGTTCAATTTGATTAAAATTCACTATTCGAATAACAGCAAAATTGTGGAGGAATTATGTTACGTAGAAGTAACTATAAAAATCGTTCACAGATTTTATTAAAAAAAAAAAAAAGTGTCAAATAACAGTGGGAATTTTCGGAAAAATAATCGTTAAGTTATCATGCATTTTATTCATTCAAAGTACTCAAAATTAAAAAAGATAGATGATTTCAATTCCTATACGTGCACTATACTAGTGCGAACCAAAATAAAATTCTAATGGATGGATGCTAAATACCTATTACATACGACATTCTTGTGATACCAGGCATTTCCAAGAAATCTTGATTCTTAATAATTTCATATCTCAATATTTTAAACGGTCGTGAAACTAGCCACAATAAAAACTTGATAGACCTTTATGTGCACTCCACTTTTGCCAACCCGATGAAAATTCTAATAGAGCTCGCATATCGAAAATAGTACTCTTGTGAAAACAGAACTACTTACAAATTCAGATTCTAAGAAAATTCGTATCTCAAAATTTTCACCGATCGGCAAACTGGCCACTATAATATTTTGGTAGACCTATATATTTAGAATCAAATATACTAAGAAATTCCGTTCATCAATTGAATGACGTTTTAGATATGCAAACACTATTAGAATTTTAAACGGGTTGGCCTTAGTATAGTACACATATAGGTCTACCAAAATATTATAGTGGCAAGTTTGCCGATCGGTGAAAATCTTGAGATATGAATTTTGTTAGAATCAAATTTACCAAGAAATTCCGTTCATCCATTTTAGATATTCGACCTCCATTAAAATGAACAATTTTAATCGGGTTACTTGTCGTGTATATATGGCTCTATTAAAATATGTATTATATTGACATGTTTTCTGCTCAAATAAATTTGATTGTTTAAATAAATAAATAACTTTTAAATAATTATTTAAATAGAAATATTCGTCTTCGCCTAAATGACTGCTTTAAACCAATAAACTCTCATTAAATTTTGTTTTTGTTGGTTTAGGATTAATTTAGTATAAACTTCAATTGGGTAGGGTTATGGCAACCATGGTTTATTTCAACACTCAGATACCATTGATACAATCACAACATCTATCGAATAATTCCAATATACCTATCAAACTGTAAACGACATTTCTGGCAGTGAGCAATAGTCATGAATATTATTCACCAATAGTCGAAGTGTTACTATCAGTGTTACGCTCATAAATTAATGTCATGTTACTCCACAGCGATAGTCATGCACATCTTGGTATGTGTTATTCCAAAAAAAAGCGTTGGATTCGCATGATATCGTTTCCAAATATCATGTAATATTCATATATTATTGCGAATGGCGCATTGCTCATACAACAATTCATATAACAAAAATCTAAAAATGCCTAAGGCCCTTTTCAAATTACCGACTTATTTCAGACTTATTTGAATAAGTCATTCAATTTGTTCCAATTCATTGTACCGACTTATTTGTGACGTAATAACAAAAATACAAAACGCAATTTCTATTATATGGCAGAAAAAATTTGCACTTACATCGACTTTGAAGTAGTTAAGGTACGAACCCAAAATGTGTCCCCAACTGTTGTGTAGAGAAATTGGAATTTAGCAATATGAAAATAAATAGAGCGCCATCATTTTCCTTTGTCAATACCTATAAAAACAATGCGAATAAAAAATAAAAGTTCGTTGGTTATAATTCAATTACACAAAACTACAATAGTGTACACAGAGACCTTTTGTTATATAATAAATTAAACTCAGCAGACGCAGATTCTTCCATTCAAGTATAGATTTTTTTTTAATTGTTAACTATGCGATCTGGTTTGGGACTCAAGGCTCACCCTGCTCTTACGCGGTTATGCTTTTTACGTCCTTATTTTACACCTCCCGGCCAACTCGAGGACGTACGCAAGCGCGTATTGCTAGCTAGGCTGGCATGGAAGGTGGGTCGGCCCATGGGTTTTTGCACACCTGTTGATGAAATTTCACTATTGCATCCTGCCCCTAACGGGATTCGAACCAGGTACCTCCATATTCAAAGGCCAAAGCTTTAATCACTGTGCCATTTGGTCGGTTTCAAGTATATATAGATGGAATATAAATATAATCATAAAATAATTGTAAAGGTGATGTTTAATTTTATTTAAATTATTATAAGCTACCTGTACCTTTACAATACAATAACAATGTCAACTGGTTTAATAACCATTACGGTGGTTTAAAGGACCATTAAAGGGTACACCAAGACAAACTTTTTCAACTGTAAAGAATTAACTAAATCAACTGAACTTAGATAAACATATATAATCTTGCCTGTTTTATGCCCAAATGAAGAAATGTGTGGTATACGTGTAAAATTGGGTTCTTTTATCGACAACAATAGACTGTTATTTAACAACCATCACTTTTCCTGTGAGTATTATGCCAAAGGGCCATCTTGTGAGCGACTTATAAACAAAGCAAGAAGACTAGCCATAAAATATTGCACCGATTCGTCCACCTAGTGCTAAGTAATTTAAGGCAGCGGTCATGGATAACAGAAGCTCGGAAAAGTGTAAAGCAATCCGTTCGTTATTATATGATTTTTACACGAATTATAACAAAGAAGGCTGGTTTGATCCAAAAAAAGACTAACAAACTACCAGATGCACTGTTTTCTAAAGTATTCATCGCACTTTTTTTGTGTACAGAGGGTTAATCTGTATATTTAGATATAGTAAGTAGCCGTTGTGCTGAATCCTATGTTTCCGCATTACGACGTTTTGTAGCTGGACGATAATACCAAGCTGTGTGTTTTTGAGCTGTGCAATGTTCGTTTCTTATTGGAGATCTAAGCTTACTAGGATTTAAAAATTATAGTTTACGCCATCATGAGCAGTGGATTTCAATGTCCAAGTAGGTTGAAATCTCCGATTAGGAAGGTATGTTGCAAGCGAATTGAATAGTAAAAAACGACAATTAGTGAATGAAATTGTTACCCTCGGATATTGGAACAGTAGCTCCATTAAAATATTTACGTCGATTATAGAATTCGAGGGAGCAAATCGGTTGCAGATTCAAAACTGCATATAAAAAAAACAAAACAAAATTTTAAATCATATTATCATAGAGATAATTTATAAAAAACGGTTTGTATGGAAATCAATACAAATTTTCTGAGCTACTTTGATTTATAGCAATTGTTTTTATTTGTATGCAGTTTTCAATCCGCAATCGATTCACTCCTCGACGTGATTATATTTATTTCCTTTCAACTGGAGAGAAACGTTCTGGTGTATAAGATTTTTATTAGAATGATACAATCTACAACATAGTGTTTCTAATTTTTAACGTAAATTTTGGGGACATTTCAGGCCCAATCCCTTATATTCACTCTGGTCTGCAATAAAATATTACATTAATAAATTTTCTTAAATCAGAAATTACAGCTTTCTATTTAGATATCAATGACTTCTCAACTCGAAAGAATATTTTTCACTTAAAGATAACGTTTAGGAGGAAACGCATAGCTAATCATATCTAGTATGAAAGAATTGCAATATGTGGCAACAAGTTCATGAATCGCTGATGGGAGTCTGGGAATCTGGCAATTTTAACTATAAAACTAAGTCAAAAACATATTTTTGGTATTTTAGTAATAGCCGGTTGCAGAAAAAACAACGTAAAATTGATTAAATATATTTTGTTACTTGGAAATATTTGCATTGAGTTTTTTCTATCTGATTGCGAAAACAGATTTTGTCACACACATACAATTCTTTTAACCTACCGATTTCGCTTGAGCTAGCACCGATCTATTCCTGGCCGTTCTGACCCCTCTGCTGGTCTTTCTACTTTCCTATTCCCTCAGTTTTAAATGTTTATGTTTATTTTCATAACGTTCATTTTACTAGGTTAGGTTAGAGTGGCTGTTATCGCACACTTAGGCCAATTTCATTTTACTAAGTTCACATGTTAATTCTACGAGTATAAACAATTAAGTCAAACATTAGAGAACTTAAGACGTTATCTACGATATACCAAAATTAATCCGTAACCGTCCTTCACACTTCCGTAACAGCAGGACTTGTTTGCCGTAGAACTATTTGGTTAGTGATCTTGTTTGGTCAAAAACATTAAATCAGCCGTAAAGCTACTTAGTTCCTAGCCTGTTACGATCGACGACTTAACAATAATGCCATCATTATTGTATGCACTACACATCCCAATACGATATCTGTTCATTTTCTCACAAAACAAATTTAGGTATAGAATTTTGGCCTTGGTTTTGATTCACATCGTCTTACACATTAATAAATAATGTCCTAAAATAATATTTCAAAGTATAAAAATATATTTTATATAAATTTTGGATCTGGGTGCGGCTGGGTGTTATTTTTACGGATGGTCCTAAAATAATAATATCCTTTTTCACATAAATGTATCTAAATGTGCGCGAACACAAACATGTACCTATAATATTTTGAGTAGTTTTGATTAGTTTTATCATGACTGATGAATTTTAATTTTAAAGGAAACAAAAACAACAAACTTTTTTTTTGTTATTATTGTTCTTACCTAATAACTATAATAAGGAATATACCTTTTGTGTATTGAGGTATTGTAAAATTTTTATTTTTATTAGTTTTGCCTTCGGGGAAGGAATTTTCATTACTTTTCTTATTCTTTCAAACTATAATTTAAATATATAATAGAATTTTCATTATTTCTTGTTGTTGTTTATCAAGTTAATTTAATTTCATAAATGTTGGCACATCATAAATAAATGGCTTACAGCTTGTCTTCGTTGGTCTAGAAAAAAAACTGCGGTATAATAATACTCGTATTCTCAAAGCTGTCTGGAAAATAACATAAAACCATTATGATACTGAGGGTCAGTGTTTCAACATAAAGTGTTCGTTTTGCACTCGAAATAAATCAAATTGTTAACAAAGACGTCAACCTTCAAAAGAGACAACAAAACCGGACGACTTACACAATTATAGTTAAGTATTTAACGCAAGCAATTTGTAATGCAGACGAACACCCAAATTTGCAACAATATCTTTTAAAAATTACAGCGTTTACTTCAATATTTGGAGTATATTCAAACTTATTCGAAAAGCAATTTATTTAGATAATCCTAAATTCTTAGGTTAGTAAAGGTTAGTAGAAAATAAATTTCACCACGCTAAAATTCGTCCAGATCGTTTCGAAAATGAATAGTCCTCGAGATATTCAATTTCATAAGGAAATCCATGAAATGTTGAACTTCCAGTTATTTATTATAAATTAAAATTGAAATTAGTTCACAAATTCAATATTTCGCCTAAATGACATTGTTGTTTTACTAAATAACCGATGCATACAAATTTTATTTTGTTTTAGTTGGTTTAGGTTATCTTTATGGCTAACTTCAAAAACGTCACAAATTGAAGAAACCACAGACTCTTCTGTTCTACTACAAATTTTTTTTTTTTTTTATTTTATTTAAGAAATCTTTATTTCTGTATAATATTACAACTAATCATATAGATTATCTAGTAACTGTTTTATTATTTTTGTAGTCTATTCTTATGGAATGAGACCTATTGCTTCATCCCAGCTCTGCTAGTCCTTTGATTTAAGCGGCTCAAGGAACCACTAATTCTAAAGGCTTTGTTCTTTTTAGGCGCTTTGGTCTATTGGCGCGATCCAGTAGGTTCCGCAGCTCCTCGTTGTCATGCTGCTGCAGTCGCAGTACATGACTCCTTGCAAATTTTTTTATTTCATCGCTGACGTATTCCATGTTTAGGTCTCGATGGAGATTGTCATTTCTAATGTACCAAGGAGCATTCACAATGCTACGTAGTACTTTGTTTTGAAATGTTTGAATGATCTTTACTGTAGTTTTTCTTGCGCAGCCCCAAAGCTGAATACCATACGTCCAGATAGGTTTTAGGATTTGTTTATATAGCAGCAGTTTGTTGTGCGTTGTAAGTTCGGAGTTTCTTCCAATAAGCCAGTGCATTTTTCTGAATTTTAAATTCAGTTCTTGCCTTTTCTTTTTAACATGCGCTTTCCACCTGAGTTTAGAGTCTAGCGTCATGCCGAGATACTTAGCATTATCAGAATATGGAATTGGTTGTGAATTCAGACTAATCGGAATATATTCTATTTTCCTATTTGTAAAGATGATATGTGTTGATTTCGATTCGTTAAGTGTTATCCTCCATCGTTTTGTCCAGCTATCCACTATATTAATAGCATTTTGTAGTTTCCTGGTGGACTCAACGATACTAGCATCGGTGGTCATAACAGCTGTGTCATCAGCAAACGTTCCTATTCTAGCTTCTTCTATGTCTGGTAGATCATTCGTATACAGGAGGTATAATACGGGGCCTAGAACACTGCCTTGTGGAACCCCTGCCAATATTTTCTTCAGTTTAGAGTATTCTCCGTCCTGTCTCACCCGGAAGTAACGGTCGTTGATGTAAGACTTTAGCAATTCAAAATGTTGTTTTGGCAGATCTCGTTGGAGCTTAAATTCTAGACCGCGGTGCCAAACCTTATCAAATGCTTGGGCTACGTCTAAGAATATTGCTGAACATACTTCCTTTTTTTCCAGCGCCTCCTCAATAGTATCAGTAATCCTATGTACCTGTTCTATCGTTGAGTGCCTTTCTCGAAACCCAAATTGATGTTCTGGTATAGGATTTCTGCTCTCTATAATTGGCTTTAATCTCTTGAGAAACAGTCTCTCGAAAATTTTTATGTTGTTGTTAACAAAGAAATAGGCCTATACGACGTTTTGTCGTTTAGTGATTTATTGGGCTTTGGAATCATTATGATTTCCGCTACTTTCCACTGTCTCGGAACATAACATAGTCTAAAGATAGCATTGATTATGTGCTGTAGTTTCCTTAGGGCTTTCTCTGGTAAAGCTTTGATTATTCGCCCCGTTATCAAGTCGTATCCAGGGGCTTTTTTATCTTTGAGGTTTTTTACTTCTTGTTTGATTTCTTTCAGAGTAACTGGTAGCACAGATGCCTCGTCTACTTTGCTTATAGGTGTTAGATATTCATTATCCGCTTGTCCAGTTGGTGGTTTGAAGGTATTTTCTAGGTGTTCGGCAAACAGATCAGCTTTTTGCTTTTCGCTGCGAGCCCAGGTTCCATCAACCATTCTAATGGGTGGCACTTGCATTTTAGGCCTTTTTAAACCTTTGGTGGCTTTCCACAGGGAATAGTCTGTGTCAGGTTTACCTGTCAGGTTACTTAGGAAGCTTGCAACTGACTCATTCTTAATCTCCTTTATAAGTAGTTTAAGTTTGTTGCACATCTACAAATACAGATGAAAATGTTATACTGAAACTAATAATAGATTGCTGCGGGTAGGCGGAGGGCAATCTAACACCAGAGTTAGATTCAGCACCTAAGCACATGATCTGGGGCCCTATTATGTAACCGACCGCATTCCCCATTTTTTGCGACTTTGTGGATGCGATTCGCTTCTTACGTCAGCATTATGAAATCAGAATATCGCTTATTGCATTTCCTTATAGGGATATTTTTTGAGGGAGTTTTGTTTCCTTATAGGGATATTTTTTGAGGGAATCAAATTGTCAAAATATTATAGGTTATGTAATTGTTATTTAACAAATCTTAAAAGAGTGATATGTTTTTTTTGTAAAGGATTGCGTAACTCTATTTTTTTACCCAAATTACGAGACCGGTGAAGATGCTTTAACAAGTAGAAAGCCCGAACAAAGACCCTTAGCGTATTTTTTTTGTATAGTGGCTACTTGCTTAAAGTGGCCGATTTCAGATCTGTGGTCACTTTAAGTAAGTTCTACTGCAAAAAATCGTTAGTGTCCGCCTTAAAAGTCGTGGAAGTCATTGTTCGGTTCTTTACAGCGATAGTGGATCCAAATTTATTGTGCCTTCAACACTTATGAAGAACGATCTGGCCAGCGCATTGAAACTATTACCCGAAAAGCTGGCGACCTAATTACATTATATACCACCATGGTGGACTATGAAAAGAGGCGGTTAAGTTCTCTGTCTGTCAAGTAGGAGCATGTCTAAAATCACGACCTCTTCTTCCAGTCATCAGACTATCGATTTTGCAACATTAACACCGGGAAATTTCCAGAAACGCCAGCCACTCCGATCGATTCCAGAACCAATCTACGTAAATCAAAACATCAATAACACAAGAATTTTGGAAGATCTGACTAACCGAATATACTACTGTTACAGAACCAAAAATGGTTCAAATAAGAAATTGGTTCAAACGGGCAGAAAACCCAAATTGAGAATACATGAAACTCGTCTTATTCACAGAGAAGTGACTAAAAACGCATTCGTTATAGTTTTTCTAGATCTGATAAATAGTAAATACCTAAACCATATTTACTAAGCAATTCGTTATACATTTGGAATAACATAATTTTATGTTAATCAAGAAATTATAATTTTTCTTATATTTTGCATATTTCAATTAAAATAAGAAGATTACGAAGAAGAAAATAAAAAAGCTTTGCTCTATTTTCCTTACAATTTTATAAATATCTTTTCTATATACCTTGCGTACTCTCCATGTACTTGGAATATGTATACAGGATAAATTGGCTAAAGAAAAGCTATATATATTATATATATATAAATAGCAAAACAAAATATTTATAAAAGCACAAGAAAAACTTTAACTTTGTGTTATGTTATTTTTAATGAATGATTGTTGTTAATTAAAAATAAAATTATGATTTTTTGTTTTACTTTATTTTTTTTATAAATTTTAAGAAAGGAAAGCTTTTTGTTTGCAGTGTTATTTTTTTTTTGCTCATTGCTTTGTGTGTGTGCCATGAAAGCTTAAGGGTAATTTCTATTAAACTTTTTTTTTATATCGTTTTGTTTACTAAAATTTGTTTTAACCATAAAATAAAAATTTGATTTGGATATAAAAGGTATACCGCACCACAGTGATTAAAATTGAAAAAGCTTTTGTTCAAAAATGAATTTAAAAAAAAAATAAGGTTAAGTGGGTTTTTATTTGTATATTTATATGTGTGTTTATAAGGCATAATTATAAATGAAAAGATGACTTACGGCTAAATTTGTTCATTCTACCATTTTTATATGTATGTACGAGTAAACTTCAAAAACGATATCCTTTTTATTATTTTATGAACACATGAATAAATTAATTCATATACGCACCTTAAAAATTTTACCAATTCATTTATGTATTAAATATAAAATAAATAAAAACCGCACACAAAAATGAAATAAAAATTTTATCGGTTTCTAATCGTAAATAAATCGACCATTAAGTTACGATTTTCAGTCTCTATAATTCGCCACAATAAAACATAAAAGTTGTCGTATAATAAAACTTCTAAGAACAGTCGGTGGTCGCCCGTATCGCACGTATAAAAATATAATAGACGTACAATTAAATTTAGTTTCATGGACCATCGATCTTCTACAATTTTGTGATATAATAAAAAAAAAAAAACTTGAAATCAAATAAAATTTTCCGAAAGTACGGAATAATCATAAAAATAATTTACCGCACATTGAGACCAAAATATATATTTGTGGATTAATTGCCAAATTATGATAGTCCAACGAGGTATAATAGAGCTAGAACAGTGGTAGTTAAATAAATTTGTAATTTTTTCTAATAACCTAAAAGATATAAGATAATTTCATGTTCGTTCTGTTTTTCTTTCCGCATCTCATATTAACTGGAAATCCAAGTTTTATGATTATCATAAAAGAAGACAAATCTAGAAAAGGAATGGTTTGTAGTGTTATAGTCGCGTATTATCATCCCTTGATAATAAAATCCAATTCTTGTATAGTTAAATGTAAAATAATCGAAAATAAACCTCGTCAATTGAGTTTTCATGTACGATCTATCAGGAAACAGCAAAATTTTTAAAATTTGAAAAGTCTTCACATCGATAGTAGAACCCGCGAGAACAAATCGATTGTTTTCAAGCTAACTGCATATAAAACAAAATTTAAAATCATGGTATCTTAGAAATTCCAATGGATTTTCATAAAATTAGTAAAGTAAAATTTGTTTTAGATCGTCAACTATTTTATTGAGTTTGTGCGGGGAATCAAAAAAAATCGATTTTTGTGGAAATTAATACATACGTTCCAGGCTACTTTGATTTATCGCAATTTTTTTTAATTTTTCAACGTGAATCATAATTATTTGCATCACTTAAAGAGAACTGCATGTCCGTTTGAGTCGTAGCGATACACCGATGGTCATGAAATTTGTACCATTTGCAAGCAAGCCGATGATAAATCTAAAAGACGATTCTCGCGAATTCTCGCTTCCTTCTGGCACATTCTGAATAGAAGCCTGCTAAATTTTTTGGGTCTTTTATACAAATAGCTTGAACAAATTTTAGCCGATGCAGGTCAGTATAATTTAACAAACGTTCAGGGTCTGATTTTACATACTGAAGATAGACAGCCTCAAAGTAGAAACAAAAGTGAAATGTCCCAATCGACAGCTCACGTTTAACAATAGTTAGTGAGTGTAATATTTAAATGTAAAATCCGCTATCCCTACTATAACTGATAACCTCGACGTCAGAAAAACCTGCTTAATAGATGAAATCGCGTGCCCATTTTGTTATTCATTACATAAATTTTCTGCTACGTCATCAATAATCGCGAGGGATGTGAACATAAAAATAAGTAAACAAAAATGCTACCAAGTAAACGAATATTTATTCAAAAATCTCAGGTTAAAGCGTTTTATCACATGACTTACGAGCAACACTTTCACGGGTCATCAAAAAGAGCATAAAGGATATTCTACCGGTCGCCAAACAAATCTGGAGTTACGCCCTGCAGTCAACCAGCCATCTACAAGCAAGGCATCTGCTGACAGTGAATCAACCCTTGCTGATCTCTAGCGGACGCTGGTCAATATTAACATTGGTTCACGTGAAAGATCGCCAAACTGTAGAACAGAACTTCCATGACGGATGCAAATCAAGGATACAGATCGTTATCTCGACCCGGACTCTGCAATTATCAGCGCCGCTCGATTCACGTGGACGTAACTGTAACCAGCCGAAAATAACCATTTTCTCACGATTACATACTGTACAAAAGAAAGACAACTACTTGCGTCCTTGTGGAGACTAGCGAAAGTAAAACACTGTTAAACAAATTCCGATCGAGGATCTTCATAAGACTTCGATAAACACACCCTTTGGGCTTTTTGAGTTTACCAGAATGACATATGGTCCTCCTAGCTCAGCCTAGACATTCCAGCGATTACTTAACGAAGTGTTGAAAGGGTAGAACTTCGTATACTCGTATATCGACGATATCTTTACTGCGAGTCGCTCCACGAGATGAAACACAGTGAACATCTCGAGTCAATATTTAAACAACTCTCGAGCCAACAGCAATATGTCCAATACAGACCTGAACTATTATCACCGCTTTATACAACTTTTAGCCGAACTGTTATAGCCTATTCACAGGCTTTTGGTCACGTCACTTAAACCGGCAAAAACTGAAGAAACTACTTTTACCCCGAAGAATGCACAGAGTCCTTCGAAAATGTCAAGCCGTTCTCTTGCCACCGCCACTCTTTTGAGACATTCGTTGAACGATACGCAATTCAACATAACTGCCAATTTATTAATGTAGCAGATGAAGTCTTGCTTGAAGTTTTGTCTTATAACAACGAACAAAGGATGTTGGCATTTTGCATGCTGTATAAGATAGCGGAAATTTGACAGCGGAAAATAAGAGATTACGCTACTCGCCACAAGTGGCAGCACTATCACTAAAGAAAAACTATTTTGTTATGCAATTACCAGCGGAAATTTTTTATTCATTAGCCGTGTTTACGTTAATTCATTCTACAGAAAGAATAGAAGGAATAGAATATCAACGATGTGACCTAAGAATCTTCTGAACAAAACATAATAAAAGAACGTAATAGTATAAACAGACTACTTTTTGGCAGCATTATTAATTTTTGACAGACGAAGTAAATTTTTCACTGGGTGTGTGTTATAAAAGGGAATCCAAGTTTAATTAAATTAATAATTATAATTAATTAAAAAATTTATTATAAAAATCAGTTTTTTTTATAACAAATAAAGCCAGCACCTTCGAAATATTACATCAAAGAATTTCATACATCGAAAGCAAGTTTGTAGACGTAGTACGGGGCCACCCGAGGCTACCTTTGAAGAATCAACTGTATGGTATATGGCGTAAATGGCAGTATGATATTTGGCGAATACTGAATGTTTTAGGTAAATTTACAAATTATACAAGTTCATAGATGATTTTAAGAATATATTTTTTTACAGATCTGTGTCAAACAGATCCGGAGTTTCAATTATCACCTGCTGGAACGCAGTTTTCGATGTCTGCAAACAAATATTAAAGGTAAACCACCTAATGAAAATCATTGCTTGGGCAAATAGTGAAAAGGCTTTAGTGACATCGAACTATTTTCAAAATAAAACCAAATTCCCAGGTAAATAATGTATATGTAAACCAGATAACATAAAATAAAAAATTAACCAAAAACATATATTCTATGACATAGGAGTTATCGGATGCATCGACGAGTCACATATCCCAATCCCTGCACCTAAAGAGTTTGCAAACTCAACATTAACAAACGATAGGGGATCTTGGATACGGCGTCAAAACCTATTTGTTAACCCCCTATAAAAATACGGGTAATTTAAACAGACAACAAGAAATTTACAATATAGCTCATTCATCAGCTCGAGTGACCATCGAACGTGCATTTGGTTTATTAAAAGGAAGATTTCGTCGGCTAAATGGGTTAAATACAGTGCGATTTAATGCCATTGATTATAATGGCCACTTGCATACTACATAATATTTGTTTACAAAATGGTGACAATTTGGCAATAATTTCCATAATTGAACCTGATGATGGAAGTGGCGATCCTACAATACCTAATATTGAAAGGGACTGCAACATTAAACGAAATCAAATTATTAGAATAATAAAAAATTTAAGAACGCCGTCCTTTTTTTCTAAAAATTCAATTTATTCAATTTTTTATTAAATTCTTAAAATTATAAAGCTAATTTTAAAGTTTGTTAACAAGCATTTCAAAGAGTCCCAGAAATCGCTCTTGCTTTTCCATTTTTTCCTGATGGCGTTTTTGTTTCTCATCTTCGGCTGATTTTCTTTTTCTTTTTAAAGCCGATGATAGTATCATCAATAATACAGTTCGCAAAATCATAATCCCTACTACCACCTATTCCAAATGAGTTCGATTGATCATTACATCTGATCATAACATCAGCCGCTGGAACAAGTTGCAGGAGGATTAATTTTTGGTCGTTTGTTTAGGACCTCATCCATCAAATCGAAATGTTCCCAATTTTTGCTGGAATTTCCGCTTTGTTTGTTGTGATCCTTCACCTTCTTATACTTCGATAAATTTTTTATTTCTTTCGCTGGACAATTTTTCTTAAAATAAAATAAAAATATTAGATGCACATGTGTACACTATCGAACAAAAGTCTGCATACACCTGTTGTTTCTAAGATATTTTGTAAACTGTATTCGATTGTTATAAATCACATTTGAATTTTACAGTTACATATTCTGATAAATAAAAACAAAACATAAAAATTGAAAAGACAAAAGACAAAAGTCTACATACACTTTGCATTAACACCACTTTACACTCGAATGCAAACGATGTTCCCGTTATGTCCGTTGTTTAGTTATGTTTTATTAAACAGGCAGCAGTTCGCAATTAATTGTTGACTTCTACACATTAAATTAGTGAAAAATTCATTAAAACATGGTACCATGTAAAGAAATTTGTTCCAGTATTCGGAATTTGGTAGTTCAATTAAGAAAAGAAAAAAAATCGTTTGGTGAAATTGCTGAAACTGTGAAACTAAGTTGTGTTACTGTCCAAACAATAATTAAAAACATGTAGAGCGAGGGTCTATACTTAAAAAACCCAGATGTGGTCGCCCAATTAAGCAATCCAAAAGAGATGTGCGGTCAATTTTGAAAATAGTGGTACAAAATCCAGCAATCCGATGCCCAAAATTGGTCGGCACTAATCAGGAAAGGATGTTAGTTCAAAAACTATAGGTAGAGTAGGATTTCACGAAATAAACTGTTAATTTCTACCAAAAACAAAATATTGAGGTTTAATTTCGCTAGAAGACATTTTAATGAGGGCATCGGATCCTGGAATAGTGTTTTATTCACAGACGGGAGTAAATTCAACATATTCGGGTCGAATGGTAGGCAGAAAATATGGCAAAAAGCGAACACTGCTTTGTTAAACAAAAATATAATACATACCACTAAACATGGAGGAGGTAGTTTGGGGGGCGATGGCCGCGGCTGGGGTTGGTAATTTAGTATTCATTGATACAACTATGGATCGATTTCAGTATTTGACCATATTGAAAGAAAATGTGAAGGCATCTGTTGAAATTTGAAGGCATCTGTTTAAAGGCTAAGTAGGGCTCGAAATGTCTTAGATCTTTCAACATAACAGTGACCGGAAACATACAGCTCACGTTGTAAAGGAATGGTTACTGTATTATGTACACAAAAAGCTCCATCCACCACCCCAGATGCCAGATTTGGACCCAATTGAACATATTTGGAATGAAGTAGAGCAGAGCTTACTAAAATATAAAACCTCCAACAAGGAAACACTTAAGGATGCGCTGAGAAAAGCTTGGGCGAAAATTACTCCCAAAATAACCCGCAATTTAGTATTATCTACGGGTCGCCGTCTACAGGCAGTGATTGATGGTGAAGGAGGACCTACCTAATAGTAAATAAATGATTACCTGTATTTATTATATAATTTTAATTAATAAAATTGAATACTGTATATATAGTCTTTTGTTCTATTAATTTTTATGTATGTTTATGTATGTGACTATAAAATTGAAATGTGATTTATAACATTAATTTATATATCAAAAAATAGACATTTTTCAAAAAACAAAAATTTTCGAAATCGAATGTGGTTTACAAAATATATGTATATGATAAGAAACAGCAGGTGTATGTAGACTTTTGTTCTATAGTGTATATAAGCACATACGATTTCCTTCCAGATTTTTTTTTCGGCCGGTGGTCGAACATTATAGAATGTTCTGTATATAAGTGAATAAGGCATTTAATATCGCCCGGACTCCACTTTAAATTTTCTGAATCTAAAACAAAACAACAATTTATTTTTATATCATTATTTACATTTATTTAAATAAAATAATTACAAATTACAACAAAATCACTTTTTACCTCCACTGGTAATATTTTCCATTTTATATTTTATTTAACAAACGATGTTTTTAAATTGACGTTTGAGAGAAGAATATTCTTTTTGTTCTACCTATTGATGTAGATCAAAAAGAATGCGTTCTTAAAATTCCGAATCAATAAAAGAAATCACCTTTTCACTAAAAAAAATATCTCAGCGGAATAAAATATTAAAAGTTATCCTTGAAATGGCAAATTGATAAATTGATTCTTTGAAGTAAAGGAACTCGGTATATGAAATCATGAAATTTAACAATATTCCGTCTTTCCGCCATTTCTTAACGAATAACGATGAAATTTGGATAATAGTATTGATCAGAGTTTTTAAAGTATGTTTTGGACAAAATTCTATGATCTGTTCTTGCTGGACTAAACTGGCCATTTCATAACCAGTCCTTAAGAAAAATGGTATCTGTACGTTTTTCACGACATAAATAAATTTTGAACTAGAGAAAACTCCGATATTTCTTAATCAAATTTTATAAAATTTGCATCGCATACAGAGACAATTCGGAAAAATTTATGGATTAGAATTTTCACTAGAATTTTTTGATTTTCTGTGGCCATATACATAAGTTATTTTCAATTTTTTGTCCAATATCTCAAAAACTTCCATTAGTAACCAATACTATCCGGTATTTTTCTAATAGCTTAGGTCGCGGATGAAAACTGCATAATATAAAAAAATCATAAAACAAAATTTTAAATCATAGTATCATAGAAATTCCTATGGATTTTCATACGATTAGTAAAGTAAAATTTGTTTTTGATCCGCAATTTTTATATTGCGATTGTACGGGGAATCATAAAAAACGATTTCTATGGAAATCAATACAAATTTTCTTGGCTACTTTGATTTATAGCAATTGTTTTCTATTTTATTTATATGCATTTTTCAATCAGCATTCGATTTGCGCCTGCGGATTCTATAATCGATGTGAATACCTTTTTTATTTCTTCTACATAACGAACCCAACGCAAGCTTATTGTACCTCATTAGTATAACTGTAAAACAAATCCTCGAAGTGTTTATTATTATTGTCTAAAGTACCCTAATACTTTACTTGTATTTCAAGTTCAAATTGTACACAATTTTTGATGACTCACATTTTGATGAGAAGCTATCATTACCATTATACGGTTGAAATTACAGAATTAGTTCTTTCTGAATGCATAAAATTGGTAATTTGAATTACCGGAATCCAGATTATCAGAAGCCGTTAATACGCTCAAAAGTAAGTAGTCATATTTTAATGCAAAATACATAATTTATGTAGAAATAAACTGTTCTGGTGTAAACACATAAAAAATAACAAACGAATTACAAATTTGATGAAAAGCTAATTAAATTTTCAGAACACACCAAAAAAAAAATTAACCAAGCGAAAGTTTTGCTATACAGAAAAAAAAACCATCATGATGAAAGATGACAGCTTATAATAAGCTTTACAAGAAGTTAACATAACAAATTGGATTAAAAATTTAATAATTTCAGGTTTTAATCCTAGAAATACAAAAATATTAACGATAAAACATAAAACAGAGAAAAGTCCGGTAGGTACATCCGGAGTACAAAAAAGAAAATCTCTATATACATATATACATTCAACCGCACAGAATATTATATACGTCATATACACATACAAACACAGCCAAAACCAGAAGACAGAAAATCTCCATAATATTTTCAAAGGGCCTTTTGTGCCATAAAAAATTCAAAACATCAGAATCCTTATTCATGCAAAAACTTTATATCAAAATCTGATCTGTTATTTATAAGGTACAAAAACAAGGAAGACACACACCGTACATTCAGTGCAAAGAACAGCTAAAACAGAAACGAAGAAAATGTGGAAAATGCAAAAAAATATTCAGATTTTCTGACCTTTTCAATTTTATTACACACAATAACAACACAGAAAGAATATCCTTTGAGCGCACAGCACAGTATTGTTGTTCCCCGCACACTAAATAATGTATATTTGACCTCCTAACATCGTCCCTCTCCACCGTTTTTAAATTTAATATAATTAACATAATTACTGTATCATGATTAATAATTACTGAGCATTTTGTTGTTGCGCTTTTTGTTGATTTTTTTTCTGTGAGATTTACGAACACAAAATAATTAATGAAGTTTTCTAAGATTTGATTTGATATTTTGTTTTTATCTTTGCTGTTTATGTTGTGATTATTTTTTATTATATGACAACTACATAATTATTAGGATTTAATGTCAAAGTTGTTTTATATAGGATTGGCACACACCACAAAAAAGATACTTTACGGTGCTTTAAATAATTAATATTTAAATATAGGTACAAAACAACAATGAAGATTTTTTTGGGCTTATAAATATGTTTCTGAGCACATATTCAAGTAAGCTACAATTTTCACAAAAA
Source organism: Nephrotoma flavescens (assembly GCA_932526605.1). Taxonomy (NCBI): domain Eukaryota; kingdom Metazoa; phylum Arthropoda; class Insecta; order Diptera; family Tipulidae; genus Nephrotoma; species Nephrotoma flavescens. The sequence goes on along the minus strand of OW052220.1, from coordinate 32,532,177 downwards.
AATTAGTTTTATGGACACAAGTTACTGTTCCTTTGCCGCTGATTGAGGGCAGTAAAGCCATACAAAAGGGTTCTGCATTAAATCGATATAATAGGATTCATAATCAGGTACACAGTTCAAATGAGTTCTAAATAAAATGTCCTTTCTTTGACGCTTTTAAGATGTTGTTGAGATTAAACCAACGGTTAAAAAAACGACAACAGCGCCGAATATACAGCTACATTGTTGGCCCGTCCAGAGAGCCATCCCCAGCCCCATGACCGCGCAAACACAAAAGCACCTAAACTATTCTGAGCATAGAGTCAAATAAATCACATCGGTCAATCCTGTGCCTATAACACATGCATAAATGATCATCTCAAAACAAACTCTTTGTTCCATCAGTTAAAATTAATTTCGTTCTTAAAATAAAATTAAAATAATTTTTTTAGTTCAAATGAGAAAAACAATTTCAATTACAGAACAAAATGCATTTATCGTTTCTTGAAGATAGAAATCTTTAACTACAACGTAAATTGGCGTTGCAAGATGTTCGATCCACCAAAAAAACAAGAGCAATCGATAAGTTTCGTAAGGCCGGTAAAATTCCGGAACAAACCAAAGATTGATGAAATGACGGCGAGCCTCACAATGAATCTCCGAGACAAATCGTGACCATACCCCTCTGGCGGTGGTACCGAAAAGGTGCAGTACAAATATGGCAAGGAAAAGCAAATCAACAGATGTTTTCATCAAAACTTGAAATTTGTCCCCTTGAACACCTACAATAGGGAAAACTGAACCACAAAATGACACATCGAATACTCAGTATGTTGCGTTCAGAAAAACTTGCATAACAGGTAGTGACTGCTATAACCTCCTTCGCCTTTATACATTGAATAACAGGGACATGAAACTTATTCAAGAAATTGGGCCAAAAATGGAAGGTTTCTTGGAATTTCGTACAACACAGGTAAGTAAATCTATAACATCTATGACATGATTTATTTCAAGAAATTTATCCGTGACCAGGTGGGTGTGTAATGAAATCCCGGTTTTCAAAATCCCGGTTTTGTTTGAATTTTTAAAATTTGACATGTGAGAAAATTGGACTGAAAAAATGATTTTGTGACAAAATCAAAAATGAGTTTGCGATAAAGTTTTAGAAAATGGGTAAATAGAGATGAAATTTGGCCATTTAATGAAAGATTTTTTGATTCGATACGTGCGATGGAACTATTCCATTTCTAAACCGATTTTGTTAAAATTCTACACGTACGATGGAAATGGATTTCTAAAATGAGTTTTTGGTAAAGTTCTGAAATATGGCCATCGCTATGGAACTAAGCCATTTTTAACCCAATTTAGTTGAAATTCGACATGTGGGTCAAAAAATTCGTTTGTGATAAACTTCTGGAATAAGGCAGATAGGGATGAAACTAAGCCATTTCTTAACCGATTATGTCGAAAATCGACAATCCCACATGTGTAAATGGGATTTTAAAATGATGTTTGATAAAGTTCAGGAATATTGCCATTAGAGGTGGAAATAATCCATTTCTTAATCGATTATGTTAAAATTCGTCACGTGCCAGGAAAATGAGGTACAAAATCTTGAAATTTTGAAATCTGGCATAACAAAATGGTGTAATTATTTTTCTTTTTAGTATGTGTCATTAATAGATTCTATATAACCCGCTCCTACATGTAGTAAATTTTTGGGCAAGATATCTTATTTTTATGTTAAAATATTATTAGTCCAGCCGGCCCGAATTAATAAAAAATATTTTTTTTTTGTAAAATCAAAACTTTAGGACTAGAAGAAAAGAAAACCGAGATTTTAAAAACCTGTATACGGATTTTGTCTCAAAATGTGTGAACGAAATGAGTGTTAGTTTCGTGCGTATGATTGTTTTACTGCATATGCAAACCACGTGTCATTCTTTTTTGTTTATTTATATTAACCCTTTGAGTGCCGACATGATTTCGGCTAATGTATTGAGGAGCACGATCGCGCTTTTTTGCACTCAAAGAGTTAACCATTGTAAACGCCATATTTTTGTGTCGTTTATGTATTTTCGATTTTTTTTATATTTAACATTTTATTTTTAAAATTTGTGGAATTTAAAATAAATTTACTTATAAAATTGTATTAAAACATATAAAATTAATTTATGATAAAAAAAATGTTAAATATAAAATATATTAGCATGTTAAATAATGACACTCCACAGCTCGAGAGTAGACGTAATGTGCTGAGAAAAGGAAATAAGCACCACAACAATTAAACCGATTCGCCCGGATCGTGTTATTTTGATACTGTTCATCGTACAAATGACACTAATACGAACAAAAAAAAAGTACAAATACAAAGGCATAATTGTGTATTATACACAGTATACGTATTCGATTTTTTTTTACTTCACTCATTTTAAATGAGTAACTCACGAGACAAAATCGGTATACTGGATTTTGAAACCGAGATTTTGAAAAAATGGATTTCGTAGTACACCCCTTATCCTTTTTTTGGCCGAAGAAATTCCCCCGCCTGTAATCGCACAGAGCTTCATTAGACGCCTTCTACATGGGCTTGATTCGCATCATTAGCGCAAAAAATGCTCCCTATAGTGGAATCATTATCTCGAGGTAGAGGAGAGAAATAAGGAAACGCTTTGACTAGGCCAAGCGATCACACGAATGGACAGCCTGCTAGGCTTCTCCCACCAGCGGTACTATTCTGTTAATTCACTGGGAACAGGGAATTGGTGAAAGAATTTATATGTAATTTCTATTTAAACATTTTTTTCTGGCATACTGAGGTAAATGTTAAAGTCTTTTTTTTTTAAACAAAATTAAATGGGAAATAATTTTTCCTGCCAATTCAGATATGGAAAAATTTTGCACATCAAACTTTTCCCTTAGTAGGCCGGAAAAAAATATTTGAAGAGAAATTACATATAAATTCTTTTCTCAGTCCCCTATTACTGGGGAATTACCAGAATAGTGCCACAGATAGACACTGTATTCTCAACAACACAAGACCCTCTCTTTAGAACCCCTCTCATTAGTGAGATATCAATTTTCCAGCTATATAATTCTAGGTACCATGGAGTCGACGAGAACTTTAACATGCACTGTTTACAATTGAAGAAATTCACTGGGCTATAAATATGTTCGGTCTCTACAAAACTCCACGTGGAGATGGAAGGCAGTCCTCAACGAAGTCCTCTTCAACGAAGCATTGATTTAATAGAATCACTACTTGTCAGGCTGTACAGAGCCAGTTGTAGTAGCTTTGAATAATTTCCAAGATGCTTGAGAGACATGCAAATAATTTTCATATCAAAAACTGGGAAGACATTTATCGCTAACATCCAGTTATATGGCGAAAATACTGGGTCACTTTACCAGATTCAATACACTCTAACGCTACCCCTTAAACAGAACACACCAAAATCACCTGCGCTACTGACACACTCGAGAAACTTTTACGATCCATACCCTTGCACTTTCATTTCAAATGCATTAGAAGAATGGTTATCGAGCCAAAAAACTAAAAATTTTAATTTAAATAAAATCCAACACCCCAGGTTATACCAGTATCTTGGACATACTATTTCTGGCAAATTAAACCTCGAACCGAATTTCGAGCAGAAATTCTCGCAACACAAAAAAAGGTCAAAAGAAGATACAAGAAAACTGAGACTTCATAATCTTGGGCAGCTAAACAGCATTGCTAGGTCTACCGGACGACGCCTTCTAATTTAAGCTGACATGAAGTTTAAATTGCGTTTTGCTAAGGAGAACGAAATTATCGTATTTACGTATTGAGATTCCCGGTCACCCACTCTCTAACTTCCAGTTTTCGTGTTATGCCTCCAAATCCGAATAGTTTAATTGTGCTTTAAAAACTAGAACCAAGCGGCCACTGGCGAAATAAATAAATTAAAAGGAAAATCTTCAACATTTAGCCATAAATAAATAAAATCTAATTCCAAAACCAAATGAATAAAATACAATATTCTGGTTACATTATATTAGTTTAACATATATCTATTACATTATGTATTATGTATGTACCGACATTGTTTAGAGAAAAAAAAATGAAATAAATCCCATATACACCAAAAAAAGAACCATGTTTGCGAGGGGTTAACACAAAAAAAAAAGCAAAATTTCAACAACAAGAGAAAATATGCATTCATCAGTTTCCCATCTCGAATTTTTCCAACAAAACTTTTATTTATGTTTTAATTCTGGCTATTGTATTACATATTTAATTTAATTTTAGGTTTTTATTGTTGTACAGTTGTTCTTGTGTGTATAGCACACATACATCCATGTATAATATGTATTTACATATAATTTTGAATAAAATATATTGTTGTTGTTAGGAGTTATTAAAAATTAAATAACTTTTTTGTTTCAAATTTTTTGTTTTTTTTTTACATATGCATGATGATGATGATGTTGATGAATGGATGAATTAAATATTTATTATAATTTCCTTTTTATATTTAGTTCTGTACGAGTTTATATTTGGAAAGAGAAAACAATAAATAAATTAAAATAAATATTATTATTGCATTGGGAAAATATTAGGATTGTGTATCGAATCGGTTTAGAACCGATCAAAAAATTCCTAATAATTTGAGGTTTGAAATTTTTTTTGGTAATTTAATTTTCAATTAGATTTTATTTTATACGTCTTGCATGCAAACAATACTGTATATACATATAATTTTTTTAAATGCCATCTTCTTGTCTTAATATATTAGCCAACCAATTATTCTATTTAAATCGACATTTTAAACATTACAAAAAAAAATTAATTAACTTTTTTTGTGCTTCGACTTATAATAATATCATTTAAATATTTATGTCATTTTCAAAATAATTTTAATTATTAAGTATGTATATTATATACTCATATTTGATTAAGATAGAGTAATGTTCATGGTATATATGCCATGAATAAGTATCTGCACATATTTTCATATATTTTTAATTTTAATGGTACGAGTAGAACAGCACAAGACGATATACTCGTATATACACACAAAAATCCTTTGATGCATTAAACTGTCAACATGAAATATTAAAAAATCCAAAAATTTTAAGCTTTTATCATGTTGTTGTTGCTCCTTTTTCGGTAAAAAAAAGCTTTAATCATTTAGTTGATTAAAACTAATAAAATATTTAAATTATAATAATTATTTGAACACAAGAGGAAAATTCTAATTAGTTTTCTGGAAAAATTTTGATTGTAGTCATAAAGTTGGTGTACGTATATCTCAATTGTTTTTCTGAGGATTATATTAATCTCTGTACTGTAAGTTTACAAAGTCAAATAACGTTGTCAGTTGCCACTGATTCATAATGGAGGAATTTCCGAGTGCTTTATTATGCGTTCATCGCTTCTAAACAGTCTGAATTTTATACTAAAACTATACTAAATTATTAATAAGCGTTAGTGCAGATGAAAGTGATAGATGTATAAAGCGGAAATTAAATGACACCTATAAAAAGCGGCCTATGAAAGTGATATCTTATAAAACGGGGAGCACCATATTATAAAACAGAATTTCAATAACTTTCTTAACCCTTGTCTTCCCAGGAAAATTAACAAGTTTGTTAAGTTCTTTTAAATTTAAATATAAAAAAAAAAAATTAACATTATGCACAATATTTTTTTTAAATAGCTGTATTTTATTGGCGATTGTAAAAGTTGGAAACCCAACTAGCGGAAAAAATAACACAAATCACGCGTATTTTAAAATTAGCATATAGACAAATATAAGTAGATCTGACGACAAAAAAATTAAATTTATTGGGTATATTTGTGTATGTTAATTTTTATTTTCATAAAGTATGCCGTGCTAAATTTCATGGACGAAAACCCTCAATGTGCATATTTTTAATGCACTAGATGTCACATCCCCAAGTTTAACAGTCGTCAATACCTGGATTATTTCGTATTGTCAAAGTTTCATAGCCGGTTCAGTTTCAAATTTTTCCGCTACGTGCCACTCGGGATTTTCCAATCGTCAATTGAGAAATCAAATATCAGAGGCTATAGCTTTGGAATTAGCAGCGGTTGTTTCTGAATTTTCCATACCAAATAAAAAATATTTTGATCACAGTTGGCATATTTATCAGTAGTAATTGAATTCGAGTTTGCTTTATAACTATAAATAAAAAATGAAGATTTATATAAATAAAATTTAATTCATATCGATAAAAAAGCCGCATGATGAAAAATTTTCCTCTGATACGATAAATTTAGAAACCAACACCACACTACATACAAATCAGTAATTTTTTCAGCGATTCCATTTTCGTTCATTTTGTCGCATGTGTCAAAAATTTCCATAAAAATTTTCAAGTTTTATAATTTCCAAAACTTTGGGCGGATTATCTACAATATAAACTTCTTTATTTATTTTGCAGCAATTAGAGTCCAAACTAATGACAATTATGGTCCAACTTTCGAGGGTGGAAATTGCATATTTTTCAGCACCTGATCCAGTTGGTAGACCAGCCCTCAATGTTGTCTCTTCCTCATCATCAACTAGATCCTTCATTTCTCTTCTTAAAAAACTATTAACATTTGGAAAATATTTTTTAATCTAATCGTTAAAATTATCAGAACACAATTTTGAACCTTTGATGCATTCAAAAAAGCTTGTAGAAATTCTTTTGGGCCATAAGAAATGTCCACCTTGCCAAAGGTTGCCATCCATGTGTCGATATTTTTTTTTTTTTTTTTTTTTTTTTTAAGTTCATTACCAATTTTTATTTACAAGAATTATACAATAATAAGAATATGTACATTGGTAAGAAAAGTGTACCTTTGGTTCAAAAGAGCACGGGCCAGGTACACTGATTCCCTTTTAACGAAATTATAAGATACGTACAAAAAAAAAAAAAATTTAACATAACAATACAATTTACAGTATAAAATAAACTTATAATTTAATTAATTAATAATTTACGGTATAAAATACGAATGAAATATATAAATATAATAGATAATAATAATAATATAATCTCTAGACAAAAATTTATGGCAGATGAATCCAATTATTATAATATAAACATCACGAAAGTATAATTCTACTCGTACTAGTGTTAAATATGGAAACTGAAGAGCTCCTCAATATTCTTGGTTGTACTAAGCCAATGTTTTAGTTCTTTTGAAAATAATGATAAGGTGCAACACCTACGAATCTTGCAAGGTAACTTGTTAAAGATAATAGGTGAAATTACATTGAAAAAACTTCTTCTGAGATGTGAATTATATTTTGGGATATTTTTTTTGAAGTGGAGACTAGAACGAAGACTATAGTCTGAATAGTTAATAAATGAGTTTCCGCTAATATTGTAAAAAATTCTTAATACCTTGAAGACAAACATGTGACGCAGTGGCAAGATATCGAGAGTTTGGAATATGGGCCAGGAGGGTGAACACGATTCTTTAAAACACATGATTCGAGCAATGAGTTTCTGCCTATTAAATAATGGTATTAACGTGGTTTTGCATGCACTACCCCAACAGGAGAGACCGTATTGCAGAATTGAATCAGCTAGTGCGAAATACACCATTCTTAATAAATATAATGGACAATATGAACGCAAAACGTACAGTTTCCTTGATACCAATAAAAGCTTAGATTTCAACCCTTCAATATGCGCCTTCCAGTTTAATTGTTCGTCTATTAAAATGCCAAGATAACGATAAACATGAACCAAGTCAACCATGAAACAACCACTGGAATTACAGATCTTATTGCAACCATACTCATGGTACTTAATGGCTGATGGTGATGACAATCCTTGTCGAAAATGTAATATTTTCGTCTTATCGCTTAGATGAAGATTGTGAGCCTTGAGCCAAACCGAGAGCATATTCAAATCACTATCAATATACTTAATGTTATCTTGTAAGCTAAGACTACTGTAAGCAAACGAAAAATCATCAGCAAATGCAATGGGGGAGCCACAGAATGGTTGGCTAAAAATTCCGTTTACATAAATGAGGAACAGTAGAGGCCCAAGGACTGAACCTTGAGGAACCCCAACACTAATCGGCAGAACATGGCTAAAATGACCATTTATTTTGACTACCTGAGTGCGACCATTTAAATATGAATCTAACCACTTGTGGATCGTATCGCGAAAGCCAATGCGGTAAAGCTTCATTACAAGAGTAGAATGTTCCACTCTATCAAAGGCTTTAGTCAAATCTATAAATAACACGGACGCCTTTAGACTATGGTCAATGTTTATACTTATTTGTTCTAAAAATGACAATAGAGCTTGTTCGGTATTTCTGTTCTTTCTAAAACCAAATTGTAAGGGAGATAGAAAATTGAATTTATCCAAAAAGCTTACAAACCTAGCTTTCATAGCCTTTTCGAATATTTTTGAAAAAACCGAAAGAAGGGAGATTGGGCGATAATTATTTACAGATGCTCTATCATTTTTTTTAAATATTGGAACTACCACGGTTTTCTTTAAGGTAATCGGAAAAATTCCTGTAGCCACACTTAGGTTAAATATAAACGATAATACATCAACCAGAAAGCAAGCCGTTTTTTTTACAGTACAGTTAGACACTCCATCTATACCAGGAGCCGATCGGTTTCTAAGAGAATTAATTATTAAATTATTATATCAAAGTGATCATTGAAAACTGCTTTTAATGGATTATGTAGCTTTTCAATTACAAATTTTTCTGCTGCGGTAATATGTACCACAGCAGATAAAAGCTTTAATTATAGTTTCAGTAGCAATTTTGTTTGTCGAATCAACTTCCCATTTCGAAACGATATTATAATTTGGCACTTTCGAATTCCCTTGCTTTGTCTGCATGTCAGGCTTAGAAATGGCTTCTGTAATATAGGCGTCGTATAAATCATTACAGCTTTCTTGAAATTTTTTGTTAATAACACCATCCAATGGTTGTAATATTCCCGTCATTTTTACAGGAATTATCTCAATACAAAAATATTGTATTTTTCATAGTATCTTGTGTCTGCTAATTTAATGTGTGACCAATAAGAATCCATGATCAATAGAACTGGCTCATGAAGCAAATTAGTTTGCGGTCTATTCATAATAACATTCGACATATAATATATTTTTTTAATATTTCACCGCTCCACATTCCACTGTTATTTACGTCATCAAAACAACCACTGTGAAATTTAGGATTTTTTTTTAATTTTGAAAATAACAAATGTGGTTTTAAAATTTTTCCATTGGCCGTGATCGTAAACGTAGCAGTGAATCTTTTATGGGAGCTACCTGCTTTAAACATCACCACCTTTTTTTATTCCTTCAGTGGTTATGGTTATTTTTGGGTCAGGTTCCGTTCAAAATATCTCGGAACTTGATCCATGCTCAAAATGTTTTGCGGCTCAATTTTTTATCCGATATAATTTTTTGTACTCTGTATATAAATTCGCGAGCAACTTTATCAGAATCCTCTGGTATGCTTCGGGATTTTGTTTGCCGTCTCGAAACTAATTTTCAGCGTGTTTTGAATTTATCAAGCCAGCCACTTGATGCCTTAAAAATTTTTATATTTTTCCAAATCATAATTTTGTTTTATATTAAGCGCCATTCATCTAATATATTTGTCTTTGACACGGAGGCCTTTCTCAATTCTATCCTTGATCCATTTGATCAGCTCATCTTCTAGTTCGCCAAATTTTTTATTCCGACCACCACCTACCAATCGCCTTGCAACTCGTGTAGACTTTTCCGGATTTGATAATGTCTTAAAAATTTCCACTTGATCTTTTACCCAGCCACAAACTGTTGATGTTGTCAACCCATATTTTTTACTTAAAGCAGCAAAACTATATCCAGCGATGTTGATAATTTTCGGTCGACCATACAGGAAATAACAAAATAATCCACGCGTTCGAATCAGCGTCAACCCCATCCACCATATCATAACAAATTTGTGACAAACTTTTTCACATTTTGTTCCGCCAATCATAGTTTTTGGTGGCAATATTTTGGTGTTTTTTTGACATATGGTTACCGAGGTATGTTGAATTTGGTTAGTGATAAACGGTTTTGGTGATAAACCGCCCAGGCGGCGTACTCAGGGGGTGTGGCATATAAAATATCGGCATAATCGGGAATGTTTCGAGTTCTTTAATTGGGTAAATATAAAATATTTTAAAATAAATTTTTAAAACTATTTTTTTTTATAATTATTGGTGAGACTGTTTGAACGTAAGAGTCCCATACCAAGACAGTCGGCCACCAATACAATGAGTTGGCATTTTTTTTTTATTTATATTGAAATACGTCTACAAATTTGACTTGAAAAATATTAAATTAAGAATACAAAATAAAAATAAATTCGCGTTGGATTTGAAAATTTGAAACATAAAAGTAAAGTAAAAATCACTGAGAGGTATAAGATTGACTTAACCTACTTTTAAAATTATCTTTAGTTAAACAAAAATCAAACAAACAATTGACACAATTTTTTTAAATTTTAATTTATTTTGCGATTGTAAAGTAGAAATGCACGGAAAGATTGCTACTCATTTTCCGATTTTGCATTTTTTTCATGTATTTCTACTTTACAATCGCAAAATAAATTAAAATTTAAAAAAATTGTGTCAATTGGCATGGCAAAATAAATCTAGTAACCATATTTCGGGTCGCAAATAATTAATTTGCGACCGGATGGAGGATATACCCCTTTATGTAATTTCTATTTAAACATTTGTTTTATGGCATGGCATACTGATGTAAGTGTTAATTTTTTTGGAAACAAAATTAAATGGGGAATAATTTTCCCTACATCAAACAAAAATATTTACATACATCAAACTTTTTTCGTTAGTAGGCTGCAAAAAAAATTTGAACAGAAATTACAAATAAATTCTTTCCCCAGTTCACTACTCCCGGGAAATTACCACAATAGTGCCACAGGAACCTTTATTTTAATTGACTTTAGCACATCCGGTGCGTCGATTAGACCTAGCAGGAGATTACCAATAAATGTACTTTTTAGCAATTCGCGTCTATTTTAAAGAATTGTCAAGTTGTATTGTGTTACACCCAGTTAAACATGGTGGTTGTCGCTGTATGTTTGTGTGGTATGGCAGATCAGGGTCATAAACCCATCCATTTTTCCAGGTTAAGTAGCGTATAAACGTTTTTTTGAATGTTCTCAATACTCTGGATATGATCTTCGTAGAACGGAGACCACACATTTACAGCATATTCCAGCTAGGATCGAACGTAGGCAGAATACAGGATCTTAATTGTTTCCACCAATTTAATCAGCCTTATTGTGGTTGTCGTGACGTTTTAAAACGATACGACAACGTCGAAATAAATATGGCGTCAAGTCAAATATTTTCTGTGAACTATTTATATATTTAACAGTTATTTATAAATACATAAAATTCGTATCTATTCTAAATTATTACTAGCCTGTATGCGAATTTGCATACACTTGGTCGAATTAAAAAACTTGACCCAGTGATTTCGATTTATCGTTTAAAATATATTTCGATAGTCGGCTACTGGGCAGTGGCACAAATTCAGCACTAAGCGGTAATATTTCAAGTGTTATTTGTTGATGTTCAATGTCTTGCATTGAGACTACACCAGCTGTTCATCCACAAATTGCCCATGTTGTTGGATCGGTTAGAACTTCGTACATTAAATTAAGTTGAAGGAGTTTTCCTGGATTTTATTAAGTTTTCTTGCGTCCATTCCACAAACCTCATAAAATACGTATTTTTTTGATTGGTTTTTTATTGCATTTTTTCATAATTTTAAAAAAATGCTAAAACTTTACATTTTTAGGATTGCACATCGTATACGAATACACTAGAGACGCATACTAAAATGTCATCGACTAAAACATGGCGGATTTACGGCAAATGCCGTGCCGCAAACGACATGCACAATGCAAATTTTCACAGTCGTTCCTCAAAATTTTTTTTAGCAATATTCGGGCAAAGGGAGGGCTCCATGACCATCTGGGTCGTCTTGAATTTATGTATATATTGCGGTCCTACAAACTTAGAACAAATGAAGAGAGCATATCGTTAAGTGGCAATACTTTAGTAGATGATACGCCGGATTTGGTACCGTATCCAAATCTTTAATTTAAGGGGGAGGAATTTAAGCGTTGACTTACTAACCACATTAACGTCAGATTTAATTGCGGTAACGAATCCCGTGGATAAATTAGAAATGCTCCTATACGACGGTTTAGAACATTTGGTGTTTTACAAGAATATATCAAATTGCTGAAGATGGACTTCAGAAACCCGCACGGAAGAATTAATGGAAAAAATGGAATATATTTTTTAACAATTCAATGGCGATGAAATTGTTTACTGTCCAAAGTATGCACATTCGCTAGTAAAAGCATCAGAAGATATCGTGTGCCAAGCAAAAGTGAAGTAAATTGTTTCCACGCATATAGGCTTCTCAAATAAACAACTGACCTCTAAAATGTTGGTGGTCGTACCGCTTTCCTAAGTGGTTCAAATGGAGCACAGCTTAAGGCCTTAAAAAGTATTTCGAAATGGTCCGTGATATTAATTTGTTCAAGATTTTTACGGCTTTTCGGACAAAATATTACTATTAATGGCACCCATAACAATATTTCCACCACAAAATTAGCAAAATGCACTCTCCCCCCCCCCCCCCCTCACCCTCATTTTAACCCCTGGGTACTTGTGTACAATTATACAAAGTTACAAAGATACACAGTCTTACAAAAAATGAGACCAAGCTGCCAAGAAACATAAGAAAGTTCTCATTTTTGTAAGGGTTTGTCTATCTTTACTGTCGTACACAAGTACCCTGGGGTTAAAATGGGGGGAGTGCCTTTTTCTACTATTGTGGTGCAAATATTGTGAGTAAATGGCCTCTTTGTTTTCTACGACTAAAAAAGTCGTAAACATTGTGTATAGGTGCTATTAAAAGTAATATTTTGTCCGAAAAGCCAAAAAATATTTTGAACAAATTAGGCTCTTAAGTTTTCGCTGGTTGCGGCTTTAAAAAGTAATAGGAAAAAACGAAAATTAAATAAAACTGTTTCTGATTTTGGTAAATATGTTCTGATTTTTGGCAAAGGGGTTCCCTACCAAATCCACAATTTAAATTCATTGTCTTTGAGCGCGACAAATTGTAATCATGGGTTTCTTTATGTTAATAAAGGTCATAATTGACAAAATATGTTAAGATTTTTACTGAATGTAACTGATTTTAAGAAAACAATACTGGAATTTTGTAAGTGCTTTAACGCAACAGTTTTGCAGAACTTGAAATTTATTGTTCATCTTAGACATTACCCTCATGGCGATTAACCCCTCCCCCTCGTTCCTTCGGTATCCTGTGGGCCTTGGATTAATTTATTGGATTCAGCACAACAACAACCTCGGAAAATGTACACAAACAATGCTATAAAAATTTTAGACCAGAAGATTTCTAGAACATTTCGAAACAGGCTGAAATTTACACATTGGACGTGTTTGCACTGCAAAAGCTTAGATGGTCTGAATGGGATACCTAATAAAACCAACGGTTACACTTAAGGCTTTAAAAAGTATTTCATAATGGTCCGTGATATTAATTTGTTCAAGATTTTTTACGGCTTTTCGGACAAAATATTACTATTAATGGCACCCATAACAATATTTCCACCACAAAAGTAGCAAAATGCACTCTCCCCGCCTCACCCTCATTTTAACCCCTGGGTACTTGTGTACACAAAGATACACAAAGTCTTACAAAAATGAGACCAAGCTGCCAAGAAACATTCTTCACTACAGCAGCTATCAGAACAGAGAAGAATTTGGAGCTGCCCAAAATACAGGTTTCCTGAATTCACGAACAGAGCCAACCAGTCAGACATAACTACGGCAACAGAAAATACTATTGAAAAAAGACCACGAAACAAAAAGCTCCTTGAAAAATGGCTAGCTCATACAACCACATACCTCCAGAAAAAGAAGCGCAATATATGAGAACATATATCGAAAACATCACCTTCAAAGCGAAAAACAGAAACTGAAGAAACTGTTCTGCCAATAGTATAAATCTTACTAAAAACTTCTATCCAAGATCCACAGACATTAAAGACACGAATGGAGAGTTCACAAGAAACATAGCTGATGTTTTGTCAGTATGGCAATCCTACTTCCAAATTCTACTTAATCGGAGCGGCGATGTGACCGCTATTCGATCTATTGCCCCATCTCGCAAGGCGGTACTCGTCCCGTACTGGATGGAAGAAGATGCAGCTATTAGTAGATTAAAAACTAGAATCGTGAAGGAATTCCTACGGAATAACTAAAACACGGAGGAGATACTCTTGTATCTAATCTGTATAAACTTACCGTTGCGATCTTGGACCAGGGGGATAAAGTGCTGCCTAATATTGTACTTGCTCGATTCATTCCCTTTGCCGAAAATATCATCAGCATCTATCAACGTGGTATGCCCCCAACTTATCGTTCACGCGGAACGACTGGATCAGAAGTGAACAACAACAAAACTAAATGTATATCAACACCAAGGAGCATCCATACGGTAAATTTCGGAACAGAGAACCATAACTTTGACAACGTAGACCAGCTGTAAATCGAGTATTCTATGAGGACTGCTATTCGGACTTTTATATCTGCCTCGACATTATTTTTTGATATTATAATTGATACGAGACATTTGAAGTGTTTCACGTTGTCAAAGTAAAGCAGTCTGACGCGATCTCAAGGATTGTTGCGATCAAAATATTTCCGCAGACGAGCTCGAACTTTACAAGGCATATATAAGTCCTGCGCTGACTTGTAGAAGCGAAAGTTGACTCTTCACCATTACCGATTGTAGAATAATATCTACAATTAAAAGGATGATCATTTGATCCATTTATGGTCCACTTAAGATTGCATACATCGAATATCGCATTTTCCAAGAGAAATGTCTCCTTAGAGATTGCGACATTATCGAATTCATTAAATCCGATCGAGTTATAGATGACTGGACCACGTTTAACGATTTCCATCACAACGAATGATGAGGAAAATGTTCAATCAACAACCAGTTAGTGTATGTTAAGGAGAACACCTAGCATACACTGGTGCGACGACGTCGAACAAGACCTACGAATAACAGGAATTCGAAACTAGAGAGAGGGTGCGACGAACCATGATAGTTGAAGAACTACCGTGCAGGCTGAAAAGTCTCTTCATGGGAGTGAAAGCTAGAGAGAGAAAGAGAGAGATAGAGAGAAAGAGAAAGATTCTAAACATTATTGCATCATTAAGCTATTATTCATCTTTGGTACATTGCTGATAACATTAAACTTGGATCTGCAGATCAATATACCTCAAATTACGGTTTGAGAGACTTCAGACTCTACTATAGTTTTCTATTGGGCTTTCACAGAAAGCAATAATCTGGGAAAATACTCAAGAATAAAAAATGAGCAAGGAGTCATTTAAAACACAACATACAGTGCCTTAGAAAAATCAGGCAACTGTGTATCTACGAAGTCCATTCAGTGAATGTAAATGTTTGCGTTCGTTCATCTTTATATTAATTACCTCAAAATTTAAGCAAACTTCATTAAAACGTTAATTTAAAAAATTAAACAGGAAATAATTTTACACATACGGCGAGGCAATTGTTGCCGGCGCAAATCGGCTAACTTAAATCATCCGTTCGTTTTCCTTTCGTTTCTTCTACATAGTCCCCGAAATTCCAATATACTTGCTATCCCGCAATATTGCAAAATGAAATGGAATAATCTAAAAAATTGAAACCAATGGAATTTCCGGCATGATTAACACAATTAATCGTTTGTTACACGCACGATTCGTGGTTGAGATGCTTAATCCAAAATCGCTGATAGAGTAAAATAAAAATTGCCTAGTATAAAAAAGCCAAACCATTATCTTTTATGAATATCGCATAAATATTTTCTTTCTACGACAGATCGTAATCTGAAACATGCGGCCCAAAGTAAATCTATTCTGTTAATTGGGCCAACTATTAATTACAGATAGAGTCGAGTGTTGCATTTCCGGCAATATGTTAGCCAGTACGACCTTGCATACCAACAATTTGAAGCTATTCAAACGAATGTGATAGTAGTTTCTAATAGTCAATTTGTCTTTATAAATCAATAAACAGCTCAATACTGTGTATTTGGTTGGCCTAGCTCATCTTAATCAAAACAAATATTCTAAGTGACTGCTTTAAATAATTTCACCGTTGAGTGAATTTTATGTTGCTTTTCATCTTTAAGGTACAAACAACTATAGTACAGAGCTATTCCATTTTGCTTGACAACACAAAACTATCTGCGCTGCAGGACAGAATATTATTAATGATTCATGAAAAGATATTATCATATATCAATATTGTTTACCAATTTTTTATACCACTTGACTTGTACGAAACTATATAGAGTTTTGTTCAAATTTAATTTATTACATATTTTCAATATAAGAAGGGTTATCAAGAATGTGACTTATACACCATATCATCAAAAACAATAATGTTCCCTGTCTAGATATTACGTGCTAACACATAAATACCTCGTTTAATAAATTTTCATTAGGTTCGAAAAATAAAATTAAGAACGTAAACACTATCTTCATGTGATATGTATATATGTAGAACTTAGCCCTGATAAACATTTCCAATTCAATTAAAACACGAACAATTAATATTCAACCAAACAATCAACCACTGATGTTCACATGAATAATAAATCACAATTTCACAAAAAGCACACCCAATCGGAATTCGAAGGATTCGTTTATTATATAGGGGAGGGGTGGATGGAGATCGGTGGGAATAATAAAATAAAAATTATTTTATATAACTTTTTTTTTATGTGGTAAGTTTATTGATTTCCGGCAAAATATTTTTTTTTTTCCATTTTATATTGGTGAACAATTTTATTGTCCTTTTATGGTCGAATAGAATAAAGATTGAAACGCGCAACAATGTGCGGGAGATGATTTGAAGTGGAATTCAATCATAAAATCGAGTACTTTATAAAGATACAAATATAGAATGGATTTTTTTTTAATAATTCGAAGCATAAAACAGTACAAGGCTTTATGAGTTCTTAGGAATTTTTAAACCGAATTTAATCAAAATACTGAGTACTTTGAATTCCACCGTATTTTGGTTTATTGATCAGATCAAGAACTTTATCCTAAAAAGATTTTTTGAAGACCTGAAGCTGTCCTCGTTTCTTTTAACAAGACGGTTAGCAAAGGCCTTATACATAATATTGGTGATTCTCTGTGATTCGTCTAATCAGGTTTAATTCCAAAATCCTACAAGTTCTATACTCGATATAATGTTGTACATATTCCATTTTGTAATCAATCATTAAAAAATTTCAATTTTTTCAGTGAACAGAATTCGACGTATGTCGAACACGAGAATCTTCACTGAACGATAAACCTATTATTCTAAGCGATCTGTCGGTTTTTTTGTATGTATACCTACATAAAAAAAATTAGGAAAATGTGAAAAATTACATAATTTATTTAAGAATTTAAATAAGGGTCATGGAACATTTTCGAAAAAATTAAAAACTTATTGTCTAAAACAAAAGCAATTGTTTAAAAAAATATAATTTCAAACTAGCAAGCAAATTTATTTAAAAAATAAACTGCGGTTCACTTGATGCGGTAAATGAAAATTTTACTGTAAATCCTCGCGGAACCAATAATATATTTTTACTGAGAAGAGAGAGCAACGCACACTACTGTACTTTTCTTTGTTTGTCTTGGAATATAGCTTGGATGAAACGCATTCGATCGGTTCAATTGAATAGACACATTGTAAAACTTAAGTGTATGTGACTAAATTTCGGTGCAAAGTGCTAAATTGTTTTTCAATATTATCAAAATAAGCATTCAGTATAGCTGATCAGGAATGAAATAGGTGGACAAAATATTTTAAATACGGCAGAAAAGGCAAAAATCGATGCCTACCACTTGAAAGGATTCTCCAACTACACCATAGCTCGTAAAATCTCGTAACGACAATGCAACATATGGAAGCAACTACCAAGGAAAGCCGGCCAAAGTTCAGACACCGCGCGACCTGAGAATAACACAGTTGTAACTAACATTTTTAATCGATTACGCTCTTCCGATTCTCGTTAACCGTTTTCTTGTATCTCTTTTCATTTCTAAGTTAGCCGAAAAAACATAGGTGTTAGTAACGAAATTTTTCTTAATATTTTCTACTTTTACGGAAACAAACGTGCATGTACCACTTAGAATTGTGTTACTCCATTGATAAAACAAAATTAAGTAGATAGAACTATGTATAATTTCATTTTTGATACATACACTCTCTTTATTCTAAATCAGACGCTCCTTTAAAAAACATTTGCTTATTTTGGTAGTGATGCAATTTGGTAATTCACCAATTTTGCATTTTTTGGAGAGGAAAAAAAGAATCAGTTTTCATTCGTATTATTATTAAGCAAGGTGCATACTTTAAGTTTTTATTTTTAACTCATTTAATAAATTAATAATAACTTAACCCAATTCTGATAATAAATTTGTGACAAGTGCATAAAAAGATTTAAATCTAAAATGGATCAATCGGTAGAAAATCAAGAACCAATGGTCTACATATTCGGAAACAATGAAATTGTTTTGGGTGAGGAACTACTTATTGTCGAGAAGACAATCATTCTTGTACTTACTTGTACCCAAAAAATCAATACAACTAAGAAAAATTACTTGAAACAGTGTATTTATTTGTGTGCCACAAAGGTGATGGATTCAGAGCGACAAGCTCACTTTGATGCATTTTATGCGCTGGATGCTCAACGTAAATTAGATTATATACTAAAAACCATCGAGCGTTATTTAACAGCCAAACCAAAAGAGGACAGTCTGGCCGTCACTTTAGTTTTTCGTATTTCATGGATGTGGCGGGTGTCCGACATACAGGTGAATAAGCGGGGACGGACAGGTACCAATAAAATATATGATGAAAGGATCGACATCATTATGCAACATATTAATTCCTTCCCACGTGTTGAATCACATTATGTAGAGCGAGCACAGCAAATTTATATATTTCAAAAATGTACGAGTTGTATAAGGAACAGACCATTAATCCGGTTAAAGAAAGCTACTATCATTTTTTGTACAAAACTCGATATTGCATTTCATAGCCCTAAATCAGACAGATGCCGATTATGTGAGAAACATAAGTGTGCAGAAGAACAAAATTTGGATTGTGGATTAGTCCCTATCCTTAGTTTCGACTTACAAAATGTTTTGAATTGTCCAAGAGTTGAAATAGGCTCAATATTCCATTTTTCAAAGTTTAACATCTATACAATTTAACGGCTTATTTGTCAACAGAAAAGAAAACATATTGTTGTATTTGGACAGACCACAACTCGGGAAGAACTGGAAACGATGCTTCTGCATTAGCAAAAATTTTCAACAGAGTCTTCGAAGATTATCCACATATCGTTGATTTTGTCACATGGAGTGAATCTTGCGTACCAAAGAATAAAAATTATATTATCTCTACGGCTGCTTTAAATGTACTTAAGAAACATCCTGATTTAAATTCAATATAGATGAAATATTCAACAGCAGGTCATGGTGCGATTTAGGAGGTGGACAAAATCTATAGCGATATTGAGAAAGTTCTTGCTGTCAACGAATATTTCTCACCGATGGGTCTCATCCGGCTACTTAAAACCGTAAATAGAAAAAATCATCCAGACATAATGCAAATGAGTGACATGATTTCAAAGACTTCAACTCATATTCAAAATTGTGATTTGACTTTCCAACTGTACCATTCACCAAATTAAAGACTATTAAATTTTTGCAGCATGTCGACCAAATCCAATACTCATTAGATTATAGTGATTCGAATATAACAGATATCAACATATGACGAACAGAGAGAAGCAAAAAATATATTATATCGGTTAAACCTAACGAACCAGAAGTATCGAAAAAAGTTGGTGAGTTATCAGAAATTAAAAGGAAACACCTTCAGCAAATGTTCGCATATATGACTCCAGCGGATATTCAATACTATAAAGTTATCTTAAAAATAGATCAACAGTCATTAGAAAATCATTCTGTGGCTAATCGTGAAATGAATAATCCAAGCTCATCAAATAGGGATCGTGGAGAAACAACGAGTATTCAAGGTAAAAAGATAAATAGAAATGTGTCTTCCAAAAATACTACACCACCGCAAACACTAGAGAAACCAGACCCTTAATTAGTGCCACAATATTAAGTAATAAGTTAAAGAATCGTTCGTAACACGTTCCTTTCATTTAAATATTGAATTATTTTATTTTTTTATTTAAAATAATCTTATATTATTTTGTATAGTTTTGAATGTATTTTTATGAATTATTTAATAAATAAAATTTAATATTAGAAACAGTTTAATAATTTTATTCTAAACTTTTAAAGATGCAAAGTTGTAACTACTTATGTAGCTTACATTCAATAAAACAAAATCGTATGTTCCATACACAACTTTGTTATTCTTCCGTTTAAATGACCCTAATGCTGCACCAGCACTTGTAGCACAATCCAATGAAAATGGTACTGGAATATTTTACAAATTAATTACAAATTTGTTACACAGTTAGAAAATTTTTTACAGGTCCCGTTATCTTGCAATTCGTGTATGGGCTGGCGTTAGACAAAGCTACACGACACTTTTCGTATTTTTGTTAATATTTGTTGTATCGTACTGGGGGTGGTACTGGAATTTTTTACAAATTAATTACAACATATCGGTATAGTTCAACCCCCAAAAAACTACCCCTAAGGGGTGCAATTCTTCAAAACCGATATTTTTCGTTACAACATGCTTATCGCATTTCTGTTAATATTTATTGTATCGTACTGGGGGTGGTACTGAATTTTTTTACAAATTAGCATAGTTCAACCCCCAAAAATTTCCCCTAAGGAGTGAAATTTGCATTTCTGTGATTTTTTGTTGTATAGTGCTGGGGTGGTACTGGTTTTTTTTACAAACTTACTACAATAAAACAGCATAATTAAATACCCTAGAAAACTACCCCAAAAGAGAGCAACAGTTTAAAACCATTGTACCTTACTGGTATATACAAGATGTTTTTACTAAACAAATTACTATATATTGGAATAGTTCAATTGTCAAAAATTGCACCTAAAAAGTGGAGCTTTTTTAAATCATATTTCTGTGTAAAGGGTTTTAGAACCCCTCAAATAACTACCCATGAATTTATTACAACCGCCTACACCCACGAAAAACGATCAAAAAGTATCGAACTTCCTTCCTATGCAAAAAATAGACAATCGAGAATTTATTACAAGAACCCACACCCACAAAAATCGATCATAATGCATCGACCGTCCTCGTACGCAAGAAATAGGCACCCATGAGTTTATTACAACAACCCACACCAACAAAAAACGACCAAAAAGCATCAAACTTAATTAATATTTGAGAAATAGGTACCCATGAATTTATTACAACAGCCCACACCCACAGCCTATTTCTTGCGTACGAAGGAAGTTTGATGCATTATGATCGATTTTTGCGGGTGTGGGTTGTTGTAATAAATTCATTGGTGCCTATTTCTTGCGTGCGAAGGAAGTTTGATGCATTATGATCGATTTTAGTGGGTGTGGACTGTTGTAATAAATTCATGGGTGCCTATTTCTTGCATAGGAAGGAAGTTTGATGCACTATGATCGATTTTTACGGGTGTGGGCTGTTGTAATAAATTCATGGGTACCTATTTCTTAAATATAAATGAAGTTCGATACTTTTTGATCGTTTTTTGTGGGTGTGGGCTGTTGTAATAAATTCATTGTTATCTATTTCTTTCATAGGAAGGAAGTTCGATGCTTTTTGATCGTTTTTTGTGGGTGTGGGCTGTTGTGATAAATTCATGGGTTCCTATTTCTTGCGTACGAAGGAAGTTTGATCCATAATGATCGGATTTTGCGTGTGTGGGCTGTTGTAATAAATTCTTGATTTCCTATTTCTTGCATATGAAGGAAGTTCGATACTTTTTGATCAACTTTTGTCGGTGTGGGCTGTTGTAATAAATTAATTGGTATCTATTTTTTGCATAGGAAGGAAGTTCGATACTTTTTGATCGTTTTTCGTGGGTGTAGGCGGTTGTAATAAATTCATGGGTAGTTATTTGAGGGGTTCTAAAACCCTTTACACAGAAATATGATTTAAAAAAGCTCCACTTTTTAGGTGCAATTTTTGACAATTGAACTATTCCAATATATAGTAATTTATTTAGTAAAAACATCTGGTATATACCAGTAAGGTACAATGGTTTTAAACTGTTGCTCTCTTTTGGGGTAGTTTTCTAGGGTATTTAATTATGCCGTTTTATTGTAGTAAGTTTGTAAAAAAAACCAGTACCACCCCAGCACTATACAACAAAAAATCACAGAAATGCAAATTTCACGCCTTAGGGGAAGTTTTTGGGGGATGAACTATGCTAATTTGTAAAAAATTCCAGTACTACCCCCAGTACGATACAACAAATATTAACAAAAATACAAAAAGTGTGGTGTAGCTTTGTCTAATGCCAGCCCATACACGAATTGCAAGATAACGGGACCTGTAAAAAGTTTTCTAACTGTAACAAATTTGTAATTAATTTGTAAAAAATTCCAGTACCATTTTCATTGGATTGTGCTACAAGTGCTGGTGCAGCATTAGGGTCACTCCGTTTAAGGTCTTTCAGTTCAGTTACAAAGTTGTAAGTAAATTTTAAGGATTTAATATATTTAAAACAAGGTTTTCAAATGAATCTGTATTTATCGTATGTAAAAGATAATTTAAAATCCATAAAACAATCATTTATTTCGTTAAAATATTTATGGAGAGCAACCAGTTATAGCATTGTAAACTTTGTTTTCATGTTTTCTCAAAACTACCTCCAGCGTACATAACACTGTGTAATTATAAGGTCGCGACCATCCAATTCAGCCCTTTGCAACAACAAAATCAAAACGACAACTAGGCTTCATGCCAGCACATCAACAGTTCGTAGAGTAATTTTTACTGTTTCGTTTTTAAAATTCAAAAAATTAAAAAAAAACACCATTACACCCTGTACGCAATCAACAAAGATTGGGATTCGCCAAGCAGTATATATGACTTGGTATGTGCATCCGCAAACAATGAATAATAATTGGAAAATGTTGTTTTTTTGGAAGAAAAAAAATTAACTTAGGTGGATTAGATGCCTATACTTATTATTTTCATGACATTCGCAAAGAAGAACAATATGTTTCCCGCCATCATGCCAGAAAAGCAGAAGTAATGGTATGGGGTGTAATTTCATATTGGGGCGCGGAAATTCATATAATGATATGCTACAATCAGTTTTTCCAGAAATTCAGAAGCTATTTGCCTATTCAGTGGATTTTCCAACAAAATAATACGCCCATACATAATGCCCACAAAACCATGGCCACCTTATTCCTCTGATTTAAATCGTCATCGAAAACATTTGGAGCTGGCCCACTCGCAAAGTTAATGAAGGGGGCAAACAATATGAATCCAACGAAGAGTTGATTGCAAGAATCGAAACTGCCTGGACAGAGATTTCATTGGACTACTTAGAATCTTTACATGATTCTCTCAGGGACACGGTCTTTGAAGTAATTTTAAGGAATCGGTGTAATACACATTACTAAAAATAACTAGAAAATTATCGATAATAAATAAATAAAATAAATATCGATTAAGGATTTATTGAGTAGGGATTTCTCTCTCTTCTCAATAAAAATATTTTCCTGGTTCCACGTAAATTTACATTTAAAAGTAAAATTGCAAGTGCGTCCAATCAAAAGAACCGCAGTGTATGTGGAATACAACATACTCGTATTTATGTGGACTCGTAAGCGTAGATTTGTCGGTAATGCAGATTGAACGGAAAACGTGATTATTATTATTTTCAAAACACAACCGAAAAATGCTAGAAATACTGATACTCGGATTTAAGATTTTGGTATGACTATTCAATGTAGCATAGATCTACGTAAAACTGCGTAATAAGGTTAGGGCAGTCTGAACAGTTTTACAGGTTGTAACTTCAAGTTTTCTCAATTGTTTAATGATAAAATGATCTCGGACTTAAGTTTTTGGTAGTTGGTCATCAGGTTTGAGGAGGGTCAGGGGTGTAATTTCGAGATTTTTTTAAATTTTAATGATAAAATGATCCTGCGTTCAAGATTTTTACAGTTGGTGGTCAATCTAGATATAAAGCAGCCCATACACATTATGTATGTTGTAAAACTCAGGTGGCTTTTTATCGAACACGCTCTGGCTGATTGCACAGACTCGATTCTAGGACAGATGACATAACCTCTGTTTCGTTATGTGATATTTTTCACAAAAAATATTGAAATCTGTCAGACTGTTCCACACACGCAGCGACTAGTTTATATAGTTTATTACTATAGACTCCGCCTCCAAAAACCAAATTTTTTTGATATTTGTCGACTCGATTTGCAGAGTGTCAAATGAGTCTGCAGACTGGCCTCCACTCGCTACGACTTTAGTACGGCTCAAATCAGTTAAGAACTAGTCGGAGCGTGTATGGGGCACATAACTGTTCGATGTTACATGCATGTACACAAAAGTCGTTATATGGTTTTCGGAAGATCTGAGGAATTTTAGGTTGTGTGATTGCAAATTTTCTCAATTTTTAATGATGTAATGGTCTCGCATTAAAGATTTTTCCATTTAAAGTATGAATCTAATGGTTTTCTAGTCGGTTATCAATCTACCAATGACCGTTGTATGTCCGTGTTATTTCGTAGTATGGTTTAGTGAGGTCCGAGCAGTTAAAGGGTATGTAATTTGGAAATACTTCAATTTTGAATGATAAAATGAATGTACGTAACATTTCGAAGTATGGTAGGAAGAGGTTTGAGGAGTTTTAGGGGGTGTAATTGGGACTTTATCACGATGTCAATACATATTGATAAAATCGCCCCGCATTCTAGATTTTACCACATACACAGGACACTTATTTTATTTTAAATTGATAAAAATAACATTAAGCTTTCCAAGAAGCAAGAACACCTCAAGGCAAATTCATAAACGAGACCAGCAAAACTCATTTTCGTAGTGACAAATTTTCCCGCAAAAATTAAAAACATTAGGATTGCTAGAAAAATTCAGAATTTTAGGGCCAGGTTCCACTATATAGGTTGAATTGGTCCACCTGTAGACAACGTATTCACTACCTACCTTATCTTTAGAGGACATTTTATGGTATAAAATTTATCTGGAAAATGTTACGCTATGATGAGGCTTCAATTTGGCTTATATAGCGGAACTGTGCCCAATCTCTGGAAGTGGCTTGTTATTGACCCAGATTGATAAAATAGTTAAAAATTACGGTGGAAAATTGCTACTATCACGGTTTTATTTTTTCCACTCGGATAAATTTAATACTGGAAATTGTTCTCTAAAGATAATCCGGTTCGACCTATATAGTAGAACCTTGCTCCGATCTCTGGCAGTGACTTGTTAATCGACCAGATTCATAAAATACTCAAAACATTTGGTAGAGATTGCGATTAACAAGATTATATTTTCTTCGTTCGACCTAATACCAGAAAATATTTTCTGAATATAAACCAAATTTGAACTGTTTAGTCCCACCTTGCCTCAGTCACTTTTTATTGAGCTAGATTGATAAAATACTCAAATTTCCAGCAGAAAAATGCATACAAGTTTTTAGTGGGAGACAAGATTTTAGTGGGTATTGCCTAAATATTCCTTCGATAGCTATTGTGTTTCATAAATATTTTGATTTTAATATCAAGGAGAGGTTATCAAGACGGTGGAAGTTTGGTTTCGAACTAATGAAAACATTGAATTTTTTGTATTAAAAAATTCGGTCGTCTCATCAGACTGCAATGACCAAACTACAAAAATCTTGAAAATACTTTGAACTAATCAAAGTATAATCACAATGCCTTAGCGAATTTTAATGATTCGCTACGCAATTCCCAACCCCATGGTAACCTCGAATTTTATTGTATTTAACGCATACAGGTGATTTCTATATGAAATTTTGGGTTATTCTGGATTGATAGCCAGATAGTATTCTTACATCAAGGTGAGGTTATCAAGACGATGGAAGTTTTGTTCCAAACTCCCATCGTCTTGATAACCTCACCTTGATGTAAAAATACTATCTGGCTATCAATCCAGAATAACCCAAAATTTCATTTTAATTTTATAACTAAAATTTATTTTTAATACAATAATTTTTAACTATACCGAATTCGGTCAATAATTTAACGGTGAATTAGAATTCACTCAAATTATTCCAATAAGAATTTTTTGTTGACTGCTCAAAGTATGTATAGTCACTTTCCAAAACCATAAGCGGAATTCTTATTGTAGTCCTAATTTCGACATACAATAGGAATTCCAAAGCGGTTGAGTAATGAATTAGATCCCTTAAAATTGATTATTTAACAAAATCCGAATTTTTAGATCTAAACTACGTTTACGCTTAATTTTGGAGTAAAAAAACACAAATCCTCTATCCCGAAAATTCACCAGATCATATTTACATTAAATTTACGAAGCTTAATTACATCATTTATATTTGCTTGCTTGAACCCTCAGAAAACCTTATTAATTTTTGAATACTCCTGAGTACGCTACGCGCAATGGAATAAAATATTATTAACCCTATTTTGTTGTTCAATGATAATTTTAAAAGATACCATTGGATAAATTTCCCACTTACTCAGAAATTTTAGAACTACAAGTTATCGGCTAAAAACAGGTGGATTTGCTTAATGTACAACTACCAAAATAGACGCTTTGAGAGAAAGATATTGAAATTTTATTTTAAACTTAAAAAAAAAAATACAGTATGCACTAGTTTGCATTATGTTGTGGTTCTGAGTCTTGAGAATAGTGCTGTGGTCAGATTTCGGAGCACTTTGTAATGAAATTGTAAATGTTATATCGAAACAAACTTAAATCGTTAATTTGGTATTTTGTTTTTATATATTTGAAATTTACGCAGCAATACACTAAAAATTCAGAAAGAAATGTGCACAAAGTGAATTGAAATATTCTTTTTTCTTTGTTAGTGTATTACTCCGCAAATTTAAAAAATGTGAAAACAAAACACCAAATTTTTAATTGCTGTAAAAATTTAAAAACAATTAAACAATATTGAAACAGAAGATCCCATTATTAATTCACTCACATTTTTATTTATCATAATAATTTCAAAACACGACGCTTTGAAATATTTTAAAATGTGTTAGCGGAATTTTAAGACAAAATTATTTCTAGAAATTGATAAACTGGAAATCAATATTGATTGGTTAATAATTTTTAATAATTAATTTCTTGCAATACACTTAAAGAATATAATGGAGACCGTTCACAAATGTTCGGTTCATAATTGGAGCCCTAAACACAAACAAACAGAGGACCGGTATTTCACAAGGTGTATGTTATGTTTGTCGTCTTCATTACCAGAGTAGGTAAAATAATTTCAATGTTATTGGGGAGTTTATGGTTCTGCTGCCGAGGGTGATTAAGATAAAAATTATTAACGTGTTTTTAAAGTATCATTCTTTCGTGAAATACCACATTTCCAAAAACATAATTCCTAACCATATAAAGTCTCGTATAATAGTATTAAGGCATAATGAAAATGGATAACCAACTCACGAGTATATTTATAACATAATGTATACATTTTTTGCCCAACGCCGATAACCCCGCACTAATTATTCGGAAATGTCATTTAATATTTCTAAGTGTTGATAGAAATCAGCTCCATACATAATTTAAATGTATATACGCGAGTATACGAAAACCCGTAATTCCACTATTCCCAATATTGTGCCATCTGACTACCGCTAGGGAAAAAAATAAACACTTGCGTGTTACATCCATTATGCTATTATAACGGGTGATTTTTTTGTGGTTAGGATTTTCATGCATTAGTATTTGACAGATCACGCGGGATTTCAGACAAGGTGTCAAAGAGAAAGAAGCTCAGTATGCTTTGACATTTCATAATGAATAGACTTACTAACGAGCAACGCTTGCAAATAATTGAATTATATTACAAAAATCAGTGTTCGGTTCGAAAAGTGTTTCGCGATTTACGTCCGATTTATGGTCTACATAATCGACCAAGTGAGCAAACAATTAATGCGATTGTGACCAAGTTTCGCACTCAGTTTACTTTATTGGACATTAAACCAACCACACGAATGCGTACAGTGCGTACAGAAGAGAATATTGCGTCTGTTTCTGAGAGTGTTGCTGAAGACCGTGAAATGTCGATTCGTCGCCGTTCGCAGCAATTGGGTTTGTGTTATTCGACGACATGGAAGATTTTACGCAAAGATCTTGGTATAAAACCGTATAAAATACAGCTCCTGCAAGAACTGAAGCCGAACGATCTGCCACAACGTCGAATTTTCAGTGAATGGGCCCTAGAAAAGTTGGCAGAAAATCCGCTTTTTTATCGACAAATTTTGTTCAGCGATGAGGCTCATTTCTGGTTGAATGGCTACGTAAATAAGCAAAATTGCCGCATTTGGAGTGAAGAGCAACCAGAAGCCGTTCAAGAACTGCCCATGCATCCCGAAAAATGCACTGTTTGGTGTGGTTTGTACGCTGGTGGAATCATTGGACCGTATTTTTTCAAAGATGCTGTTGGACGCAACGTTACGGTGAATGGCGATCGCTATCGTTCGATGCTAACAAACTTTTTGTTGCCAAAAATGGAAGAACTGAACTTAGTTGACATGTGGTTTCAACAAGATGGCGCTACATGCCACACAGCTCGCGATTCTATGGCCATTTTGAGGGAAAACTTCGGAGAACAATTCATCTCAAGAAATGGCCCGGTAAGTTGGCCACCAAGATCATGCGATTTGACGCCTTTAGACTATTTTTTGTGGGGCTACGTCAAGTCTAAAGTCTACAGAAATAAGCCAGCAACTATTCCAGTTTTGGAAGACAACATTTCCGAAGAAATTCGGGCTATTCCGGCCGAAATGCTCGAAAAAGTTGCCCAAAATTGGACTTTCCGAATGGACCACCTAAGACGCAGCCGCGGTCAACATTTAAATGAAATTATCTTCAAAAAGTAAATGTCATGGACCAATCTAACGTTTCAAATAAAGAACCGATGAGATTTTGCAAATTTTATGCGTTTTTTTTTAAAAAAAAGTTCTCAAGCTCTTAAAAAATCACCCGTTAGAAGGACTAACGACGTTTGAGTTTTCATTATTTTTCCTTTGTTGCTCATTTGCGTTATATTTAAGCTTTTATACGTATATATGAAAAACCTAATACGGGTGGCCTTTGTACTTAAATATGTACATGTGTAATGGAAAATCGTGTGTAACACTCATTATTCTATCGGAAAATGAATGTAATATCACACAATGAAAAATCACCCCACTAATTTTTCTCAAGGTATATAAAAACGTCACACAAATATAAATTTTCCATTTATCATTTATTACAAGTTTTTATTATTATTTATTTATATGGGAGTAGTTTTAGTATTTTTAATTCCGAAATTGTATTGGTATTGGTTAGTGGAGTTTTCCATAATATTTAAATATTTAAATCAAAAGTATGGAAAATTGGGCAATTGAGAACAATCTATAATATTTCATCTTTACACTATCATGTGATATATTCAGTAGTTTTTCGTTATTGTGGTTGGCTTAATATGACGACGATAAAACAATTTTATGTAATTATAGTTATTTACCAAGCAAATTTCAAAACACCGTGTTGAACATGAGTTTCAAGGATTTACTAATAGCTAGGCGATGACAGTAAAACCATTTACTGAGATTCGATAAATCTGTGCGAAGTAAATGCTGTATTTCCGAAGGGATTGCGGTTGTGCAACTTAATGTTAAACCGTCTGCAAATGCACTAGTGTGACCTAGAAGGTTAGATCCTTGCGGAACGCCACAATTTATGTTACCGAGTTCACTGAACTTGTCATTTATTTTAACAATTTGGCTACGATTGGTTGTTATAACTCACAAACCAGTCGAAAACTGTACCTCTAATGTCTATATTTTATAATTTGTTACCAAGAACCCCGTGGTTAACTGTGTCAAACGTGTTTATGGCCGCGTAAACGAAAATGAGGTGTTGTAGCATTGCTTGTACAGCAGATCTTCCTGCTAAGAAGTCAAACTGGTTAGTGACAAAGAAATAAATTTTCCCGAGGGCTAAATTGAAGATATTTGGAAATACTTTGTAAATTCCGTATACACCAATAGCTGTCCTATTTTTCAAATTACTTATCTCTTTATAATCGCAAAACCGCTAATCGGATCAAAAATACAAGACATACTAGGAGAAATTATTAAGTCTAGTATATATCTGCGATAGCCCGTAGAGTTAGACTAACAGTTTGTGGTGTTCAAATTATGTGTTATCTCTGATGGAGCATTAAAGTGGAAATTTGTGAGCAAAACTTCAAATTGTTTGAGAATCTTGGTTATTCGGCATTTATCTCTAATTGTCCACAAAACTTCATCAATCACCTTCCACGTGAGTCTAGAACTATTTTTAACAAAATTAAATTTCTTTTTGTAATACCAGTTTTTGACCAGCTTTAATTTTTAAACCAATATCAGCTCTAGACCAGTTACGCTAAAGTTATTACTCATAATATATGAATAGCAATTTAATATACATATAACTATTACAAAAACCTCAATTTTGAAAAATGAGAGCAAAATTATAAGAGGCAACACTATAGGCTGGGATGGAGATATGCAATGTACACACACATTGTGAGTGGTTCTACGTAACTTAGACTTTAGTCATACGTCCTCGAATTGGCTGGCAACAAAGTAGTGAAATGAGTAGTAAGTAAGGACGTGAAAAGCGAACCGCGAAAGAGTTGGTAGTGCGTCAGCCTCTGAACAGAATGCAAAGAAAAAACAAAAAAAAAAAGCAAAATTCAACATATTAAATGACGTGAGATATGTCGAATTTTCGACGGTTAAGTAAAAACAATATTTAAAAAAAATCCAAAACCAAATTACCCCAAATAATTTTTAATTAAAAATAAAAATAAAAAAACATATTCCTAGTGCTTATAAAAAACATCGTGCATATCAATATAAGAAATTTTTAAGTAACACACTAAAAAATAACCCAAAGAATGTTTAAAATTCATAAACTTCATCGTAAATAACACTACGAACTTAAAAAACCCAAGTTTGAGGCTAAGGCTAAAAATTTAAACATCGAAGATGGGGCTTGAAATTTTGCTTAATGCCTAAATAAAAAGGCTTAAGCCTACTAATTTATATAAACCTAAAAATAAAAAATGAAAAAGTTTGAGCTCAAAAATTGATTTTCGGCCATTATATTTTGTTAATGCTTAAATAAAAAATATTACACTCACTATGATGGTGAGAAATAGGTGCATAGAGAGACCACAAAACAAAATTGGCGTTCGAGCATGTTTAGAAAGTTCTCTCGTATTTACTTTATTTTTTTGTTGTATATTCTTGGGACAAAATTTCGTTGCATTTTTCTATATAATGCGACCTCAAAAACATGTTCGATGTTAAAACAGAAAACACCGAAATGAAAATGACAGTGTTACCATTTTGGATACAATTGTATCCATTGGATACATTTTGTTATAAAATTTAAGATTTGGATACATGGATACGGAACGTACTGTTTTGGATATATTTTGTTATGCGATATACAATTGGATACAAATCCCACAATTGAATTTTATTTCACCTTTATTTTACAGGTCAGGTAGTTACAGGACAGTTATTTTAAAGAGCTTTTTAACTGAATTTATATTTACGTATACGCTTTACATATTTATAATAAGCATAAATTTTAATAGAACTGTAATATGTATTAAAATTTTGTAAATGCCTTAATTGGTACATTGTTTATCTATCTATATATATATCTAAAGAAGAAAAGTATGTATGTAACTATGTTTGTTCCACAAAAACATTTTACCCGCGTTTGCTAGCAAATTTTGCAATAATACTTTTTAGCAGCCGAGAAAAAACATAGGCGGGTTAGTAATCAAAAGATGTTACCCCTTCCTTATGCTCACCTGTAAGCAGAACATTATAATATGGCAACTTTTCATGAACTCGAGCGAATGCTGCCAAATCTTTATCGAATACGGTTTAGTAGCCGAAAAAAAACACAGGCGGGTTAGTGATCAAAAAATGTTACCTCTTCCCCATGCTCACCTGTAAGCAGGAATTTCCAATATATGAAAACTTTTGATCCACTCGAGCGATTGCTCCTAAATTTTGCACGAATACTTTTTAGCAGCCGAGAAAAAAACATAGGCGGGTTACTAATCAAAAATCTTACCCCTTCTTAATGCTCACCTGTAAGTAAGAATTTCCAATGTATTAAAATTATTGATCTACTCAAGCGATTGCTCCAAATTTTGCACGAATACTTTTTAGTAGCCGAGAAAAAAAATAGACGGCCTAGTGATCAGTTAAACTTTCATTGGTCATAGCCATCAACAAAGCTCAAGGACAATCCTTTAAGTTTGCAGGCGTGAATTTGGAAAGTCCTTGCTTCTCTCATGGCCAGTTGTTTGTGGTTTGTTCAAGAACAGGGACTTCAAAAAATTTGTATGTTTTAGCTCCACGAGGAAAATCAAAAAATGTGATTTACAATCAAGCATTGCAGTAAACCCAACAAATTATATTTGTATTGACTTTATTCAATTCACTTAAGTACATATTTCTAATTAGTTATACAACAAAGAAAAACACCTCTTGAAGTTCAATTTTAACCTGGGCAAAGCAGGGTACTTCAGCTAGTATGTTATATTTAAGAACAAATGTATTACAACGACATGAATTGCCATGTTAGGACTATTAATATATGCATCCACTCAACACGGGATGACAAAGAAGGGGCTTCATCTTCGTTTCTTTCTCCTTTTACCTATTAAACTGGTTTTAATGCGGCTCAAAAAACGGTTTTATTGGTAAACGGAAAGAAACGAAGGAAAAGCCGCTTTTTTGAAATCCCGTGTGGATGCATAGAACAAATGTATATTTTCCTTTTCCAGCCAAAAAAAATCTTGTTTTGCTTCGAATTAAGTCTGTGCACTACTTTCGGATTTTAACGGATCTTAATTATTTTATTATGATTATAGTAAAATAATTAAGATCCGTTAAAATCCGAATGTAGTGCATAGACTTAATTCGAAGCAAAACAAGATTTTTTTTGACCGGAAAAGGAAAATATACATTTGTTCTATGCATCCACACGGGTGTTGTTTTTTGGACGAAAACAAAATTAATTGGTATGCACAAATATGTATGTTGGTCTAAAATACATACAAAAATAAATGTTTGACATGATTCTCTTTCGTACATGATTTTTACATACACACTTGTGTATGCGGGCCATACAAGTAATATGACTTTTTGTTTTTTTTTTGTAATAATAACAATGGACACATATGGATACATTTTCGTTTATTAAATGGATACATTTGAATTTTTTCGATTGGTAGCACTACTTGTAAAACGACAAATTTTAATTTTTTTTGACATTTTATTTTATTTATCTTTCCGAAACCAACAGAAATGTAGTATACAAGCCGAAGTGTACTCGATCATACACCGACACTATCAAATATTTCGGTCATCTATTCATTTGTTTAGTATAAAAATACAGGAAAAGTTCACAAAATTTTATAAAAAATATACTAAAACATGAAACACGCACACATCCATACTTCAAATAGAAATAAAAACAATAACAAATAGAACAAAAATCGAAAATGGAAGTGGAAAAGGAGGAGCCAGATTTCATTATAATTTAAAACCCAAAGTATTTATTTTGTTTAGTGTTGTGGATATTGAAGCGAAGACGAAAGGTTATTAAATTTCTGTTCGGTGCAGATTTTTTCTAAAATGAATAAATAAGCCATTTCTTTTAAATGCACCATTTTTCACAGCAATCTTGAGATAAATGTGGTACATTTATTAATGAATTAGCTTATGGACTATTTTCCTTTTAAGTAACAATTTTATTTCCAATAAAACAAGAAACGATAGTGTACTGCATAAGGATAATAATTACGTACTTGTTACTGTCAAACTTCTACAAACTTTTGCTTTATTTTTCGTTTACACATTGTTTTTTTTATGAAAATATTTTTGTTTATTTATGCACGATACCATGATATATCCAATGCCCCCTAAACTACAGGCCGCTCATACCAAATGGTGAGGACACGCTATGTCGATGTTTTTATCTCTCTTCGCTCTGCCTCGTTCTCTTAAAATCAAAATAAATTTTATTATAGAGCCATGCTTCACATGGTTTCGTAAGACCGGCTTCATCTTCCTTTCGTTCCCCTTTTACCTAGATAACATGTAGGTAACAAAATCCGTTTTAACTGCGACATTAAATTTTTCGGTGAATCCGCAATGAAAAAATAGAAATGAAAATAAAAAAATTTAAGGCCAATTATAGATGTAGATTTTTGTTTAAATTTTATTTTCGAGAGAACAGAATAAAAGAATACAACAAACTTTGGCGTTTTAATTAAAATAAGGGTTTAAATTACCAATAAAAATCTATTACAACTTAGTTTGAAACCAGAAGCTAGAATCGTGTGTAGCTTGGCTGATAGAAAATTACAAAACAAAAATATTTCTTTCTCCATTTGTTTTGTTGCACAAAGTGTTGCACAAACTGTCGAAGCTGAAGGATATGCGTTTTCCAATTTTTTTTTGGCATTTTTTTGTCATTTTTATTTAACATAAGCCGATTTCTAATATCATTCAATTCGAAATTATTATGATTGGTAAGTAGATTCAATAAAAATATCAAAAAAAGTACGAATATCAAGAAAAATACAGAAAAAATGCGTTCTACGGCTTCGATTAATTGTGTGACACTAAATACATGTTTTATTTTTTGTTTTGCGTATCCACAACGGTGGTGTGTTATATATTAACTGAAACATGGTGATGTCGATTTCCGTGTTACGAGTTGGACCAAACATTTTTTGGAATTGCTGCTCGAAATGGCCTAAAATTTTAATTTATTTTAAGTATTGTTAATAAATATTATTATACATTGTTTTATTGGAAATTATAATTTGAATTAATTATCTTCTTGATGATTAAAAAAAATTTGAAGTTGTGAAATAAACGTTGAACTTGGAAAAAATAAATTTTACTTTAATTGTACCATAGAAACTTTTAAGTAAGCCATTTCCTAATTTTGATTTCCTAAGAATTGATTTTTAAATATTTTGATAGTTGTTTAATTTTAAAGTTTGACCTCGGCGCAATGTGGGGGTAAACTGTAAATATCTTAACATTATTATGGTGCTCTCTCGGTATAAACCTCAACCAGTCAAACTTAAGAGCTTAAGCTGTGCTCCGTTTTGGACCACTTAGGAGAGCGGCACGACCACCAAAACTTTAGAGGTCAGTTGTTTATTTATGACGAGAAGCCTATAAAATTTTGGTGATTGTAGCGCTAACCCGAAGTGGTGCAATCGGCGTATAACTTAAGCTCTTAAGTCTAACTGGTTGAGGCATTAGACATTAATTGACGTCACGTGTGAAAAATGAGAGTAGTAAGAGGCCTGTAGTTTAGGAGGTATATAGCCGACCGAAAATTGTGTATGTGTGCAGTATGGCTTGTAGAATACATTTATTTGTTGATCTTTCTAACAATAAGATAAAATTGTTTCGCTCACACTCTGATTTGTCCTTCAACCAATAAACGAATAATTTGGCATTGGATGCCTTTGACATGAACATTGGTAGCATGCGCCGTACCAACAGTTGGTAACAAGACAATATCAGTAGCCATTGTACCATTACCGTCAGCAATTAAAAAAGGGCATATTGATCAGGTTGTTTGACATCTCTTTCTCTTGACTGAACTTCCAAAAAAGTAGGACCGTGATTTAAAATAAAAAAATGCATTGGCTTGATGGATAACATTCTCGAGCTGCTTGTCTCGTTCTGTGTGCTTCTATCCTCTATCTACTTTTGTAATAAGATCCTCTCTGGGGCTGTCAAAGCCTTTCTAGTCGATATAGTTTTGTAACAAATTCCAGGCGCTCGATACGGATTCGTAATGGATTTTGGTAACGTTAAATGAATCAAGCGGTGTAGTAGAGATGAGCGGAGGAAATTATGCTTATAGTCACGGGCACCGCATATCACAGCGATTCATTGGCGCCCAAAATCCAGTAACAAATCAGCGTCTGTTCAGCCCTCTAAGCCATCAAATTATGAATCCTACACAAAGGTTTCGGATTATCACTTCGGAGTCATCACAAACACGACCTCGGAAACTGTACATGGAACACGCTATTAAAATGGGAACATGAAACACTCTAATGCCTATAAAACCTGTAGATCTCCAGAACCTTTCGAAATAGGTGGAAATTTGTACACTAGCTGTAGTTGGACAGAAGCATAAATAGTGAAAAAATGGGATCCACACTACCACACTCTCTACTACAGAGACCATCAGAATAGAGGAGGTTTTCTCGGACCTCGGCAAGAGCAGCGGCATATTAGTCCTTCCAAATTTAAATACCAAGATTTGGATCGGCTCAGCAACAACAACGGTTAATGTGTCGTAGAACTTGCTATATATATATGTATAACCGTCGTAACAAGAATGTTCTTTCAACATAAGAAAATCGACAATGTTACCTTCATGTGTGTAATTCATTCTGCAAGATGAAAACCACGAGGCCCATCCAATCAAACATCCTGGAGTGGACAATGCAATTGGAAGAAGACCACCAAGATTACGTCTTGATTGGTTCGAGGATCAGTTCCGTCCACTCATCGAAAATAAACGAAAGGTATACGCGGAAAACGGAAACTCGCGAGCTTTTTTCAAACGCCAGAAATCTTACTATAGACTTCCATCGAAGATCCATAGGCAAACCTACTTTGAAAATCTATTAAATCAGATTGACGAAGTGGCACCTTCTCGCGCTGTGGATTCATCATGCAAGGAGGTGTTTGTCTCTCAAAGAGATCTCACAGTAGAGGAAGTAGACGCATAGCTATTAGTAGATTAAAAAATAAAAAACACCCGGTCTCGACGGAATCTTCGCAGAATTGTTAAATTTCAGAAGAGCTACTCGAGCATCTTAACTTTATGATCTCATTGAGATGATCTGGGTGCGAGAGAAGCTACCTGAGGATAGCCGTGTTATATATTGCCTACAAAGGGGAGTAACTCAAAATTAGAAAAAAATGTGTTTATAGTCATAGGTTACATGTCACGGCGAATCATCGGCGCCATAAAACAAATACCAAATCAGCATCTGTTCTAAAGGTTAAGGGCGGCTGAAGCGAGCGTCTGCCTCCTATCAAGAGGCTTATGAATCGTTGATCAGCACATGATCTACACGCGTAACAAGCGGGTTGAGCAGGACAACCTTCTCTCACAAAAATAACTATGGTATAAAGCCCAAACACAGGCCTTGGATTACCATACCAGGCAAATATTTAAACATTTTTTTTATGCGTCGGCGCGTGTAGCATCATATTACCGACTTCCGCCACATCAATATGCGGATATTCACGATCAGGCTGTGCACGCACTAACAAATTTAACATCACGGTCGTTAATGTACATGCACTCGCACTAAAGATAAAGCAGATGACGTCAAAGATCTAATCTTTGTCCAGTTGGCGGAAGTTATCTATGACATTAAAATGCGAAATGGACGGCTTGCAGAAAATACAGTGTATATGGGTCCTGACAGCTTGCACCTCACCTGATTATCATACAAGAACAACCAACAGTCCGTTGGCATGTCGAAGATTTAAAAGTTCCAAGTATCAGTATACAATATTACCAAATAGAAGTCAATGACTACTTAGACCGACACACTAATAACGATGAACCTCCATCCAACATCCAGAAGCAGAGGCTCGCTATACAATCAGCCATAACGACCGCGGCAAAATACTATAGGAAGGAAATCACAGTGCGTGATGCCGCAATGATTGGTTCAAAAAAATGGCGGTGATACATATACAGATTTTGCCTTTAAGGCATAAAAATTATGCGCGCTGATTGGTTAAAAGTCGGCCATCTTGAATCGCCTCATAGGCAACAATTTTAAATTGAACATTTCTCAATTTTGTGTAAAGCAATTTGTTTGCCTTAAAGGCAAAACCTGAACATGTATCACCGCCTTAACACGCTTGAAACACTAAAAGCACTCTAGAAAATATTTCCGTGCCAAGAAAAATACGACTAAGCTATGTCTGATGGCTGTCGACAGAAGAAGGAAGAACTGAGAATTAACGTGGTTCATATTCTCTCAGTATGACAAACCTTCTTCCAAAATCTGCTAAATAGGACTGACAAAATTACCAAAAACAAACTAAAAAAAAATTAAATCCCGGTTACCATTAAGCACTTAAGCAAATAAAAGTTTTAAAATATTCACAGTAGTGTAAATTAAAACATGATTGGCTACTTTTCTAAGAGATCGATGCAGTTAATTGCATCGACATTTTTACGCATGCAAAAATTCAAGATTCTGTCGATGTAAAAAAATACTAAAATTTTGAAAATCATACGTTTTATCAATTTTGTACAGTTTACATGTAGATTGAATAATTTCAGCCAGACGAATTATATACAAAAAATATTGGAATATAATTCCTAAAATTTAATTAAAATTTCATAAAATCTGTACAACTTGTTAGCATTAAGTCAATTTTTTAAAGTTCTATTTTTTCAAAATTAAAAACATCACAGCACATCATAATTTAACAAACTAAATTAAAATCACTTAAACCGCTATAAATTTTAAATTCAGAATATTTTTTATTATCCCCAAACTAAACAATCTTGCATATTAATATTACGCCACACATTCAATGCTACACATCCATATAGCTATACATAATACTCAGATATTGAATAAATTACTTTATTATGTCACAAAATCAAAAATCCTTTTATATGCCTATTTTATACACCACCCTCTACCACCTTTATATTCCGGAATCAACCCCCAGAAAGCACACAAAACAAATCAAAATCCCAATGATATATTTTCAAATCAACCAAATTTAATGTTTTCAATATTTCATATATAGTGCGACAATTTTCGAAACTCTTAACCGTATTACGATGTATATCCATCCAAAATATCGACGACATCAACAACATAAATTCGGCGAAATCAAAATCATAAAAGACAAATAAAAGCTTTTCAATATACATGTATATACATTTTGGTTAGCTTTCCCCATCATTGATTTACATAAAAAAGCTTTTTTTGGTGTGCTTCCGTATATAAATATAGACAGTTTTATGATAAATTTAACTAATTAGATATGATATAGACGTATAATGTGATATGTATATTAAATATCGATATAATATTGAATATATTGCGACTGTGGTTATTTTTAACCTATCGTAATTGTTACTTCAAAAAAAAAATCATCGGACAGTACGGAAATGCAGAATCATAGAAATATATTCTCCCTTCAGTCCAATGTATGGGGATACACCGGCAAGAAAAATCAATTTTATCGACAAGACATCATTATCATTATCATCACCATATCGTTATCAGTTTAATTAATGTTGTAGTACAAATATTATATGTCAAATACTAATACGAGGTACGCTGAATGATAACAAAGTGATAGGTAAACATTTACATTTTAGAAAAGCTTTTTGTTTAATGATAAATAGGTAAGTCAAAAATGAAAAAAATATTTTCAAATAGCGCACACACATGAATGCGATGTACAGTACATGGATTTATGGTAAACAATGTTTTAAATATATAGTTTTTCTATTATTATTATTATGATTGAATAGTGAATTTGTGCGCAAATTGATTTTTAAAATGAAATCCGACTCGTTCATGTCATCATATATATTTTATACCATATAGACGAGTGAGTCATAATAATAGCAATTTACCATTGTATGCACGTCAATTTTCCCTTTGTCACTTTTTTACTATGAAAATAAAAAATAAAAAAAAACTAGAATTTAACATTTGTCTTTTTAAAACTATATGTGACTATAAATGTATTACTACTGTACAGTAAAAGGATATAGCGTGTGTAGCGGGAAAATCGATTTTTGTTTTATTCATCTATAGTAACACCCCGCATTGTGTACATAATGAACTGTGCAATTTTTTATGTTTTGTTTTTAGCTAGTTCGAGGACAAGCGATTTTTCTGTACTACACAAGTAGGCTTTTCATTTTTAGTATAGTAACGTAATTTGTATGGCGTCTTCAACAGGATAACCGTTTAGATACGATCGGATACTATAATAGGATTCTACGCATACTACACTTGGGTGTAAAAAAATCGCACATTGCTCAATTTTCCACAAAAGTTCAAAAATATCAAAAAAATCCAATATTTGTTTAATTTTTTTTAATGCAGCAACAAAGTCTATTTCAATACTTGTCCAGTGGTACCTTTTTTGTGCTTGTACCATGCCAGTAGGCTCTCGAATTAAATTCTAAAAATAATTCCACAAGATCAATAAAATAGCATGTCATGAAATATTTCGCTCGGAATAGTGATCATTCGCATATTGATGCTTCGTTGCGAAATCGCCGTATGAATGCGGTTCAACTGGGACGGCGGCTCCAAGAAGTTCGTGAAGTCGAAGTCAGTCGGTGGACAGTTAGATGACGACTTCGAGAAGTTAAGCTGACTGCACACAGACCAGTAAACGGTCCGAAATTGACCGAGCCCGTCGTGGGTTCGCTCAAGAGCATTTGAATTGGACAGACGAAGAATGAAGAACGGTCCTGTTCTCTGACGAGTGCAGGATGTGTTTATATGGCACAGATGGACGCGGAAGTGTATACAGAACATGTTCTGGAGAGGAATATCATTAGGGGCGGAGACAGATTTTGTATTCATCACACGAGCCAATACTGGCTGTCAATCAAGAGGATTAAATTATCAACGGTACATTGAGGAAGTACTCGAGGTGTACATCGTACCTTTTGCCGGGTTTATTTGTGAATATGTTCTGTTTATGCAGGATAATGCGAGACCGCATACGGCTGTTGTATAATACCAGTATCTTCAAGAGGTGGATGTGCCAGCTCGAAGCCCGGACCTCAATCTCATCGAACATTTATGGGACGAGTTGAAAAGAAGGGTTGAAGCCAGAGAGGTTGCTCCAACGAGTCTCCAGGAGCTGCAACAGGCGATCGTAGAGGAATGGGAGGCGACACCTCAAGATTTTGTGAAAACTTTGGTGAAATCAATGCAGCATCGAATGGAAGTTGTCATTCGGGCCAGGGAAGAGGATACTTCTTATTAAGAAAAAACTGTATTTTTTTGTTTTTTCCATGTTTCAATTCGATTTGTATCCCTAATTTTCATGCTGACATATTCACAAAAACGTGTACCTCAGATGCTTACCCCCAAAAATCACGTATAAATACAGAAAAGGTACCACTGGATAGGTATTGAAATAGACCTTGAATCTGCATTTAAAAAAAATTACAGCAAATATTGGATTTTTTGATATTTTTGAACTTTTGTGCAAAATTGAGCAATGTGCGATGTTTTTGCACCCAAGTGTATATTTATTCATTATCGATAAATTTATTTACGATTGTATCAACTAAATGAAATTCCGTCTCTAAATCGAATTTCATGTGTCTGTTAAGATTTTACAAGAATACATTCATCGTACATAACTTTATGCGTTCAATGGAACGTCAATTTGGCAGTTTTCTGTGTTTATTTGTTGAATGTTCGGTGTTTAAATTTTTGTTATGGATAATCAATCTTCATCATCTTCTATATAAGAAAGGTAACGCTTTTCAAGATTCATTTATTTCTTTTTTTTTAAATTAATTCTACTTTATTATTTCTTTTTTAATTACAATCTAGTCGAAGACTAATAAGCATTTTATTCTAACTTAAATTACTACAATTTACTGAAATTTAAGAGTTCATCCATCGATGTACTCATTAGTTTTGATATTCATTATTTTATCGCACTCTTATTCGCAACTCAAAAGCTTTACTCTTTCGAGCCTTCATCCTAGTTGTATGGCCTATAGGTTGACATGGTGAAGTAGCCGTTGTTCATGACTTCTAGCAAATTTCGTAATTTCGATTTTGATGGGTTCTATGCCCAGATCTTGGTGGACGTTGCTTTTTCTGACAAACCATGGTACATTGACGATGTTTCTTAGCATTTTATTTTGGAACCGTGGGAATCCATGTTGCTCTGCTTGATATAACCCCACAGCCAGGTTTAAATACTTGCTTATAAGTTCAGACAGGTTTAAATACTTGTTTATAAAGCAGAAGCTTATTAAAGATTGATAAATTACATGTTTCTTCCCAGTAACCAATATATTTTATTGTATTTTAATCCCAACTCGCCTCGTTTCTTTTTTACATGGGCTTTCCAGCGAAGCTTAGCGCCTAATATCATCATACCAAGATATCTGACAGTGTTTGAATGTGGTATTTTTTGATTATTTAGGCTCTCCGAATTAAAAAAGGCTGACTTAAAAATGGTAGTTTTTTCTGACTTAAAACAAACATTTTAAAATTGACTTAAAATCTGTAATGAAAATGAAATAAAAAAGCTTACTTTATAATGCTTATCATAAGTCATTTTGAAAATGATTTAAGAAGTATGTTTATAAATGGCATAACATGGGTTTTTATAAATGGCATAAAAAGCCCACTTATTTATGTTTTATATTGTCATTAATGAAACCCATGCATTTTATGTCGACATACAGGTTTGATATAGATTTGGTGTCATTTAATTGTATGTGCTATTTTTTTGTCCCGTTGTGTACGTGCTCTATGGCGGTTTGTAATTTCTCTGTTGTGTCTGAGTTGTTATAACCTACTGCGATGATTGCTGAGCTATGTCATCGGCGAAAGTGGCTATTATGTTGTTTTGTTGGATTGGAACATCTCGGGTGTATAGTAAATACAGAAGTGGCCCAAGTACACTTCCTTGTGGAACTCCTGCTCTTATTTCCTTAAGCTTAGAATATTCATCTTTTTACTTAAGCCTGAAATATTTTTCCGTTATATACAATTCCAGTATTACGCTGTACTGTTTAGGTAGGATTAATTTAAGCTTGTAGATTAAACCTTCGTGCCAAACCTAGTCAAAGGCCTGCGCTACATCAAGGAATACTGCGGAATAAATTTTTTTTCTCTTCTAAAGTCTTTTCATTGATATTGGTTATTCAATGCACTTGATCAATACTTGAGTGCTCACTGCGAAAACCAAATTGGTGATTCAGGATTAGGTTATTTATTTATTTTAATAAGAGTCTAGACATAATCGGTAGCAACTGGTTTGGGAATGATGATACCTCAGTCACTTCCCAAAGTTTTGACACATATTTTAAGCTAAATGCAACGTTTATGATATTAGTTAACTTTACCATACCTTTTCTCGGTATCTGCCTTATTATTTCTCCGGTAATCAGAACGAACTCTGGAGCTTTCTTTAAGTTCAAATTATTTTTAATTTCGAGAATTTATATTATGTTTTCATTCAATGTTTCTCATAATTGACAGTCATGAGGTTGAAATATATTTTCAAGATGATTAGCAAATCCTTCAACTCATTTTTTGTTTTTACTTGCTCATGTTCCATCCATTTTCCTGATAGGATGAATCGGCATTATTGGCCTTTTCAGAGTTTTAGTTGCTTTTCAGAGCGAATAATCCGTATTACTGTCATTCGTCAACTTACATAAGTAGAAATTAACTGACTCATTTTTTAGTTTCTGAATTTCTCTTGTTAATTGTTGAGTAAGATTATATAGTCTTTTTTGTCTTGCGGAGCTCTAGTTTTTTGCCACTTTTTCTCGTTTTCCGTTTATCCCTAAAGAGATTTATAATTTCTATTGGATAATTATTTATTTTTAGCCTTGGTTTGATTTCTGGAGTACTTTCCCATGCTGATTGTTGAATATCCGTACTGAACTTTTCTACTTCTATGTCCAGTTGATCCATAGTTTTTAAAGGAACTTTCAAAAGTATTCTTTG
Source organism: Nephrotoma flavescens (assembly GCA_932526605.1). NCBI lineage: Eukaryota > Metazoa > Arthropoda > Insecta > Diptera > Tipulidae > Nephrotoma > Nephrotoma flavescens. The sequence goes on along the minus strand of OW052220.1, from coordinate 32,488,028 downwards.
TTCAAGATGTACTTTGAAACTATCTCAGTTTGCATGTTTGTTGATTGGTGCTGGATTATTCCCTTTTTGGGTGATATACTCGCTTAGGTTTAGAACTATCGGAGAATGACCTAAGCTCATATCTTGACCTTCATCGACTTTCATAAAATTATAAGAAATATTTTTGGTTATAAAAAAGTTGATCAGGTCAGATCCAAGACAGCAACCGATTCAAATGTGTAAAAAAATAAATCCTGCGAAGAAAGCAAAAACAAAACCTCAGTTAGCAAAAAATGTGACATCGAACCCGCCAGTGTCCAAAAATATTGACAAAAGTTTGTTTTCATCTTCGTCGATCGATGTAAGTAAATTTAGACGAAATATTTCTAAAACAAACCATTGCAATTTGGTTTTTATTAATTGTACGTACGTGGCTCCGTGTATTTTGAAATTTAAAAATAGTTTTCCGACCAAAGTGTGTATATTACTTGTAAGAAATTTTGCTCATACGGATCTATTTTTGATTAAGCTTAATAAAAAGAGCTGCAGATGTAGAAGAACGCCCCAATATCGTGCAACAGAATACTACAAGTTCAGATCCAAATCGAAACAAAAAAAGAAAGATTACTAACGAGGTGGCCAAGACAAATTCGAACTGAGGATGCTAGTCATTCGTTAAATTGTGAAGCAATACAAGAACCTAGGCTGTGCACAGTTTGCAACAAAATGTTTACTCTTGGTACCAATAACAAGACAAGGTATAAAGATTAGCAAAGAGTGGCCCAACAACGAAGATAACTATATACGGTGATAATAAAGCCAAGAAGCAAACTTCACTGCGAAAAAAATGTATGAACACACGGAAAGCGCAAGTCACAAAGTAGCAATCACAATAGTTATAGAAGCCGATAAAGAAATCCTACCAAATATTCTTTACAAAAATTTGACACTTCAAATCACCGCCAAAGTTTTTCGGACTGCATACAAAGTTGTCAAAGAAAATCAACTGTTTTAAAATTTCGAAACGGAGATTGACTCGATCCGCTTGTACAAACACTATAAACCATACCAGCATGGAAATACGAAAAGCGTCAATGACCGAAATTATAAGATCGAAAAGTAAAATCTCGATAATTATTGACGAGACGACAACACTAAGTTCGAGTGTGTCTTGCGAAAATTGGAATGAACTCTCCAGTTAATCTTTTCATTGGTTTGATGGAACTTTAAGTTACGACGATAAATCCAAACAGTTGTTAAGCTCTTATTTAGTTGGTGTAGCTTGCGATGGTACCGCACTAATGTTACGACGTAAAAGTGGAGTATGTAAGTTGCTAAAATTTGAGTTTCCATCATTTCTTGTTTGGCACTGCACCAATCAACGACTGGAACTAGCAGTATGCAGTAGCAGATACTATCATATTTCAATAATAGATTTAAAGCTTTCATATATAAGCTTTATGTCATTTATCGTGCATCATTTCGAGAAATTTATATACTCGATTGGTAGCATGATGCTTCCGTTCCGTTTCAACTATATGGGAAAATCTCGAAGCTTTGGTTCGCCGTTTCTGTGAAACTGAAATTGAACATTTATTACAAAAACGCAATTAAAGCAGCTGAAAATTTAAAGTTTGACGGCATTGAATTTCATAAAACTAGGAAAAATGAACCACCTATTGATTCAAATAACTTCTACAATCAGCTAAAAATGTCTATCGAAGAACGACTTATTAATAATGACGATGTTATTTTAATTAACTCGATCCATATTTTGGATCCCAAAAACTGGGCCGAAAATGTTGCGATTAATGTTGGGAAAAAAAATAAATGCAACATTTAGCAAAAAAGCTACAGTTGAATGAAAGAGGACTGTTCAAGGATTTCGAACCTATGTAAATCAAAAGATATTCCCGACAAGATTATTGAAGTTAACAAATGCATTAAATGCTATACCGATTTCGTCAAGTGAGTGTGAACGACGGGTACGAATCATTATAAAAAATCGTATCTGGATTTTAGATAAAAAATTCGATTCCAGGTCATTAAAGGTGTAGATCAGGTTATTAAAAAGCATATATGTGTGATTCACCGGTTTCATATTGATTTGCAATTTTAAGATATATGAATCGGGTCCGTGTTTTGGTTGTCCGTGCAATGGTAGAAACTTGGTAACAAGCGAAGTTTTTGAATATGGCCACCTGAATGGGAACTCAGCCATTTCTAAATAGATTATGATGAGATTGAGTATGTTGGATTAAAATGCGAATAAGCTAAATATGAAGTTTCATTGCGATCAGCCAACTGGGCTATAGAGCGCCAACAGACATTTGGTCATCACACCCCTTTTTTTAATTCGGCGATATAGCGGATGGTTAATCTGCAAAAATCTCGAGGTCCAAATTTTTCTTGATTGCTATACTCACTTTTAGTACGTAATCGAAAGTTAAATTAATATCAGTCCCATTATACAAGCCGAATTTTAATAAAATCATTTAAAAATAGAGGGATGTATATGTTGTGGTCAACACCCAACTTTATTTTACCATAAACGTACATAAATCTCGGATACAACACCTGAATTTTGGTAAAAACTGCCTTGTTTAACAGAAAATCTTTATTCCTGCTCAACCGTTCTGGAAAAATTAATATTTTTTTTTATTAAAATCTAATAATTCTTGGTCGATTTTCGTGAATTCTTTTCTTTTCCAACAACATTACAAAAATTAAAAACCCTGCCGCTTCCGATACACTGATTTTCGCCAAATTTCGTAAGTACCTCTTAAATTATGGAAAAATCTGACACATAAAGTTGTATACGATTTCATCGACCAGAAGCAGATAAGAAATCTGATATGGCTTTTCACACAAATAAGGTGGACATTATACTGGAAGTTTTTATAGAGTTCACGTCACGTTATAAATGAGCTTTAAGAGCGTTCTTTACTAAATTAAATTTGTTGTTGAACCTAACCTAAAAATTAAATTTCAATTTATTCTTTACCATTCTAACCTATCTAATAGAAAAACTATGCACTTACATACCAAACAGTTATTGGCCCTCTATCGAACATTTTCTGAGTTAGTTTTCATATTTTTCTCGCAACTTATGAGATTATGGATTTAACTTTATCATTATGAAAAAAAAATAAGTCTATTGTTTGTTATGTATATTTCAATCGTGCTTCCACAACTTCTCGAACTTTGAGAGCTAATAACAAAATATTAAAAGAAAATTTCGAGAAAACTTTAGAATAAAATGTTTTCACAGATGGTTATCGAATTAGCACAACTTAGCCTGAAAATATGTAGTAAAAACACTCAAGGCCCTTTTCCATTTACCGACTTATTTCAGACTTATTGACTTATTTGACGCCATCTTGAATAAGTCAGTCAATTTGTTCCAATTCATTGTACCGACTTATTTGTGACGTAATAACAAAAAAACAAAACACAATTTCTATTATATGGAAGAAAAAATTGTCTTGACATATTGGTCGTTGCTACTAGATTTGAAAAAAACTGCATGTATTACATTTAGTCAAGACACATTTTGGAGACATTTATGTGTAGACATACTTATTCAAATAAGTCTCCTCGCGAGGTGACTTATTTGGATAAGTCGGTATCGACAAATAACTCGGCTTTATTGGAAAAGGGCATTAGGCTCAAAATACAGTGCAACTTCAAATCAAAATTGTAAAAAATGTATAAATAAATAAATAAGTTGCAATCATATACAATAATCATTGTATGTGCTAATGAGTACGAATCGAACACACTATTCAATTTGATTGATTTATTTAAGTACAATAGAATGCGGCTATAACTTCGATATTCCATACGCATCAAAAGTCTTACGGGTAGTGAAACACTCACCTTACCATTCTTTACTATTTTTTCAATATCAAAATCTCCAATCACCGTGAAGAAAATCTAACGTAAATATTTTCATCTTACAACATATTTCTTTAAAATATTTTTATTCTCCACTTTGTTTTGTAAAAACTTTTCAATTAAAACTTTAAATTAATTAATAACAGTTTATATAAAAAAAAATATTTTTTTTTTATTATAATTTATAAATTTCTTAGATTTTATTAAAATATTCTTCTCGTTATGATATGCACGCTCTATATACAAAAACGTTATTTTGTTGCTATTCTATCTTAACTTCTTAAAGTTAAATGTTTTTCATTTATTTCTTATGCTCTATAATAGACAACAACAAAATAAGAACAAAAACCAATTACTTTTATTATAAACGTATTCAGACTAAACAATAAAATTAAAACAATAAAAAATGATGACAAGATATACAAAACTTAATTCAACAGCATTTTCTAAAAGCTCGCATCAACAAGACACACACACACACACAAATAAAACAAAACGAAACTTTGATGAAATGCAATTTAATCTGATGACGGAGAACAAGATACTCGTACCCAACCCAGCAAGGAAACAAAAAAAAATTATTTATTATCCTTGTTCGGTATTATTGTTATGTTGTATGGCAGAAATATGACATTGTATTAAATCGTCCAAATCATAATATGTTTCCATTTTATTCATGAGGATTTTACTGACGTATTATGCTTAATATCTTTTAAATTGTTTTATTTCTGGTATGCCATTTATAGATAAGGAGCTTTTCTTATGGAATGCTTATTTTATACTCGTATGTTGCGCTTGTTGCATAAAATCGGATATTATGTTATATTCGAATACATATTAATCTGCCGATATCCAAATTAGTTTCGTTTGTTAAATTTACGTGTACTGAAGAAAGTACGGAGGTTGCAACAGTCTAAGCCCCTTTTAAGGAGAACATAAGTCATTAATAATTTAATACCATCATGAACAAACAAAGAAAATGAAAAATCATAACCAATCGTTCATAGCATACTAGGAAACGGCGGCATATTCAGAGGTGGAGCGAAAGGTTGCTACAAATGACCTATTTGTAAAAAGTGCGGTAAATGAAATACGAGGAAAACGAACGATTGAAGCATTTAAGGTAAGAAATGATCAGGTATGCATTGAATCAAACAGTTTGCCAATTCATTGATATGCTGGAATTGCAAGTTCTAGGCCATACAAATCAAGATTGTCATCAGACAATATACGGGCTTTTAAAAACAGGGGCTTCAGCATGTTGGGTAGAAATTCTTTAGAATTTCTTAATTCATCCAATAGAAAATACCCAAAATTTAATTCAACTGGCCAATGGTACCTTAAATAAAATTGTAGATTATGTGACCCAGTAGGTCTACCGTGTATCCTGATCTGAAAGTAAAACCGATCTGAAAGTTGGATACCTACCGCGTAAACCGACTTTCTGAAATACATTTCTGATAATAAACGTCATTTGAAACTTTCGGATTTGTTCGCACTATGTATTCCGATTTTCGGTGAAAAAGTTATTAAAACTCAAATAAATTTATCTGAAAGCAAATTAGTATCAAAAGTGTTTCCGATAGTGCGATTATAAAAAAAGATGTAGGACAAAATTATTATAAATTCCTTAAAAAAATAATTGATCATTATTATATTATTGTGAAACTAAACATTATTTTTAAATGAGTTTTTGTTAGTCACGAATTGTAAACTTTGAGGTTAAGTTTAGTATGTATTTGGGTATTTATTGAAACTTTATATTATATGCATTTTATAGGAGCAAAATTGTGCGTTATATTATATGCATTTTATAGGAGCAAGTGCTACGCTAAAACTTCTCAAGCAAAAAACAAAGAGCAACAACTTGTGGAAAAAATAGAATTGGAGCTAAATTTATTGGGCCTACCAGTAAGGGTGTAGAGGGCTGGAAAAGATTAAGTATAGATTACAAAAATTGAATTTCAATATTAATTCGTGCCTTTGACACACTTTTTATACTTTAGGTGTGAACCACAAACAAAGATTCTTTGAAAAAGAAAATAAGCAGAAATAAACAAAGTATTTCAGGTTCGGGGGTGTGGCCCTAGTAAATTTATAACGTTGACTCCAAAAGAGAGTCTTCCTCAAGTGTAACAGTTTCGAACGGACCATCAGTTTCGACATCGCAGACTATTGATGATGATTTATATACCGATATTCAATATTTAACCAAACATAATACATCTACGAAAAAAAACTGCTAATGCTACGTCAAGTAGTCGGGCAAGAAACAAATCTCCAGAGAAACAAAACATGAATAACTTATTAGAAAAGCAAATAGCGCAGTAAAAAGGATTCCACGTTTCAATTATAGAAAAATTGGGCAGTATTAAGAGCAGTTTAAAAGATTTTCATAAAACAGAATTAAAAAAATGAGCTTCAAAAAGAATCAAATAAGTTTCAAAAAGATTACCTTAAAATTTTAAAACAAAACGATGAAAGTAATAGGCTACACCTACAATATGAGAAACTAAAAATTAAAAAACGAACAATCGAAGTAGAGATTTCTACCGCTTTTTGTAGTGAAATAAATAAAAGAAGACTTGCAAGCAAATTTAAAAAAATTATCAAAGTAGCCGGCGAAAAAATTCGGATAATATAAAGAATTTTAATGCAAGTTATAATCTGCCGACGAAAACATTCACCGATTTCAAGAATACGCGCCCAGGGATAACGAAAAAAAAAGATTTCATTTAAATTTTCATTTTATGTTTATCAGTTCAAATTATAATTTATTCAACAAATGCAATTCCTTGTGCAAAATGAAAAAAAAATAATTAATTAAAACATTTTATGCAAGATGTCGGAGGAAATTGTTTATTATTCGGTCATTATTCGGCCACATTGCCCTACTATGCTTTAAATTGTCCATTTAAATTTGTTCTATAATCTATAGATTACTTAAAATCAGTTTAAACACAAATTTCAAAAAATTGACATAAGAACACAAAAAAAAACAATTTTTAATACCGTGATAAATATTTCTCATCGACAAAATGTGCATGATAAAATATTTAGTTTTTTCACTAAATTTGACATTTATTTATCATATATAGGGTTTTCCAATAGGAATGATATGATTTTTAAGTGACGTACCGGCCATTTGTAATATGGCATGATCTGTCATTTTTTGTTTCATTGTATTCAGTAATGTTCACAATTTCATCATGGTGAGATATACGCAAGAACAACGTTTACAAATTATTCAGTTTTATTATCAAAATAATCGTCCTCCAATTGCATTTTTTCGTGCGCTTTTGCCATTTTGTAGTCGTAATAATCGTCCAAGTATGCTCGCTATTCGTCGAATTGTTGAAAATTTAGAGCGTACATTTTCTTTACATAATGTTCAAGTGCCAATGAGACAAAGAAACGCTCGAAGTAATGCAAATATTGCTGCCGTTTAGGTAAGTGTTGCTAAAGACCACAACTTGTCGATTCCAAGACGTTATCAAGAATTGGGACTGTCTCAAATCACAACCAGGCGGATTTTGAGAAAGGATTTGGGTTTGCATCCGTATAAAATTGTTCTTACTCAAGAACTGAAGCCATTGTACAACCGTAAACATCGTGAATTTGCTGATTTTGCCTTGGAACAACTTGAAAACGATAACGGTTTTTTTAAGAAAATCATCTTTCTCGCGATGAGGCTCACTTTCATCTGACTGTTAAACAGTCGATTCTGATGCGAAGAGAATCCACAATTATTCATGAAAAACCATTACATTCACCTAAATTGACAGTTTGGTGTGGTTTTTGGTCTGGTGGAATCATCGGTCCGTATTTTTTTCGAAATGAAGCTGGTAACACCGTTACTGTCAATGGAGATCGGTATAGATCGATGATAACCAACTTTTTATGGCCGAAATTGGAAGAAGTTGATCTTGACAACATTTGGTTCCAACAAGACGGGTCTACGTGCCACACAGCAAGTGCAACAATTGAATTATTGCGAGAAAAGTTTGGTGATTCGATTATTTCAAGAAATTGTGATATTGAATGGGCTCCAAGAAGTTGTGATTTAACACCATTAGACTATTTCTTGTTGGGTTATTTGAAGTCATTGATCTTTAGCAATAAACCAAACTCTCTTCAAACTTTACTTGATTTAGTGGAAAAAGTGCTCGGAAAATTGGGTTCATCCAATTCTTTCCTGCAGAAGAAGTGGTGGAGGCAATTTGAATGGCGTTTTATTCAGAACTTAATTGTTTCGATTGTACTTCAGATTAAATAAAACAACATTTCAATTTCCTTAACAATTAAGTAGCGTGTTTTTTTTTTAAGAAATCATATCACTCTTATTGGAAAACACTTTAGATACTCGATCGGCTAGCAAGCAAGAAATTTGCAAGCCAAATTCCTGGCTGTTCAATCAATTTTATCAAGGAAATTTGAATTTCAAATTATGTTTTCAAAAAATTGTCCAGTACAGTAAATTCTGCGGCTTCAAAAAATGAACAGCAAGTTTTTGTGTTGTTTTACTGTGCAATTGCAAAAATAAACAAAAACTTTATAAAAAACTGAATTTCAAAATTTCTTCGTAAAATTGATTGAGTAGCCAAGATTTCAGCTAGCAAATTGTTTCCCTGCTAGCCGATCGAGTATCTACGCCAATAGGTTGCATAGATATGCATTTGGAGAACTCTATATTACTGTGACTGATGTTACTGATTTAAATGCCGAATATAATCGAATTAAAACGAGAAGTTGGTCTTTTGATCCAAAGAGTATTCGGTTCGTTTTATTTTGGTGAAAATGTGTAAATTAGGACCTGGTTTTCGCAAAACACACATTTTATAGGCCTCCATAAATTCTTATAGCGTATCATTGCTTCGCATCTTTACAGATAACTCTGGATTAAATCAAATATTTGTATTCCATTATTCGAACATCAAACGATATTTCAGTCAATAACAATAAGAATACTAATAACAATAACATTAATAAAAATATAACAATATGACTGTAAAGCTAAACATAAAAATGTATCTCGATAAAAAAAAAGAATTTTGATTGAATTTAAAAAGTACAGCAAAAGCTAACACAAAAACTTTTATTATTTATATGTTTGTTTTGTATAATACGTATATACGAGTGTTTATCTTAAATTTTCATCAGAAGTCATAAAAATGTATTGAACGATATAAGGCGTACCTAAATAATGCGTATGTGGGGGTTCAGGTGAATTAAATGTGTGCAGCACACAACATGCCTAAAGAGTTATCGTACCATAATATTATTTCTTCCAGTATAGCAAATATACGTATGTACTTTGATATTACGTAAGTTCACGATTTGATTTTAATCTTTTGTTGATTTCAAATTTTATTTTTAAATATTTGAATTGAATCAATTCTTATAAAATTACGTATACTTCAAACAAATTTTCAAAATTGGATATTGATACAAATATACCTTGTAACGCTTTGCAAAGATAGAATATTGCTTTGAGTGAATATGATTTCAGAGTTATTATATTTATATTTTTTTTAATTTAGTGGAATTTAAAATTAAGTGTGAATAATTCAAACTACTATAGATTGCTAATGAAAACAACTTTTTATTTTAATTATTTCATAAAACGCGATTCGACCTCCTGAGTGACGCGTTTTTTAACGTCCTATATACAGAAATAAATAATATTGACCTAATTTTAATTTTCAAGTTGGCGTAACCTTATACCTCCAAAGACAATCTTGCTAATTCTAGATCTAGATCCATCTTTAGTGTGAGGCCATTATAGCCTGCTGAGTAATCAAAAAAATAGCGCAATCAATCATCAATTAATTCGCAATGAATCGATTGGCTTATCCCACGCTACCAGAAGATAAGAGATCAAATCAACAAACGACTGACGTCCAATCAAATCGACAGATTGATCGACACTTATCTTCATCACTGTATGAGTCATCTGGGGATAGGTAATGTGGCGACCAAAGATATATACTTTTGGCTGCACAAAAATTAGTGACACAACAATATCGGCAGCAATATCGGGCCAAACTACCTAGTTTTCCAAAAACTAAGCGGAAATAACGAATTCTGACAAAAAACTGCTCAGTTCAGCACAGACAGAGTGATTCATCGGAATAAAACTTCATATTTAAGTTTTTATCATAAATTTGGAGGCACCAGTGATGTTTCGCAGAAATAGGATCACCATCCACCAAAAAAACTTTATTTCATTAAAATTCGGCATCCCTACAGTCCAGGCAGATCGGAATAAAACTTCCTACTTAATTTTTTTCCATTAATTGGGAGATTCTTGCGAAATTTGGTGAAAATCTGTATACTGGATTGCATCATCAATGTGAGCATTTTCAATTTTGCCAATGATGTTGAAAAGTTTAGCATTTACAAAAAACAACAAAGAATTAAAAAATTTAAATAAATTTTTAACCAACAAGAGTTGACCTTGTTGGTTTTCTGAAATTAAAGAATGACCTTTTTTGAATACACATACAAGGCAGTGTTACCAAAAGTTCGGTAATTTTAGTTTATCGCTTTAGAAATAAAGTGGGTTTATCGAGATCTGCGAATATATTCGTGTTAAAATAAAGTCGGGTTTTACGTCAACATATCCACCCCTCCAGTTTTTAAAAATGGAAGAAATTCGGTTAAAAATATTTTTTTGAGAAAACTGATATCAACAGAAATACCATATTTGGTGTTCTGGCTATCTCTTCGCAGCTAGGTGTATTGAATGGTCGATTAACTTGCTGTAATATATCAAGTGGATCGTTATCGTTTGCAGATATGAAGATTACGCATGGTGTAGCCAAGTAACTGGATGTTATAATTGATGAAAGAATACTTGTTGATGTCGCTTGCAGACAAGGAAAGTAGTTTTCAAGTAAGTTAGCAGTTACCACATAATTTTAAAGGCGTTTTAAACCATATTAGGGCGCGCGATGAGTGCAAACGCCAAACAAATTAAACATTTTGAATAACAGTTTTACTCCCCATTATTCATTTTGTGTCAGTAAAATTGACAGTGAAGCAAACGTCGAGGGCAAGCCGCGAAATGGTTGGCAGGGCTCTAATGCAAATATAATTTAACTTTGAGTCCCAAAACTTAACAGGATTCCCAAAACTAAAGCAGTAAAAACATAGACTGTGCGTGAGCTAATATATTCTTGGGTATTGAATTTGAAAAAATCAAGTAAACGATGCGCTTCCTTCATACATAGTGGATAGGAAAGCACAGTAAAATTAAATTTTTAGCGTATGTTGTTTTCGGAGAAGTTGGGGATGTACATTTACTTGGTAGTAAACTGCTTCGGAAACAATAATTTTTGAAAATCGCCAAAGCTATCTGTACTAACTGCTTCTTGCGTCCATATCGATTTCGGTTCAACATTCATTTTCTCGGTTAATACTGGTAGACAAATAATGAAGGTTTTGGAAAGTCGATTGCTCTCGGTTAGCATTGCCATTTCATCATGGATAGACTTACACTCGAACAATATTTACAAATTATTTAATTTTATTATCAAAATTCGTGTTCAGTGAAAAATGTGTTTTGCGCTTTTCATCCATTTTATGGTCGTCATAATCGACGTTCTGAGCAAGCAATTCAAGCCATTGTGACAAAATTTCGCACCAATTTCACGTTATTGAACATCAATCCACCAAATCGAAGTATGCCTAGAGTGCGTTCAGAGAACAATATTCATGATGTAAATGAGTCTGCATTCTCAACTTCATTTTGAACCCTTCGAACTTCTGCCCAAAAAATAAAATTGCTCAGAAACTTTACATCGGTTGGATAATCAATAAATTTCATCGCCTTCGTTAGCTATGTATGTATAGTGAGAGTCCTTGCACTTTTATTCGGGAGTCCCGGTCCAACTCCAGGTGGTGACTAGTAAAACGTTGAAACTGGTTGGTTTTAACGTAGCATACGCTATTAATATGTTCGTTAATTTCTCGTTTTCAGCTACAGTAATATCGGCTTTTATAACTAATAATTTTGTTTTTACATCGTTGATTTAAACGCCATGGCATCTAACTCAATTGAATCGTCCGAAAACATGGTAACAAGGACTTAGCATACTTCCAGATTTTAATTTTCCTTCAGCTAGCGAAAAAAATTACTGAAATCGAATCTATCAAGTGTTCTGTGGAAAAATATGTTATAAAAAATCTCGCTGGTTGCCTCGGTCAATGGAGGCTTTTCTCAATTCCTGTGCCGACATCTTGGATGCCGTCTGCATCAAAATTGACGACCAAATTACCAAAGAGATATGCAATTGCTTCACACTAGCACTTCCTTCTACGGCTAATTCTGCATATGAGGCAACTATGGTTGCAGCAACTACAACTCAAACTATTACACCATATACGGTATAAACACAACAAACCCAACGGTACAAAATCCAATTTTTGATCCCATTTGTCGCAGTTCGGGTCAAGTGTGAAGGAGTTAGAACTAACAATTTTTGTTAATAAACCCCTAGAAATCTCAAATGTTGCGAAGGAATGAAATGTTGAACCCTCGGAATTTGAATGCTTTAAAGTATCAGGGGATTTCGACCTTAAAGCAAAAGCTTTATCAAAATAATCCTGGCCTAATGATGTATTCATCCGTTCATTAGCAAATTCGAAATATCGGTCGCATCGAGGAGCAGGAAAAGTCGCTTAATCCATGATCACACAAAATTCACAACCATAACGTTCAACACAGATTCATCAGTGGTTTCCAATCACCAATCGAATTAGTCCAGCAATCAATTACGAATCAAACTAATATCATTTATATTTACAACCATAACGCCTCTAGTATTTGAGGTAAAACTAATGCATTCCACATGGTTGTTCTAGAAAATGACTACAATGTTACAATCATTGGCGAAACTTGGTTGACGTGAAGAATGAACTCCAAAAAGTATTTTCCATCTACTATATCGTGTATAGAAAGGACTGGTTCGATTTTGACACCAGCCTTAAAGCCCTTTACAATAAAGAATGGCATTCCAAGTGAAACGATTTATTCGTCATCTTAATGTTATCACAGTTCGTGTCACTGTGACCAGTAACTTTTTTGATCTCGTTGGAGTATATCTTCTACATAGTTCAAATATCAACTATTTTAACCAATTATAAGTTTCGCCGACTCAACTGTGATGCGTTTTGTTCGGGTCAAACACCAACTTGTTATTGTTAGTCACTTTAACCTTCCCGACATAGTTTGGTTTGATGTCGACGGTGTCTGCCCGTCTTATTCGACAGACGAAAAGGCATACCATAATTGATCATTGCCCTGGCATGCCAACCACACACAGTTAAACCGGATAAGTAGGTTTTTTTTTTTAGGTTTCAGTGGTTGACACTTAGGCCATTTTTTGGCCTATTGTGATACCACGCATTCACGCCACATCACTAACCCATTCACCTATTTTCACCTACTCACACAATTACAGTATACCACCTGCACATTGCAAGCTCCATGTCAACCTGTACATAGACATGGACGGTGGGTCGGCGTTGAAATTCTGCACTCCATCAGAGGGTCTAAGTTATGTTTATTAACATCGCCGATTGTAATCGATGATGAAAATTCGATTTGCATCCTGCCTCTGATGGATAAGTAACAACCGGATAAGTAACAACCGTGGCAAATTTCTGGGCCTGTTATTTGCTAACGAGGTAATGTTTTCCGAAGTTTTGTCCTGTAAGTAAGGATTTCATCGACAGCAGTATTCTTCACACTACTATTACGATAAATATTTTTCATGAAAATTTCGGTAATTCAGACAACTCTTCTCTAAACGAATTTCTGGTTAATTGAGATTGGGACTTCTTTTACGTGAATCTATACAAGGGAACTAGCTAGCCTTAAGAAATGCTAAAATAAACTAAATGACTTATATAGGATGCACTAGTATTATCCTGCTTTCTATTCTGCCTGATAAGAGGTAAATCATTTTAACTGGTTCCTGTGTAACACCTAAATGTTGCGGATTAAAGACCGTTTGACATCCAATCCGAAAGCGTTTTGAATTTTTATGAATAATAACCTAACACTGGTTGAATTTTCTCACAGATGACTAACCCCTCCTCTAATGTGCTCTCTGACATATGCGATCTATTTACCAGATTTACGAACCAGCGTGGCCGACTATAAAAACTTCCAATAATTTCGGTAGACTTGTCAAAAGATGTTGGGCACGATGAAGTTTACTTTCTTGTTCAATAATTGTTTATAAAGTTTGACCCACCCGATTATTTTCATAATTAATGCGAGTCCTCGGAGTGGTGTTTTTCCTGAACCCTGGAACATTTATATGGTTCATTCGATTTTTAAGTCGTGAAATTATCGTGGTATTTTTCCATCGTATCTGTCATACCGAAGCTGTTCGAATCCATGATCCAGAAAATCTTGCCTTTCCATTTGAAATCACTTATTATTCCTGAGCAATGTGGATTTTATCTCGATAGACCAACTGTTACAAATTTAGTTTCATTTTGTTTGACTTTAATCTTCCAACTTTGATGTGAACATGGAGAATTTAAATTGCGACTTTGTCCCCATAGATGGCTGTTGTTCTATCAAAGATTTTTTATTCATATCCGCACTTATTTAGAGTGACATCTGAAGTGCTTCAAACTAAAAATCGGTAAAAACCTTGTATGTAGGGTTTGTTCGATCTATTCTGGGGTTGCCATTCTATCAATGCCATAGGACAGAACAGAGAGCGTTCAAAACGTTCAGTTCTGTTTGCACTTCGCAGTTTGTCTTGGGTGCAGATTCATCAATTCACTGTTTCACCTTATCAGGAACGTCGTGATTTATTGAAGTTACAGCGGTTAGACCATCGCCAAGCTGTGACAGTCGTATTCTCATTCATGATATCCTAAACACGCGTATTGACTTCACCGAGTTGCTGGCAAGCAATTAGCATCTCCAGAACGGATTATGAGTCGGCGTTTTGGATTTCTACATACTACCTCCAGCCACGGTCTATCAGAGCCAGTATTGATCGCGTCTGTCATTTCGTGTCAGATCGCGTCAACATTTGAAATTTTCGAATTTAACTTATCGAGAGATTCGTTTAGGTAGGCTTTACATATAATTTTTACTTGTTGCGTAGTACACCATTTAAATTGGAACTTTGAAATGTATCCTCAATTTTATATAATTTCCGGTTTTTCGCCTGTTCACAATTTCTTTATCTCTCCAAGTGGGAATCTTTTGATCAAATCGTTTAAATATAGAAATCTGAGTTTAACAGACAGAGCTCAGACAGAAGGTCCAAAAGATTTTCACACTATAACAGAAAATGTCAAGAAAGTTTTATTTTTTTAAAAACAAATTGACATAGAAAGTGGAAAAAACAAAACATAAAACAAATAAAAATATATTGTAAACTATTTAATAAATGTCCAATTCAATGATAATTCAATGTTTCATTAAAACTAGAAATTTTACGAGAATTTCGCTTGATTTCATTATTTTTTAGGATTCTCGTTTATTTATTTTCAAATAATGTTCCAAAAAACAGTTTTTTTATACATCAGTTCTTTGAATTTATTCCAAATAATAAATACAAACATATTATGTATACGAGTACCCAATATTTAATAATACATATATTCAATATTTGAGGTGTTTTATTTATTTTTTATACTTTATCACATTTTTTTAAAATCGAGATTTCACTGGATTATTAATTCTTATCTTCAAAGCTATTAGAAAACTATTAAAAAGTAGTGAAAAACCTTATTTATTCTTTTGAAATATCGTATCAAAATGTATACGGCCGAGCAAAACCAACTTTATCCAATGATAAAACTTTTTTCAAAAAACGTTTTTTTTTATTATCCAACATTTACAACTTTACACATTCAATTCAAATAGAATAATGCATAAAACAGAAAAAAAGTAAAGGAAAGTATAGATTTCTATGAATCCTCGAATAATAAAAAAAATCCCCTTCTGAAAGAGAATAAAAGCAAAAAAAATTCCGGTTAACTCAGTGTTCAGGTTAATTGGATGCCGGATAAATGGGCTTTTACTGTAATATGAAAATTAAAGTCATTTAAAATTTTCAACTAATGCTCTCATTAATGAAAATGTCAAGAAACTAAAAAATTCAAAAAACAATTTCAAAATGAATTAAAAAAAAATTATGTGCATGCATTTTTTAATTCAAATTGAAATTTTCAATTATTTTTTGAATTTTTTGACATTTTCATTAATGAAAGCATTAGTTGAAAATTTTGAATGACTTTAATTTGCATATTACACTAAAAGCCCAAATCCGGTATCCAATCCAGAAAAGAAAGAGAAAAAAACCTAAAAATTAAAATTCCCGTTAACTGAGTATTCTGGTTAATTCTCTCTCTCTCTCTCTCTGGCATTATATCCCATCAAGGGATTTGGCCGCCTCAAATAAGGTTTCATAATCATATTTTCATTTCGGATAATGAGTGATTAATTCATTGATCCTAAACCAGCCGTGAAATTTTTTCCTTGTCACCACCGGGAATCGAACCCGGGACCTCCGGTCGCTGGAGCAAGCATGCTAACCACTTTGCCACCGGGGCGGCATCTGGTTAATTCGATGCCGGATAATTGGGCTTTTACTGTAATATAAAAACTAAAGTAATTCAAAATTTTCCACTAATGATGGTTTTATTAATGAAAATATACAAAAAACAATTGCAAATTTCAAAATGAATTAAAAAATCCCTACGAAAGAGAAAAGAAAGCGGAGAAAACAAAAAAAGTTCCACTAAAATTAAAATTCCGTTTAATGGGATACTGATAATTGGGCTTTTACTGTAATATAAAAACAAAAGTCATTCAAAATTTTCCACTAATGATGGTTTCATTAATGAAAATATACAAAAAACAATTGCAAATTCCAAAATGAATAAAAAATGCCTATGAAATAGAAAAGAAAGCGAACAAAGCAAAAAAAAAATCCACTAAATTAAAATTCCGGTTAACTGAGTGTTCCGGTTAATTGGATGCCGGATAATTGGGCTTTTACTGTAATATGAAAATTAAAGTCATTCCAAATTTTCAAATGATGCATTCATTAATGAAAGTGTGCAAAAAACAATTGCAAATTTCAAACGAATTAAAAAATGCATATTTTAATTTGATAACACGGGCGTGTAATAGACAATATAATAGGAAAAAAATTTGGCACAAAAGCTGCTCGTATCTTTCGAGTTATTAAACAACGAGGCAAAACTATTAACGTACCGATTGTTGAAGGGTTACTTTTTGCAGATACACACAATTTTGGTATACATCGCAAATATTACAAATGCTCACGCAGCCCGAATGCGACATTCAGAAAAAAATTCAGTTGCGCGTTAAAAATTTGTACAGAAGTTTTCTAGAAAACACACAATTTGTATTACAATTGTTCCATTTTCATGCCACCGATAAATAAGATTTTTAAATCAAATTAAGGAGATATATTTTCAAGCGTTTTGATTGGTTTAGCGTGCGGATAAAAAAATATAAATGCTCGCTCTCATGTTCAGCATCAGAATTTACAATTACCGTTAGAATTTCGTGAACTTAATTCGAAAAATCTGCCAACTCGGTAAAATAAATCAAATTTAAACATGATTAGCATTTATTGTATCTCCATAGTCACTCTCTTTCTAACAAAATCTCACGAATATACAAAACTAAGTTTAGAAAATTGAAAATTCATTTTCTAAAAATAACAATACGATAAAATTCATCCCATTGTTACTCGTTGTACTAGTGTTCGCTCAATAAATTAGATTTTACAAAACCAACAAAAACTTTTCTATTATATCCCATTATGTAGAAAAACAGAAAATTGTTATCACTTTATGACGAAAAACTCTCTAAAAATAAAATTCTTCAACAAATCAAAAACGTAAAATAGGTAAACTTTTCTATCGCAATTGTACCACACAAAAAAAAGATTATTAGAAAATGTTCAACCTTTACAGTGTGTGCGGTTGAATACGAGACGAGTTGGGGGGGGAACAAAATTTTATTTTGTCTACCGCGTTCGTGTTAAATGTAATAAATTTGACATAGGATTTCAATTTTATTAATGAGATTTACTGTACATATCAATCTAAATCACACACATACACAAATGTCTAGGCGTAATCTCAAACCGTGACTAAACACATTACAAGCAAAAAAAAAAACTCAGTACGCAAAAAAAGCAAAATTCAATTAGTTCACCAAAAAATTTCATATTTATCTTGAAATTTATGTGTATTACATGTGACCTATAATGTAAATTTATAACATTAACCCTTAAACCCCCTTTATATATTGTTGTTTTTATTATTTTGTGATGTATGTAAATGATGTTATGTGGGCCACCACAAACATACGATACATATGTATACGGAATGCAGAAGGTGGTTTAGAATCATGTACATGTACACAATTTATTAAAATGTATATAAAAAACGAATTATAAATTTCAATTTTCTTGTTTTCCACATTTTTCCCTATGTACAAAAAAAGGACATAAAAAATTAAAAATAAAATATTCAAATGAATAAAATTAAAATTATACAAATAAAATATTTTTTTTTTGTGACACAACATCTTCTAGAGAGAGATAATGGATTTACATTTTTTGGCATCAGGAAAAAAAACTTATCACCATATTTTTATGACAAAATAAATTAAATTTAATTTTTAATTTATATTATTTATTTATAATATTTACTTAATTTATAATTAATATAGCAGGGAGTCCTTAAGTTAATGAAATGCGATAAATTTAAAAGCTTTTATAATTTAATTCGGGTAATTAAACAAAATGTTGGTGACTTTGCGATTAGGAATAAACCCCAAGATCAGGAAACGATTATACGTGCGCTGAGAGTTGAATTGGCAAGAGAACAAATTGTTGGTAGCATGGCACTCCAGATACTTGTAGTACATTTAAGAGCATGAAAAGAGATCAAAAATGATCCATCAGAGGAGACTCAGCGGGTTAAGGCGCATTCAAATTAAGCGTCTTTTATTCTTTGCCGCGCCTCTTTGCATCAAATAATGTTGGCATGGCACTTATATACAAGAGCAACAAAATGTTCAAGATTCTTCGAATTTCAAGCAAGACAGGTAAGTTGATTAACTTAATAACAAAGGAGAGAATAGTACTTTGATTGGGACGAGGATTGAATAAAAACGCAGAGCTTCATCAGTTATTGTAATATTTATAGGAGAAGCACTGACACCAACTTAATAGGTGAGCAACTTTTTGAATTTTGTTTATCAAATACCATTTTGGTAAATAAAGCGAGATGTACGAGAAGGAACCAACGAGGCCTTTAACACGAACCAATTTTTTGTTCAATCAGAATGGAGATGGGTGCACCCTACACTATTTCAAAGAGCTATGGAAATAACAGAACTTATACTTGTTACACATGAGGACATTAGGTCGCAGAGGCCTATTAACCTTTCATAAATATTTTCAAACCCAATGGACCACTTACTCTGATCAAACTAAGTCTGAAAACTTAAATTGTTCAACTATAAGGATTTATTTTAAACGCTTAGAGTTTCTAGAAAAATATCTCGGTCAGAATTACCGAACCAGACCAAGTTGAGAAAAGTATATCCTCTTTTCCCCAAAATTCTTGTATATCATATAATGACGGAACAAAACCAATTAAATACTCAATTCCCTTAGACGTATCACTACATGCGACGTGACTTTGGATCTTCCTGGTTACTAGATTTTAAAATCAAAATTTACTAAATAATTTTGTGCAAAACTCTCAATGAAAATTTTTTGAATCTTAGTTGGCTGTATTAGTTTGAATTTTTTTTATTTATTTGTCGCGTCAAAATTCCAAGTGATAGAAATTGTCATTTGAGGTGATAGCAGTCGATAGGAAATATTTATAAAACAGCATACTAAGATTTAAAAAACAGCCAGAACGACTTTATTGAACCATTATTTTTTAAGTTTTGATTTAATGATCTAGTAACAGCAGCTTTATCTTGATGCTGATCTAGTAAATATATGTATAACTCCTCGCTTTATATACCCTCATGAAATTCTCTGCGGGAATTCTCACAGTAGCGGCTTATACATTCTAATGCATTAGAAGAAGATACAAGAAAACTGAGATATCGATAACTTTTGACTAACAAGCAGTCTCACTAAAAATAGGCAAGAAAAACCAAATTACACCAAATATGGATCCCCCGTTACTTTGGAATTCTAGGACACGAGGCAGTCTTTGTATTTAAGCAAAAGTAGTTTGGACTGAGTCATAAACACCATCGAAGTAGTGTGAGCAACATCGGTTGAGATGAGAAAAACTAAAAGCTTATTAAATCAAACATCAGATACCTAACGGAGTAATCAAGCTGAAACTCCAATCACTAAATTCCCTAGAAGGTGCATGACAGAAGATGGAACATTTAACGGTCACTTGGAAAAAGTAGAAAAATCCCCAACGAAGTGTTGCATTTGCTGCTACTCTGCGAGTAAAACATCTGGACATATGTTGTTCAAATGTGTCGTCCTCGCTCTTAAAGAGCTTCGGATTTCTCAAACCCAATGCAATGATCCTTAACCAAACCGGTTATTTTGATTGTAAGTGACACTTATCATTTATTCTAAATCTTCACTTTACGTGATAGTCTAACTGGAATGTATAATACATCTAAGTCACAACAACAGGGGCTTTTCTCTAAGCGCAACATTATACTAAAAAATTAAGAAAATAAAAAACATCTTAATGAAAAGTAAAATAGCAAAATAAAGAATACTCAGTGATTTATGCGATTAACCAAAACTCAACTTAAACGAGGCGATGCGAAAACTGAAAAAATGTGCGAAACCCAATTTGCTATGCCGTATTGTTCATGAAAGGCATAGAATTATTTTCTCTCGAAGCTTTTAAATTTTTAGATATGGTATTCCTAAAAAATAGCGGTTTAAGATATAAAGTAATTATTTTATAATGATAATGATTTATAAGAAAACGTAACAGTTTTAAATTCATTTTAAAATTTCCCGTGTGGAGATGCCGAACTTCCATCGTGGCGCGTCCCCAGGTGGCGGATAGGGGAATGCTCTTTAACCGGCTTGCCGGAGGGTAGGTGGGAAATAAAATACCATCCGCGGACCAAATCTGGATAGGGGAAGGAACCCCGAACAATAAACCAACCATTAAAGCAATGAGTTTACAACCAAACGGAATGTATACCCCAGGCGGTACGTCAACTTTACAGTTGGCCAATCCACCCTCACACGAGGCAGGCTCAACGGATTCTGGGGTGAGCCAACCATTGCTAAACCCGTTTATACCAAGCACAAGTATTTGTAGATCACCAACTATACAAATGCATTCCGCTATTCAGCAGGAGAACAATAATGCTGAATGCAGTCAGAACGGAAACCACGATGTCACGAGAGAAAACGATAAATTAAAAAAGTCGTTAGAAAATTTAATGAAAATCAATGAACAGCTATTCAAAGAAGTCCAACAGCTTAAAGAAGAAATTGCTGTAATCAAAAATGATAATCAAGCCAAAGAAAATACTATAGCTATCTATGAAACAGATGAAGACAAATTGGCGTATGAAACGAGTTTTATACGAAAGCAAATTAAAACTAAACGTCAAAACAAAAAAAGAAAAGCAGAATCTTCGCCTGAAGTGGAACAATCAATACAGAGTGTCAGAAAACCACAACCCCAACGATCTGAACAGTCAACTACGGACCTAGTGAAGGTACATAAGAACGTATCACTGATACCGAAAGAGAGACCACTGCAGCCAATTAAAACATCAAACGTAATCATCCAAGGGGAAATGCAGGAAAAACAAACAACACATAAAGAGATACCACCTCCACCCATTAACATACTTAATGTTAGTGAATACGAAACCATTAAAAAAATAGTGAAGGTAGTTCCAAACGATAAATATAAAGTCACTGCACTAAATAATAACGTTTGGAAAGTGAATGCACTTGACCCAGAAACCTACAGAATGTTATCAAATGCAATCACCGCTCAAAACATTGAATGGTTCACCTATGAAAACAAGGCTGAGCAACCAATTAAAGTCATGGCCAGAGGGCTGCATCATACATGCCCAAACGAAGAAATAATTACTTAGCCAGAAAGGATTCAAAATTCTAAACGCTGTGAACATATTAAAGAGAAAGGTCACTATAAAAGCAAACGGTGAACGAGAAACAACCAAAGTTGGTCTGCCCCTTTTCATGCTAACATTTGACAACGCTGAGAGCATTGATAGGGTATATGGAATCAAAGCAATCCTTAATATGAAAGTTAAGATTGAGACATTAAAAAAGAACCCTAGTAGAATACCACAGTGCTACAACTGCCAGGCATATAACCACACACGCAAATACTGCAATAGGGAACCAAGATGCGTAAAGTGCGCTGGGAAACATCTAACAAAAGAATGCAACAAAAGTAAGAACGAACCAGTAAAATGCATACACTGTGGTAATCATCACCCAGCAAATTACAGAGGCTGCGAGGTAGCGAAAGAGCTGCAAAGAATGAGAGACAACAAGAGAAATCAAACAAGTCAGAGTTCTCAACCTAGGATGCAATCCTACTCAAAACGAATCCCCCTAAATAGCGGCAAAGTTAAGGAAGGCATGACATATGCACAAATGGCTAAGCAGAATGAAAATATCAGGAACGCTCCGAGTCAGGAAAACCATGTTCTGCAAGAAATACTTCAGAAGCTAAGCGCTATCAATTCACATCTGGCTGGCCAGGACCAAAAACTAGAATCTATGGGCGAGCTACTGACAAACCAAGAACTGAGACTAGTAAAACTAGAAAATACATCGATGAGCCAAGATAAAAGAATAACGGATGCGTCAAGTAAAACTAGAGAAGTTATTGAGTACCTTCATTCTAGTCCATGCAAACTTAACAAGAAAAAATAATGACACAATATTTAAGAATTGCTACCTGGAATGCAAATGGCCTAGCGCAACGCATTTCAGAATTAGAAGTATTTTTAAACACAAAAAAAATTGATATATGCCTAATTTCAGAAAGTCATTTTACCAGAACGTCGTATGTCAAAATACGTGGATATCAGTGCTATCAAGCTCTACACCCAGCAGAACGAGCTAGAGGCGGGACAGCAATCTTCGTTAAGGACAATATAAAACACCACGAAGAATTAAAAATAGAGGAGGAAGCTATGCAAGTAGCTACTGTATCTATTGAAACCAAAAATAACAAGAGCTATGGTATATCAGCAATCTACTGTCCACCCAGATATAACACAAAAAAAGAAGACTACATCAAACTTCTTAAATCGCTTGGTAGTAATTTTATTATTGGAGGCGACTTTAACGCGAAACACATATTCTGGGGATCAAATAGAACTAGTCCTAAAGGTAGGGAGCTATTTGAAGCAGGCAGGATATTAAAATGTGAGTTCCACTCCAGTAGAAAGCCAACCTACTGGCCTACGGACCAAAATAAAATTCCTGATCTTCTGGATTTCTATATATATCAAGAGGTATCTCCGAAAATTACTTAGCAGTTGAAAATGAAGAAGGGCTATCGTCAGACCATTCTCCAGTTCTAATGACAATAAGTGACACGGTAATAAGGAAAGCAAGCCCTCCACGATTAACAAATAACAAAACCAACTGGGAATACTTTCGACAGCTAGTCGAAGAAAGCATCAACCTACACGTGCAGATATCGAACGCTTACACGATAGAAGAAGAACTAGAAAACCTCATTGATAGTGTGCAAAAAGCGGCCTGGAAAAGTACTCCCGACCAGCAAGAAATATTACAAAAAAGTATAACCTATCCAGTTGAAGTGAGAGAGTTGGTTAACGAAAAAAGAAGAGCTCGTAAGACTTGGCAGAAAACCAGAGCCCCTGAAGACAGAACAATCCTAAACAACTTGTGCAACAAACTTAAACTACTTATAAAGGAGATTAAGAATGAGTCAGTTGCAAGCTTCCTATGTAACCTGACAGGTAAACCTGACACAGACTATTCCCTGTGGAAAGCCACCAAAGGTTTAAAAAGGCCTAAAATGCAAGTGCCACCCATTAGAATGGTTGATGGAACCTGGGCTCGCAGCGAAAAGCAAAAAGCTGATCTGTTTGCCGAACACCTAGAAAATACCTTCAAACCACCAACTGGACAAGCGGATAATGAATATCTAACACCTATAAGCAAAGTAGACGAGGCATCTGTGCTACCAGTTACTCTGAAAGAAATCAAACAAGAAGTAAAAAACCTCAAAGATAAAAAAGCCCCTGGATACGACTTGATAACGGGGCGAATAATCAAAGCTTTACCAGAGAAAGCCCTAAGGAAACTACAGCACATAATCAATGCTATCTTTAGACTATGTTATGTTCCGAGACAGTGGAAAGTAGCGGAAATCATAATGATTCCAAAGCCCAATAAATCACTAAACGACAAAACGTCGTATAGGCCTATTTCTTTGTTAACAACAACATAAAAATTTTCGAGAGACTGTTTCTCAAGAGATTAAAGCCAATTATAGAGAGCAGAAATCTTATACCAGAACATCAATTTGGGTTTCGAGAAAGGCACTCAACGATAGAACAGGTACATAGGATTACTGATACTATTGAGGAGGCGCTGGAAAAAAAGGAAGTATGTTCAGCAATATTCTTAGACGTAGCCCAAGCATTTGATAAGGTTTGGCACCGCGGTTTAGAATTTAAGCTCCAACGAGATCTGCCAAAACAACATTTTGAATTGCTAAAGTCTTACATCAACGACCGTTACTTCCGGGTGAGACAGGATGGAGAATACTCTAAACTGAAGAAAATATTGGCAGGGGTTCCACAAGGCAGTGTTCTAGGCCCCGTATTATACCTCCTGTATACGAATGATCTACCAGACATAGAAGAAGCTAGAATAGGAACGTTTGCTGATGACACAGCTGTTATGACCACCGATGCTAGTATCGTTGAGTCCACCAGGAAACTACAAAATGCTATTAATATAGTGGATAGCTGGACAAAACGATGGAGGATAACACTTAACGAATCGAAATCAACACATATCACCTTTACAAATAGGAAATTAGAATATATTCCGATTAGTCTGAATTCACAACCAATTCCATATTCTGATAATGCTAAGTATCTCGGCATGACGCTAGACTCTAAACTCATGTGGAAAGCGCATGTTAAAAAGAAAAGGCAAGAACTGAATTTAAAATTCAGAAAAATGCACTGGCTTATTGGAAGAAACTCCGAACTTACAACGCACAACAAACTGCTGCTATATAAACAAATCCTAAAACCTATCTGGACGTATGGTATTCAGCTTTGGGGCTGCGCGAGAAAAACTACAGTAAAGATCATTCAAACATTTCAAAACAAAGTACTACGTAGCATTGTGAATGCTCCTTGGTACATTAGAAATGACAATCTCCATCGAGACCTAAACATGGAATACGTCAACGATGAAATAAAAAAATTTGCAAGGAGTCATGTACTGCGACTGCAGCAGCATGACAACGAGGAGCTGCGGAACCTACTGGATCGCGCCAATGGACCAAAGCGCCTAAAAAGAACAAAGCCTTTAGAATTAGTGGTTCCTTGAGCCGCTTAAATCAAAGGACTAGCAGAGCTGGGATGAAGCAATAGGTCTCATTCCATAAGAATAGACTACAAAAATAATAAAACAGTTACTAGATAATCTATATGATTAGTTGTAATATTATACAGAAATAAAGATTTCTTAAATTAAAAAAAAAAAAAAAAAAAAAATTTAAAATTTGTAAGCCGCACACCTAAATTTGAGGATTTTACCTCATTCACAATAACGTGTGCATCTAATCGAAATTAAAGTTACGATAAGATATTAAACATACTTCATGCTAAGAATGAAAGCTACATAAGGTACGATTCGGTGTCCGAAATGACTAAGAGTGATTAGGAATGATTCAGAACCTGCGAGGGTCTCTAAAACTACAGGATAAAGATGTGTTAAGTGTTCTAACTTATGAGAAAATATACTTGAGCGAACTGTCGGTTATCCACATTATAGATCGGTGTTTCTCCTCACCAGTTCACCATCACCATTTCTATATACCCGAATAGGTTAGTTGGAGTGCTTCCGTTGAGTATCGTACTTCGAATATATAAAAGAGTATTTCGTCTGAATATTGAAATCTAAATAGTTATATTCGTCGTGTGATTTCTTCTTAGGGAATTCAAGGTTATCACGAACCACATATTCTCGTGAGTTCAAGCTATGCACCACAAGGATCCATCCGTATACGGCCTCTCTTCCCTGGGGGTGTGTTATAACATCACATTTTCGATAATTTATCGAAGTTCATGTCTCGCTTCTCTAAAATAACTTGAGATACTATTTCATATTTTATTACTATTTTCAAGCCTGCTAGATTAAAAAATTGCGATGTATATCTCGTCCATGCCTATCACCAAATAATTGGTTTTCGATTCTTCAACGAAATTAAAGAAAGAGATATTTGTCACATTTATTCTAGTAGGTTGTGATAGTAATAGAAAAGAAGTAATTTATAAGCGAAACAGTCGCCAATTTCAGCTTGGAAAAGGTCGCCTGGGGTGGCATGTTGTACCATCACTATTTTCAACTTTCGACTTAGTTTATGTCTCAATTTTCAGGAATCAATTAACATTCTATTTCGCGTAAACAATAATGTGTTTTATATCGCGATTTCAACCTGTTGATAAAATTGTGGACTTTCTCTCTTTTCTACATTTCGATAAACGTACCACGAAAAAATTATTTGATGATAAATAGAGTCGATTAATCTAGTAGTCTTAGAAATCGCAGAAAATAAATAGAGTAACGTTTTACTCGAGCAACCTGAGAACACATTAGAAAATGTGTGATTTTCGAAGTGAAATAGGTTGTCATTTTACTCGTGAAAAATAAGACATAAACTAAGAAGTCGAGAGTCGAAAATAGTAATGGTACAACATGTCGCCCCTGGTCTATTAAATTTACTAAAATTATGTTTCGATTCGAGTTGGAGAGCGCCTGAAAGCACATTATCAAATTTTCATAAACATCATTCACTCTCTTCGACAGCTACACGATATACTCTCTTCTTATCAGTATGTAAATATTCTTCATTTGCTGCGCTTAGCATTGCCTACAAATTCGAAATCAAAACAAAGCTATCATGATTGTTCCGGCAGCTGAGTAAATATTGAATTGTTGGCCATATTAAATTGTTTCGCCGCTAGCTAAAGCTAGCGAGGTCAACTTACTAGATATGGTTTCCGATTGTACTCCAAAAAATGAATGCCAAATTTTTTATATTTCACTATTCACTCAATAAGTTAAAAATTAAGTCTAAATGGCTGGCATGGCCTGCAATGTGCACATGGTTTTAAATCGGTTCTATAAGCCGCACGTCGTCGAGTTGGCTGAGTATGCGCAAAGTAAGGACGTAAAAAGCATAACCGCGAACGAGCAGGATGAGCCTTGAGCCCCAAAACTGATTTCATTGTAAATAAATAAAACTAATCTAAATAATTTCCATAGACCAAAGCAATGTTTCCCCTATGAAATAATAAAGGTTAGGTTAATTGTCCTCTAGACTAGATAGCAACATTTTTAAACTGCATCCATTTTTATTTAAACACCGCCAAATCGCTATCGACCGAAAGTGGCTATTCGTCTAAACCTACCCGTCGTTTGTCACGATCCAAGCTCCACACAAGTTTTAATAGACAGTTCATTAAGGACAATTGCTCGTCCGGAAATTGAGGAAGCTTAATAAGACTTTTATCAAAAAACAGCTTACAAATTTAATGCGTCTTCTCTGGTTGTTCTGTGGACATTTTATTTCCTTGGAGCTTCCACGAACAAAAAAACACAAAATTGATCACAATAAAAGATCTGGGTATTCCTCTGTTACTCAGGCAAATACATTTAAATTCGTCACTGTAAAATATTTTAATCGATAACTTGAACTAATTTCTCACAGCAGAATGCCTCAGTCCATTTATTGGAATCAGTGTTAGTTTTAAAAATAACCAAACCCCATCAATTCCGTGAGTGCAAACCCCACAGAAACGATTAGGGTGCCATGCAGCAAACCAATTATCTAACTACACTGCTCCTCAAGAAATTACTGACAATACATTTTTTCAGTAAATATTTGTGTTTACGGTAGCAATTCCATAGGATCAAAACAAATGAAATAACAAAATTACCGAAAAGCAGATAATGCTAAATGTATCTTCATCTTTATTTAAATAAAAATTCTAATTTCGAGTATTTCCTACACGAGCTCTCATCACATTTAGCATTTTTTTGGCATATTACATGCACCGGAGTGTCGATTTTATACCAAAAATTAGAGCGCGAGCTAGCGAGATGAACAATTATTTTGTTGACATATACACACTGTATACAATTTTGTATTTGTATTGTATTTTTTCTCGCATGTGTCTGTTCATTTTGTTCGTCAATTTTGGAAAATCAAGTAGCAAAAGCCGCCCCGGTGGTAAAGTGGTCAGCATGCTTGCTCCAACGACCGGGGGTCCCGGGTTCGATTCTCGGTGGTGACAAGGAAAAAATTTCACGGCTGGTTTAGGATCAATGAATTAATCACTCATTATCCGAAATGACAACATGATTATGAAACCTCATTTGAGGCAACGCCAAATCCCTTGATGGGATATAGTGCCATAGAGAGAGAGAGAAATATAAAGTTCTGAATATTTATGATGATGACGTATACCTCACGTTTTCTATTCGCTTGCTGTTGGGCAGTGGAATTGTTTGCTATGTGACTTTCAAATGTTTTCAAATATTTGAACAACATACGAAACCGCATTTGACACATCAATTAAAAAAAATATAAACAAAATGACGCGCATGCGCTCAAGCAAACCAATATTAATAAAATAACTACAACTATGTTTTTCCGGTTTGCTCACCTCGCGCTGTCATTTTTGGTACAAAATCGACACTCAGATATCTATAACGGAGTAATCAGCCCAGCCATTCACTATATTTCCTAGAAGGAACATGACAGAAGATGGAAAATAGAGAAATGCTCTACGAACTGTTGCATTTTCTGCTACACAGCGAGGAAAACATCTGGACTCAGTAAGTTTTGTCGTTCGATAAGGTATAGCGCTATTAGGTTCGTCGTTTTATTTTTCTACATTTACTTTTCTGATTGAAGGTGTAGCACCAAAACAAATTCATGAACGACGTGACACAAGGTAAGCAGACGTGTTAAACAGATTCATGATTGGGTTTCTTCCAGCCCAAACTCTCCTAGCACTTATACAATTCGATACACCTACCTACTTACTTTTAAAAAGGTATTTTAACACATTTATTGGGGGTTTCACCGCATTCACAATGACGTGTCCGTCCAGTTGGTTTGGTCCAAATTTTGACATGTCATTATTTTGTGCAAGTCGAGTTTTTTATCATTTTCTGCTTTTAAGTTTTGGCCGCCATCCGATGCATGTTACAAGCATTTTGCCGCACATAGAATCAAATTCTTTAGGAATTATTCCATTTGCCGGGATTTGCCAAGATGGATTTCTCGTAATATACGTCGAATGACTTCTATTTTTATAAAACTTTCGGTACAACAATAAAAACATATAATAAATAGCAACTTATTTAAAAAAAAAATTGATCTGAAAAAGTTTTGATTGAAAGTTCGTGTCACGTTCTTTCCAAGTAAAAAAATTGATTAATTTTTTGATCGCTATCAATTTTGAAAAATCTCAACATTTCGGGATTTTTTTTTTGACGTTTACAAACACAAATAATATTAACGTCAAAATTATAACCATAAACAAGAACTATTTATTTAGTTGCGGATTATAATTTGTTATGACTAGTTGAAGTTGAGATTTTAACTTCAAATTAATTTTTTGTGTATTTTATGTATGATATACAATCGTGATTAAATCTATTATATTATAAGAAATAAAAACACGTTTTAAACGTACAACCGTCAATATAAAGTTTGCGACATTTTTTCAATTTTTGACATATTTTGTATTTTATGCTTTAATTTTTTTGTAGCGTGTTTGACACACAAAAAAATCAATTTATTTTCGGTTTTTGGAAAGAACTTGCTATAATAGCATGTGTATGTGATGTAGTTTTGAATTTAAAAAAAACAGTTTTCTGTCAATAGAACATGAAAATGAAATTTAAAGTGTTTTTCCTAGTGGTAGTAATTCGGTTTTATATTATTTAAGTAGCTTATAGCCTGGGCAGACAGGATTATTTAAACTGGTTTAGCAAAATTCGATCAAATAATATAGGAAATACATTTCAAATGAGTTCGCCACACTAAGAAAAATTTGAAAAGCCTAGCAAATTTGTTTTTTCCTTAGAGTACTTGATAGAATTTTGCTGAACCAGTTAGACTAATCCGCAGTCTGTCTAGGCTATTACTGTGAAGCCACATGACATGCGTATATTTCTATAAAGAAAAACAACGCTAAATTGTCATTGTTCATTTGTCAGTGTAAAGTTTATGAAAAAATTACAATTTCCAAAAACCGATGTACATGAAACAAAAAATGATTTTTTGGTCAAAAGAACAATTAAACCATCATTGCAGAGCACGTAAATCGCTTGCAGATCAATTAAATTGGGAATAGTTTTAAAAAAAAAAAATTAAATTGGGGATAGTTTCCCCTGCCAATTTAAGGTGCGTTGCTTTCACAAACCCAAAAAAGATTACAACAACAAGTGCATTGTATAAACCTGAATTGGCTTAAAGGTTGTGATCTTGTTGTAAAAAAGACATTTTCTATTTGACAGCAAAATACCGAATTTAATTTGTTCTCATTTCATTAAATAAAAAAAACAAATAAATATTAATAAAATGAAGAATTAAAATACATTAAAAAATGAAAGCAAAAAATTGTTGCTTTCAGATTCAAAAGTTAAGCTAAGCGGGATTTACGAAAGCAACGCAGGTTTAGATCTGGAAAAATTATTTCCAATTTATAAATATTTACCTCAAATTTTTCTTCTCAGTAGGCCGCAAAAAAAATATTTGAACAGAAATTCATATTAGTTCTATCTCCAGTGGCACATTCCGTCTTTCCTTGGGAATAGGGAATTGGGGAACATATGTACTAAATAACATTTTTAACTAAATTATATTTTTCTGGCCTACTGTTGGAAATAGTTTGGTGTTAATATTTTTGAAACAAGAATATATTGAGAATTATTTTTCCCTATAATATTGTTTTGTGGAATAAAAGTTAGTGCTATTGGAAGGAGTGATCAGGCGGTTGAAAGAGTTCATTTTTTTATCGAATTGAAGTTTATACTAAGTTAAAACTAATTCAACAACGACATACATGTATTTGTATAAAAGTATTTCTATATACATACATTTAGGCGATTGATGAATCAAAACTAAGTTTTTACTAGATCATTCTTAGACAACAACACAATTTACAAATTAGATAAAATCAAATCAATTTTTAAAATTACTTACTAAATACAAAATTCAATAGATTTAAGTTGGCAATAAAACACAATCCAATAGATTTAAGTTGGCAATCGGCAATCACAAACTCATCATACATGTAGAAGTTACAGCAAAAAAGATATAAAAAATCTCTTTTACCTATAAATTTAATTTTTAAAATAACCAAATTAAATAAAAGGGGTATTGGTCTATCACAATTAAAAAAGGCAATAGAAGTTTTTGGTAGACAACAAGATTTACATATTAGAATTGACATTTTTCTAAAAGTTGGAATGTCTCAGAATTTCGAACGAGTTAACATTCTGCCAATCAGAGAAAATCTTAAGATATGAATTATCATAGAAGTGTTAGCACTGAGACTGGTTATCATAAGTGTTTTGTTGCCAACTGAAATTTATTGAAATTTATGTTTTACTACGTCATTTTAAAATTCAATTTGTCAATTGTGGTGTTGTTGTAAGAACAATTTAGTATAAAATTCATGTGGATTCATAAATCGCCTGAATGTATGTTTTACACACATGCATGGACAAATCGATTGTTGTTGTTGGTACAGTTTTAAATTAGTTTGAATATACGAAACAAAATAAATAAAAGGTCACGATTTTCTGATCACGAGAAGCGTGGGGAAACACGGTATTAGTATAGGGCTAAAGTGAATAATTGACAACGACAAACAAATTTGAAATTTTTATGGGGTTTCAATTTGCTTCCAAGTAACAATTTGAAATTGTGGCACATTCTCTCGATTTTATACAATTAGTATGACATATGTATGGATGCGGTTCAGACCTTAGTGAATTAAAATGAAATATATGGTTATTAATATTTCTTAGGGGTGATTTCCAAAAACTCGATGTAGATCGTGCATGTGTGTTCCGTATATTCATTATGAAAATATTTCAGGATTCACATATTTGACAAACAGGATTACCAAATTATTCACAAGATATTTAAACGAGTGCAATTGAAATAGACAAGATGTTTTCTGAAAGTCCAAACTGTGTCATATAAATTATATGATGTTTCTAAAACATGTGATTGTATAACTCAATCGATAGACGGGCTCCTTCTGCAGTTTTATATTCGTCATCTGGGCTTGAAAAAGGACGTTGTTAGAAGACCAGCTTATAAAAATATTAAAACTGATCAATTGATCAGTTGTGATTGATTGATCAAAGAAAAGTTCAATAAAGTCCCTCGGCTGAGGGCACACAGGGGGCTTCGGCTGTAACTGTGTGCACCTCGGCTACTCCTGGTAGGCACGTCCACGTCGCGGGGGATGGGCACTGCTTGCAGTGCCTTAGTTCTGCCACGGACCTAGTGTTGGGGGGTATAACCTGACCAATTAAAGGAAAGGATAGAACGGGAAAAGGAGAAAATACCATGCAATTAAGGTTATGGCCAGAGGCCTACATCCAACGTATAAGAAGGAGGACCTAGATGCAAAAGATCTGCAAATAGAAGATGCAGTAAATATCCTAACACGAGAGAGAGGTGAGGTCAATGAAGTAAGAAAAAGAGGACTCACACTCTTTTTGCTTACTTTTAATAAAAAGGAGAAAGTTGAAAAAAATTTCAACATCAAATCAAAATTGATATGAGGGTTAAAATAGAACTAATATGAGGGTTAAAATGGAACCTCTAAAGAAAAATACGAGGTTAATACCTCAATGCAAATATTGCCTAGATGCGTAAAATGTGCCGGAAAACACAACGCGAAAGAGTGTAAGGAAAGTAGAAACAACCCTGCAAAATGCATAAACTGTAAAGGGCATCATCCTGCGAATTACAGAGGATGTGAAGTAGCCAAAAAACTTCAAAGGCTAAGAAACAAAATGAACCAGTTTCCTCAAAGCTCTAAGGTTATCAGTGATTAAGTAAGCTAAAACCAAGTGGAGCCAAAGCCACTAGTTATAGGTACAGGGCGGAAAACCTACTTGCAAATTGTACAACAATCATCTAATTCTATTACTGATGACCCTCTCGAAATGATATGCAGAAGCATAGAAGCCGTAAATGCTAGACTAGCAAAGCAAGAACGTGGTCTAAAAGCTTTATATAATCGTCTAGAAAAACAAGAAATCACTAACGAGGCAACAGCCCTCCTATATTAAAATGAGCAGAACATTAAGAATTGTCACCAGGAACGCGAACGGACTAGAGCAGCATGTTCCAGAGTTAGAAATCTTTCTAAATTTAGAGAAAATAGATATAGGAAAAAGTCATTTGACAGAAACATCATTTATTAAAATATGTGATTATGAATGTTACCATGCTATTCACCCAGGAGGAAACGCGAGGGGAGGATCATCAGTAATAGTGAAAAAGAATATCAAACAGTATGAAGATCCTGGTATCGAAGAAGTATGCAAATTAAAACGGTTAAAGTCAAAACTAGTAAAAATAATGGATACAGGATTTCCTCTATCTGCTGCCCACCACGCTATAATCTAAACAAAGAAGATTATAACAGACTCTTTAGATCACTAGGATCCAATTTTATTATTGGTGGTGACTTTAATGCAAAAAACACCTATTGGGTGGGGATCAAGACTTACAACCCGTAAAGGAAAAGAGCTTTTCGAAGCAGGTCGGGTAAACAACTACGAGTTCTATTCTGGAGGTAAACCAACATATTGGCCTGCTGATATAAATAAAATACCAGATCTCATTGATTTTTATGTAACGAAAGGGATTACCGAGGACTACATGTGCCTCGAAAAAAGCGAGGGGATATATTCTGAATATTCACCTGTTATCATGACACTAAGCACAATGATTATTAACAGAACTAATTGAAGAGCAAATATGAAGGTCCAATGCCAATTAAAATAACGGTACAATTGGAAGACGAACTGGAGGTACTTAACAGTACTATTCAACAAGCAGTATGGCAAAGTTCTCCTACTAATCATACCGAATCCCGCAGGAATCAAAATTACCCTCTTGAAGTCAGGGAATTAGTTAGAGAGAAATGAAGGAACGAAAGACCTGGCAAAGGACACGCGCCTCGGAAAACAAAAGAATCCTCAATTATCTGTGCAATAAACTGAAACAACTTATAAAAGAAATTAAGAACGAAACTATTAACAAGTACTAAAGTGGCCTCACTGAGCATAAAGACACTGATTACTCTCTTTGGAAAGCAACAAAGGGATTAAAAAGGACCAAAATGCATGTGCCGCCTATTAAAAATGAGGAAGGAACCTGGACCAAAAGTGACAAGCAAAAAGCCATTTTATTTGCGGCTCACTTGGAAGAATCTTTTCAACCGTTACCCAGGCAAACTGCAGACGAAAACATAACAACAATTAGCAAAATTGATGACCATAATATACGATCTGTAAGATTACAGGAATTGAAAGAGGAGATCAAGTACAATTTAAATGTGAAAAAAGCTCCAGGCTACGATCTTATTACTGGCCAAGTCGTAAAAGCCATTTCCGAGAAGGGATTACGAAAATTGGTTCAAATAATCAATGCTGCCTTCAGACTAAAATATGTCCCACAGCAATGGAAGGTTGCTGAAGTAATTATGATTCATAAACCAGGCAAACCAGCAAACGAAAAAAAGTCGTACAGGCCGATTTCACTACTTCCTGTCATTTCAAAATTATTTGAAAAATTACTGCTCAAGAGGCTCAAGCCAATAATAGAAGAACGAAATTTAATTTCACCCCACCAATTTGGAGTTAGGGAAAATCACTCTACGATAGAACAAGTTCACAGAAAAACGGACATAATAGAAGACGCGAGAAAAAAGCAGAAAAAGAAAATATGTTCCAGTATCTTCTTAGATGTAGCACAAGCTTTCGACAAAGTTTGGCACCAAGGACTTGAATCTAAATTGCATCGAGATCTACCTAAACAGTTCTACCAAATTCTTAAATCGTACATCGCAGATCGGCGTTTCCGTGTAAAATATAACGAATATTACTCTGAACTCAACAGGCATACCACTGTATATTTTGTACACCAGAGATATGCCAAATACAGAAAGTGCTATCATAGCAACATTTGCAGACGATACAGCTATTCTGACAACGGAAAGTGTATATCAGAAGCAACGACAAAACTTCAACAAGCAACCGACTCAGTTAGTAGCTGGATAAAGAAATGGCGTATTAGCCTAAGCGAAGCAAAATCGGTTCACGTAAACTTTACAAACAAGAAAGTTAACTGGATTCCAGTGGAACTCAATTCAAGGCAGGTTCCAAATGCAAATACAGCAAAGCACCTCGGCATGACCCTCGATTGCAAGCTTAGATGGAAAGAGCATGTTAAAAAGAAAAAAGAAGAGTTGAACATCAAATATAGGAAAGGAGTTAAGAGATATTAATTTTTCGTTCTGGCGTCCATAAATATTAAAAATAGAAAAGAGCCCAAACAGAAGAACAAAGCCAAACAGAAACAGTTGGATCCGTACTACAGAAAAATGTATGAAGTTACTGCCAAATTAAAAAAAAATTACACTGCGAGACATAATTGTAAATTGTAATTAACATTATTAAATTCTGCCATTTTGCGGATAGTCAGCTCTGTCCAAATTAGTACATTACGTTCATAGAAAATGGGCACCTACCGCAAGAATACTCGAAATATAACGAAAAATTGTGTGGAATCGTTAATTTTATTATATCGAATAATGCATTATTGAGCTTATCCAATTTAGTACGTCACTGAAGTGATAATAAACTAGAAATTTCGCGTATTATAATCTAGTCAGACAAAAATGATAAACAATTTTACGATATTTTTATCGCGTTTGGCCATAAAACGCACTCATTTATGACAAAAAAAACAAGAAAATTTTTGATTCTAGCTGTCAAAATGTTTCTACATTTGTTTCAATTTTTTATGTTATGATCTTAGTAGAGAGTTTAATCCGTAATTTGTATAACTGTAATATTAAAATATTTAAAAATAGGTAATTATTAAGTGAGCAGTGTTACCATTTTTAGAATAAATAATATGTACACATCTTACTGACGAGCCTAGAAATCGGCAAAAACTGCTGATAATGCGAAAAAATAAATAAATTTTCTGAATTTTAAATATATTTTATTTCTATATTGCCATTTGGCATAAAAGGATAAAACTTTGCGATCTACAAATTTTTGTACAGTTTTAAAATTTGTTTAGAACTAAAATATGTAAAATAGAGAAATTTTTAACTATAGCTGATCGAGCATTTACGTTGTGATCCACTTGAAAATATGCACGGAAATCGTATTGCTCCCGATTAACTCACTTATACACATACTATATACACTATGTATACAACTAAGAGTGGAAAAGTGACATTTTTCTTCAAACAAATGCACTGAATTCTGTGTACTGGGAGATTGCTTTTCCTTGTACGCCGTGCGATTCATAAATGGATGATGTTCTACTTTCCGTGCAATATGCTTGTTGGGAGAGTACAAATTGAATGAAAAATGATTCTGCAATTTAATAGATTAGGACTGGTCATTTCGTCCTATAAAAAATGTTCCACTTGTTACATGATAACACGCTGCACGATTAGTCCTGCGTTATTTGGAAATCAGGCGTCCACAATTTACCGAAGCACTGATGATGTTGGACAAACAGACATTCGTTAAACATAACACATATTACAAATAAATTCTATTCCCATATATAGAATCCTCATAATACCAAACAGCTCGGATATAAATCATTACAATGTGCCCCATTGAATTATGCATAAATACTTTTAAAACTATTAGATTCCTATTTTAAAATTCAACAATACAGTTCGGTTTTTGTTGCTGTTGTTATTCCTGAGTCCTTATGAATATATGCATGCTGTAATGTTTTTTTTACAGTACAGTTGTATACAACAGATAAAATAATTTAGCACAAAAAAGGTTTTTCTTCTCAATTTTATTTTTTTTTTTTAGTTTTAGTTTTTAACATATTTGAATACATGAATGTTTAAGGATTTTTCATTGTTTTTATTACCATGTCCTGGTATTATTTGTGCAAAAACTATATATCGAATATAGTACAGGATATGTAATATGTAGTACAGTAATATTTTTGTGAATATGAATTATTAAAAACTTAATTCATGCAAAACTATTATAGTGGTGCGACCGGTACTCCACCAAATTGGTGCGCTTTATCTTTTTTTTTTGCGTAGTGGTGGTTTAAGTAATTAACAGGGGCTATACAAGTAGAAATCATATATTCATATACGTATACGAGAACAATTCGATTGCAATTTATTGGTTTTTCTATGTTAGTGTTGTTGTCGCTTACACAATATTGTATACGGCATAAAGGATTACATGTGCATTATTCATGCCTTGGAACAACAATTGAATATTCATGACGGTTATAAATAACAATTTTAGGGTTGAATTACTCGTATGCCATAGGGTTTATGTATGTATGTACACCACCTCCCAGCATATTCGTTTATACAATAACCAAAAATCAATTTTCACCTTAAAAGATGAAACTTTGTGTTTCGCGATTATCAGAAAACTATTTAAAATTTATCTCGTCTCAAAACAAAAACACAAACGTCTATAAACTGGGGGAGGTTAAAGACAATCAAATTATTGTTTCTGTTTGATTTTGTTTCAAAATTAACTTTCCTTTCATGCACATACACACACCGTAAGCTCAACTTTTTTTTTTTTTGGATAAGTGAGAAATCGTTTTATAACTTTTCTCATTTTTTGTTTTTGTGCTGTGCTTTTTTGTTTATACACAATTTTTTTTGCCGTGCAGAAAACGAAAACTTATAATTTCATTTTCAGAAAATTGCTACTTATCAACAATAACAACAACAACAAGAACACCAGCAGCAGCAAGACGTACGATATATAAATTGAATTCCCATTAATATGGAAAACAAAACAAAATTATTTTAGCTTTTTTGAATTAAAAGCACAGAAATGAGAATTTATCTTTGCGTTCGTTTATTCGTTTGCATAAAAATTTAATTTTTTTTTTCTATTTTGAGCGTACCGAAAAGCACTGTCATAACTTTAAAGTAAAAAAGTACAAAGAAAATTAGTAATCAGTGTGGAAAATACGTTTTGATGAATGTAGATTTTTATATTGTGCTTATACGGTACACTAGTTTTTATGACAAACCTGTTCACTTCGTTCGACAATGTCTATAGTAGTCTAACGAGTATCATAACACTATCAAACCACCAATGGAGTTGTATACTGCCAGGTGTTTTCCACCAAAAACCGAAGCTCGTTGCCAGTATGCAGATGGAATACTATTTAGATAATATTATTGAATGAAAACAGCAACAGATTTAAAAGCATCAGCAAACTGCTGCACGAAACATACTTCACATATGTCACTTCAATTTAAATCGTTTAATCAGGTTTACTAGAGCTAAAATGATTTGAGGTTTAATACTTTCAGATTTAATCATGAATACAAATAAAGCAACAGTAGATCTAATTGCACAAAATGAAACAAAACAATATTCTTATGAATATATAATTTAATAAGGGAAAACAGTTTCACCCAAAATGCCATTTCGAACGATGCGAACTCGACCTTCAGATCCTAGAGGCGTGTCGATAATCGTGTCGAGCCACCCACTTCGATGATGGCTTAGTTTGTTCCTTGAGAAATGCTGACTCAACGTTTCGTTTTACTGGTAACCATTAAGATAATTCCTTTTTACCTCGCCCTATATTGGTTCAAGTGTCGTAATTACCGCCTCGCTGTTCAGGAAATCATTCGTATAAGTTTAGGATCGTGCAGTCGTCTGAATCGTTTGACCTGTGCCGCAGCGCTTTTAAATTTAAACACGTTTAACTTTTAAAACGTAGATATACACCCCAATTGTGATTGTCGTGTCGATGTCGATTTTCCGACGACTGCTAAAATTGGTATTATGAATGTCGCTATCAATCGACGTTTGTCGATTTTCTACAACCACGCATATAGCTAAATTTATTACATGTTGACCATCGAAATTTATATTTATATTCTTTTTGTGGTAAATAAATATTTACACAATTTGAATTTCAAATTATATTTTTTATAAAATTTTTATTTATTTTTGCAATTGCACAGAAAAACAACATAAAAAATTGCTGTTCACTTTTGGAAGCCACTAAATTTACTGTGCAATCGCAAAAAAAAAACAAAATTTTTTTGAAAAACATAATTTGAAAATGAAGTTACCTTGGTAAAATTGATTGAGTAGCCAGGATTTTGACTAGGAAATTGCTTGCTTGCTAGCCAGTAAGTATCTACCCCAATATCGAGTAGTATGACTCGATACATGATCTAGTAGGTATGATGTAGTTTTGTTTAGCTGTCAAAAAAAAATCGTCAATTTTTTTTTTGTTTGAAATTATTAAATGAAATCTCTTCTCTCGAGTATTTTCGTACTCATTTAGAAAAAGTGCGGTTGCGCTGTTTGGGATTCTTCGACGTGTTTTCTCAATATTACCTGGAACTCAAACGGTTAAAAATTATATTATTAGGATTTTTCAGCAAAATTATTTTATATAAAGAATAGATAACGAATTTAAACTTGGAAATATTGTCTAACGTTTTTATAACCTTGCGCCATCTCTCGATTCCGAAACTTCCAGGCTTCGACGCGATAAAATCATCGACGAACTTACGCATATCATCAAGCGTTTTGAACTGTTTATTCACTAAGACGTACTGCATTGATCGGAACAAATGGTACTCGGATGGGGACAAGTCTGGTGAATATTCCGCGTGTGGAAGAACTTCCCATTTCAAGTTCAAGAGAGTCTTCTGAGTCTCGCGAGTAACATGAGATCGAGCGTTGTCATGCAGCAGTATGGCTTTCCTGCTTCCTTGCCCAGAAGTAATGGCCTTTTCTGACCAAGTTCTTCGCTCGGTTTATTCAAT
The DNA here is from genome assembly GCA_932526605.1 of Nephrotoma flavescens. Taxonomy (NCBI): domain Eukaryota; kingdom Metazoa; phylum Arthropoda; class Insecta; order Diptera; family Tipulidae; genus Nephrotoma; species Nephrotoma flavescens. Next base: position 32,447,749 of record OW052220.1, on the reverse strand, counting down.
TGTCGGCTGTAGCGATCCAAATCCACCGTCTGACCAGTTTCCAGGAGATCGTAATAAAGCACACGCTTCATCTGCCACCACATACATGTACTGCGCTTCCTGAGATCGTTACCACAACTTTTTACGTTTCGGGTCCTCGTAAAAAATATACTTTTCATCACCAGTCACAATTCTCTACAAGAAGTCCTTTTTTTTATTGCCGAGCAAGCTGTAAAAAGCACGTGTTTATACACTGACCTAGGTTGTGCTCGGTCTTGGGTGATTCCTAGCTGAACTGCAAGGTCTTGTTGCATTTGTAACGCGTTTTCGTTAAGTATTGTGGTTGTCCAGAGCGCGGCGGCTGGTCATTAAGATCGAAATGACCACTTCTAAAACGTTTGTACAAATAATTATACGTTTCATAAACCACAACGTCGGCACCAAGAACACTACAAATTGATTCCCGTGCTGTAGAAGCATTATTTCCCTTATTGGAATTCGTTTAGAATGCAATGCCGAATGTGCTGTTAATCAGTTATCGCCATAAACTCTGCTATTATGAAGGATTAGTAACTCACGGTGGCTTGACTTTCAAGTTTTTTTAGCTTTCGTAAAATCAGATGTGGTAAAATCGGGTATCGTCTAATCGGAGATTTGTTACAAAATTACAAATTTTTTAGTATAACCTCATTTTCTCCAACCATCCACGGTTTTCTGTGGGGGACCTGCACAACAAGATTTTAAGCACCCTGATACATCACTCCATTTCATTCAACAGACTAAAATTTCGAATTAATCAACGAATCTATTCAATCGATCGAATTTCGAATTGTTGTCGTCTCAAATAATTATTTTCTTTAATTTATTTTTTATAGCACGAATTAATAATGTTTTAAACTAAAACTTTTAAATTTTTTTATTTTTAAATTTTAACTTTTAACTTCTTCTTCATTTTTTTGAATAATATTGTTTAAATTAAATTTTAATTGTAACTCACATTTTCTAAACTTATATTTATCAACTTTTTGTTTGATTCTATTTTTATTTGATTCTGATCTTCATCACGTTGAATGCAGTCGTGTACTAACGATATTATCGAGAAAAAACCACTATCGAAAAATTTCATAATCGCTCATTTTCGATACTATCGAGAAAAAAAAACCCTATCGAAAAATTTCATAATCGCTCATTTTCGATAATATCGAATAAAAAACTATCGAAAAAATCATAATAAGCGCACAAGTTTTCTGACAGGCTGCTGACAGCATTTTTGACAAAATATATCAACACAACTAGTCACGATTGCTAAGTTAATCGAGAAGTTCACAATAGCATGAATTGTTTCAACGTTAACACGGCAATGCTCAGTCGATTCGTTATACATTACGCAATACAAAATAAAAATCGACACGACAAGACAAAGTCGTGTCGTTTGTCGATCTACATGACAACCACAATAAGGATGATAGCCTTGACTGGGATTCGGCCTCAAAAGACATGAATATATTGATAACTAGATCTGATTACGTTAGTGCTACTTCGAAAAGACTCTAAAATTCACTTCTTCGAGCGGTGAACCTTTTGAAAGATGGGATGATTTGCAATGGAGATCACCATCATATCTAAATGTGTGTAAATTTGGGGCCTCTATATTTATATGCCCCAGATTCAGTAGTGTGTTGATTCGAAATGAGCTAACATCATCTGCGGACTATCGTGTAGCATCGTAAAGACTCCCGATTTGAATGTAAGTAAATGGAGTTAGTTTCTAATCTTCACAAGGAAATATCAGTAGCTTTCATGTGTACGGCGCGAAATTCGATTTGTTGAGGCGCCCTCAACCTGAACTAGCTTGACTCAGGACTCAACTGACGATTTGAGCCCCAGTAAGATTATGAAACTCGTGATATGAACTAGTTTACCGAGCAATGAACGTCGAGGCAATTTCTTACTTGTATATGTCGTAATGGCAAATGACGGTTTCCGCATGCGATGTAAATTTTGTCTGACTCGTAGCCAAACTGAGGGGTTACCACGGAAGGTGCTTCTTCCACCAAGCATCAGATAATCCCTAGTTTCCCCATCCCATTCTAAATTTCCAAATATATCAAAATTTCATATCCAAACGTCCTTTTCTCTCAACTCAACTGAACTGTTATATTAACAAATTCGTTTGGCCTTCGAGAAAATACAACCAAAAATTGTTTGTACAAGAGTATCGTGGTGCAAAACGGCAGATGGCAATGTAAATAGGGCGAAAGTTTTTGCATAAGATAAGTTGTGGTGGCGGATTGGATTACTTACCCAATGACTTAGAGCATTTGAGGGAAATTAGAGGGGTACGGCAGCCGACGGGACGCTTAAAAAAAAGTACAAATAGAGCAGCAAAAATTTGATGAGAGGGAAGACGATAACCAATACGAGACAAATCGAACCAAAAATCAATGAAAACATGAAAGATCGGTAAGAAGTGATGCGGTACAAAAAAGTAAATTTTGCAAAAAATAAAAAAACGGTAAAAGTATTTGGTGAAAATAAATAAAACGAAAAATCTCGAAAGTTGTCTGAAAATAATAATGATAAGGAAAATCATCTTTCAATTGTTTTTTTTTTTTTGCGCGGACTCTAATTCGTAAAACCAAAAATACAAAAAATATAATCAAAAGAAAAACCTAAGTGTGGTGATAAAAATACAACATGAATTTTTAGACCGCAACAGTCAAGTGGTTTAGTGTGTTTAACGTTTTTGTGTTTTCTACAAGCCAGAAGACGAATTAGTGAAACAAAATAAACTTTACGAACTTGGACATTGAGTTAGACCAGTGATCAAGTATAAAGCCTAAGAGCTGCGGTTCAAGACTGGGCCAAGCCGAATTGAATGTTGTTTTGTTGCTTTTCATTCACAATTTTTTTTTTGATTCAAATGATAAACTCAGTCATCATGTACTACCAGGATTATGTGCGTATCTTGCAAGTAAACTGTAAAATCCAAGTCGAGGTGAGCAGAATTCAGGTGAGTCAGCAGAATTCAGCTGAGTTGTCATTTCCTCTCTTTATTGTTTTCTTGTTCTCTTGTCCGTGATCGTTTTGGCGGTAAAACCACGCCGCGTTCCGTAGCAAGATCACATATGTAGTGGCCGTTGATTTGTACGATAGACTTTTGATTCAAAAGGTGGCTTTTGAATGGTATGTTACACCTCGCTTTTTTCATCCCGCTCTCATGAGCTTAGCTGGGATAACGAAGTGCTGATAGACTGGCACCAAAATAAATCATAGGAGTTTGGAACATTTCGTGATGCTCGATCGTCTCAAGGCCAGTTGGTAAGTTGAAGTAGAACTAGGATTTGCGAAACCCGGTTCACACAAGTGCCTTCTATAGGCAAGGTGTGCTGCGTAACCAACCACTTGTGAGTTGATCAATGCGTAAATCAAATCAATACTTGTGAAAAGGTTGGAGACAATCAAAAGTGGGAGACAATCAAAAGCTGCAGGGTAGGAAAGCACGGCAACACGGCGAGAGAAAGGAATTGCCACAGATATAGCAGATCGTTTTGATCTAGCAATAAAACTAACGTTGTAGCACTCAAATGACTGCTGAAAGTTATGGAGTATATGGGCATTAAGTAAAATGGATTGTGCGACCGCAATCTTGAGACTATAGAAGTAGTAAGTAGTTTACCGAGCGTCGAGTAGTTCATCGAGCCACTTATGTTTGCTTGTATATGTTGTTAAGTCAAATGACGCTTTTTTCATGAGAATAATAATGATTGGTAAGATTCAAATGTGACAGCAAACGGTGTCGGTTGATATATCAAATAGTTTACACATTCGGTCGATTTCAGTTTCAGTAAGGGGATGGTTTGAAAATTTCGGATGGGATTCGGAAATTTCGGAGTCGCTTTGAAAATGTGCAGTTTACACCAACTCTTCCAACCACATCGCACATATTTCAGTAACGTGATTTCACTCTCTTGTACACCCCGCTATTATAACTTTTTATTTCCTTTGTGGCTCGACTGATCATTGCATCAATTACAAATAGGTTACGTACGATGCGGTACGATGTTTAATTCTCTTGTAGGTCACTTGTAGGATATGAGTTTACTGTACCACAGTAAAATTAATTTCTTACCGTTGATCTACAAAATGGACAGGGAAGAAAAGATTTCACCCAAAATGTTCTGTGATGGATGTGAAGACGTTTTGGTAGTGTTTCACTAGTCGTGCAAGTGAATAGTTTATACATTTGCACAGTCGCCTAACGAATATGAACCCCAAAAATTTCAAACAAATTGGAATATCTAATAAAGCAAATACAAACAATGATAAATAACATAAACAACTTTATACGTAGTAAGAAGTGAGATAAGCTGAGTAGCCGGTTTTAGTACACCAACCGCCGGTCCATCGGGGATACACCCGATGAACAGAAAGTTCAGCATACCCAGAAGGAGGTTAAAATATAGTCAACGATCTTTTGATTAATTTCAAACAACTATAACAGCCTGTGGCACTATTCTAGCTTTCCCTGGGAATAAGGAATTGGGAAAAATATTTTCATAGTACTTTCGTACAAATTGTATTTTTCTGGCCTACTGAAGGAATAAGTTTAGTGCAAAAATTTTCAAAACTAAGTTAATTGGGAAATTTTTGTTGCACAAAATTTTTATAGGGAAAAATTTTTCCCCATTTAACTTTGTTTCTAAAATAAAAGTAAAAAAACACCAACCTTTTTCCCTCAGTAGGCGAAAAATATTCAATTTAGACAAAAATGCTATCAAAATACTTATCCCAATTCCCTATTCCCAGGGAAAGCCAGAGTAGTGCCACTGGCTGCCTGTTCCAGAGTTGACGCCAAATTTAATCAATATGGCGCTTAATAGAACGGCAAGACACTAATTTATAAAACAACTCAGTTGAATGAAAAGTGCAAAATGTTAACGGTCAGTTCAAAGAGCTTGATGATACAATTATAGGTAGAGTCAGACATTGTAACATGTAACGTAACGTGTGTAGCGCAACGGTCGGCAATATCCAGCTCTTATTCCATTTTAGAACCAACTTGAGCAGAAAAAATCAATGAGTAAAGACTTTGTGAAAAGGTCCCAGAAAGCAACTCAGGTTAAGACCTTACACTGACAGTCAAAAGAGACGCTTTGAACGAGATAAAGCAAAACAATACATTGCAAAAAGGTTAGAGACAACGGAATAGCGCTCAAAAATAGAATGAGATAAAAGACGATTTCTCGGAAGAAAATCAAAAATTTAAAAGCTACGATAATACACAACAAGACGACAGGAGTAAGGATCTGATGCTTTTAAATATTCGAAACACTACTACAACAGGAGTATTTGAAGCTTAAGCTACTGAACAGGGCAAAACAATATGAGATGATCGAGGAAATGCTTTATTAGAGTGCAAGATCTTATTAGCAGTGCAAGATCGGTGTGCACTATGACTCAGTTTCATCTGGTGTTTCGTCCGGTATAAGTAAGTTAAATAATTCCAAACGTGTCATGGCACTCCTAATGGCGTTTAAAATTTCTGGAGGTCTTGATTTGCTGGAGGCAAAATTGGCTACAAGTCCCCATGGTTCAGTATTACTATGTTCAATGATATACCGTTGAAAACTATTTTGCTTTGCTTTAAACCTTCCACTTGATGGAAGTACTTCAGGGAAGTACGTGTTTCTTGTCCCTCTAAAGAGTGACAATTTTAACTATTTTGCTTCTAGGTTTCTTCCCGTTTGGTTTCATTCTTGTCTTAACTTTTGCATAGAACATCTAAGTTTTCTTAAATTTGAATTCCATCAACTATTTCGTTTCTCAGCTCTTCTTTTTCTTGGAGTTTAGTTATGGCTGACATTCGTTGGTGCTGCATTAGCCAAACAAGTGCCTAGAAAATATACCAGCTCAGTAAGCTATATTAAAGGCAAATCTCGGACGTTTGCTACTTGCAAGCGGATTATCCTTTGACGAGTTTGATAATCCGAACGTGATGACCCTGTGGTCGCTAGATGTCCAATTTTCTTTCACACACCACACTATCGATTCCAACAAACCTCGCTTGACTATTATTAGATCAATAATGGAGTTCTTATTAAACGAGAGCATCGCTGGGTTTTTCTGCTCAGCCTCTACTTTTCTACGTGCAGTGTTCTACACTTTAGCGCAATGTTTTTAATTGCCGGTTCAAGTTCCACCACTATATAGAATCTTAAAATTTTATCAAAGTAGACGATTTTGAGTCGTACGCGGTTGTGACCAAGACAAGCTCCGAGCTACCATGACATATAATTACTTAAGGTAATCTTTTTTCAGGTATTGGTTTGGTGGCTACGAGACCTACGCCTTCCAACTCTTCGTTTTCTGTAAATGTACCTCTAAATCAGTACACGAATCAGCTGTAACCGTCCGTAGGGGAACTGTGAGAATATTCAAGCAGCGATGTAAGTAGTACGGTGGTGGTGTATGTATTTCTCGTATTTTCGAGAAGCTATATAAATTCCGGAAGCTATATAAATTATGAGAATTGTTTTTGTAACAGTCAAATTGTATAGCTGTATTCACAATCCAGTGAAACGATGAGGATTTGACAGAGCAAATTCTTAACACTACTTCATTGTATAGCTGAGCTAGTGTGGTATGTTATGTCATAGATACACTGTTAGTTTCGTAATTATGATTAACTCGAAATCATGATTTCATACTAGTGTGTCATGTTTAACCATAGTTTCAAACTAAATTTGAAGTCAGTTTCGAAATGAGATATTTTTCCTCATTTCGAGGCATTTTAGTACTCGCAACGCCGAATGCATCAAAAATGGAGTTTCCGGACGGACACTAATAGTTTACCAAGCAAATTTAGTTTCCTTTGAGTTTTCTATCTGTCATTGAGAAATTTGGTTGGCGGGAACAAATTTTTCTCTGTTCTGTCAAGCCTGCTGCACGACTGTGAGATTTTACCCGCACTCACAATCTGAAGTTAGTAATTAATACGTTTTCCCTTGGGAAAATAGTATTAGTTACTAACTTCAGATTGTGAGTGCGGGTAAAATCTCACAGTCGTGCAGCAGGCTTCAAACAAAAAAATTGAAAAACAAAATCAAAAAAATTGATTTGAGATCAAAAATTTTTGATCGAAATACCGTGGCACGTTCTTTCCAAGTAAAAAAATTGATTTTTTTTGATCGCAATCAATTTTGAAAAATCTCAACATATCATTAGATTTTTTCTCTACGTTTACAAACACATAAATATGTTTACGTCAAAAATATAAACATAAATATTTTAAAAAGTATTAACATAAACATTATAACTTTTGAGTAGTTGGCCGTGAGAATTTGACATACGAAATAATTTTATATCTCTCATTAAAATAATTGTTTCGTTTTCACTGTGGTAAAATAATTGTGTTGACAAAAATATGTGTTGATAATTTGTTGATAATTTGTTAGAAATCTAATGTCAATTTTCACAAATATACTAACAATAAAAATCAATCGCGTATCGTGTTCTTTGACACACAGAAAATCAATTTATTTTTGATTTTTGGAAAGAACTTGCTATAAATGTCAATCTCTACATCTTTGTCAAAGCCTACTCCATTGCTGTTTTACACTAAACGAGAAGACAAATGAAATTGTAGTGTGTCTTGAGTTCTTATTTAAGAAATTATGATCTCGAAATTATAGTAATGAAACCAGTAGTCTGTATATGGCATTAGAAACTGGATAGAGGTTGTAGTAAGAAGAAAATTTCTTTGTAGAATTGTCACTTTTAACAACTGAGTAATGGTGTTGTTCGATGTTCTATGGATTGTTTTGAGCTTGCGGAGACGAAGTTAAGAATTATACTGAAAATGAATCCAAGAAAATCCAGTTGGCCAGGGCCTGAAAGTGCGCTGATAAGGCTCTACCAACTAAAATTACTAAAACAAGACTCTTAAGTCAGTTAATTTATCGGGAGCTAACATTTTTTCTGTTAAAAATCAATAAATCGTCGTGAACTACTAATATGTACTCGTGTACTACCATAGTATGGTATGTATAGACTACAAAATGTAAAAGATAATCAAAATGTCTGTCTACATATTTCCTATCGCCTTATCGATATCTCGTTTTCAACTCGGTGTTGTTGGTATTTATTTTCCACTTTGATTAGTGTCCTGGAAATTAGCCAACAACATTGTAAATATATAAAACAACTATTCTACTATGCTCATATTATTGTTCCTTGTTAAACGGAAGAAATTTTTTGTCGAGGCAGAAACAATGTTGTGATAAATTTGTTGAAAAAACCCCTCCAAAAGAGTGTAGAAAATTAAAAAATTGGTTTTCTAACCCTCCGATATGAACGATGGAAAACTTTGTTATACAACATGTACGAGATAACTGACCGCTCGATTTTTTCCGAGAGTCTAATGTTAAACACACAACAGTTGTATAGTGAAGGAATACATTTAGATGGCATTTATGGTTCAGCAAGTTATATCACAAAATCGTAATCATATAGTACGAGTATAAAGAATCCTAGTACGAATGAAATGAATGTCTATATATTTTTACCATGAAGAAATTTTAGTTTATGATATTTACCGATTAGGTAATAACTTTTTTGAATATTTTCTTGTCAAATTAGGCCCATTACCATAGAAATAGCATACAATTTATAAAAACGTAAACCTTAAGGGTCGTATATCATCCGTTCTATTTCCATCTTGCACGCAACCCTAACTCCTTCCATGAAAAGTAGATTACAATTTTATGAACATGAGGAGACGTAAAAAGTGACGAAAATATATTTTCAATCTCGGCACATATATTTCTAACGGACATACGTTGTACGTAATCGCGATAATTGATTTCGAATAAAAAAGCAAAATGAATTCATTGAAATTCAAATCTCAACGAACGGATAGGACAAATTTCTGATCTCCGGAAACTATTAACGCTATCGAGACCGGTGTTTCCCATTTTTATGCTCAATTTTATTGAATGTTGTCTGTATATATATTAATATATGTGTGTATGTGTGTGAGTGATATTGTTGCTATTTTTATTTTTGTTATCAGTCCTACTTTTAACAAAATATTTTTATCGTTAGCTAGAATCTGTCGGTTGGTTGGTTGGTGGTCGCTATATATACACATTTTATTTGTACTAGCCGTAATATCTTCAACCGATTGAATGAAGGGGGCAACAATTTTATACAATCGAATAATAAAGGTAAAACAGCACAACAACAAAAAAATGTTAGTCATTGTGTTGCTGGCTGAGTCGTATTTTAATAGTGATTGAAAAAATCTCTTTAGATTTTTCATTTAAAAAAATGTGACATTTTATGTCCATTTCTAAATGAAAATTATTATTATTTTCGATTTCATTCGGTTTGTTTAGCTTTCACAACAATACAAAATGATAAATAAAATCCATTCAATGTAAAATTATTATTGGAAATCACGGGCTGTGCACATATATAAACCGTGTATAGTACAAATAAAAAAGTGACAATCGAATGAGATCGAAATTATGTCGCAGTGTTTCCCAACGTAAAGTAGTTAAATTTTTTTTTGTTGCATCTAGATGTGGAAAATTGGTGAAAAACTAGTGCAACAAAAAATGTAAATTCAATTTATTATAAAATATGATTGATTTGAACATGATTTTTATAATACGGAACGAGACAGCAAAAAGTCGAATCGTTGATATGGTATACGAGTTATATGTGGATAGCAAAACGCATATTTTTCATAATTCATTGGAAAATTTTAGTTTTGTTGCTGCTACACATTGGATTTGATGAACACAAAGTGTTGTTGGTTTTGTGAGGTTTAGCATTTTTTTTTGTTCATGAATATTTTTATGAACATTTTTTATTTATATAGGGAAAATTATATATGGAAATGTCTCTGTGCATTTAAAATGAAATGGATTTAGATTTGGTCTGATATGTATAATCCATAATCAATACTCAATGGGATTTATTTATTACTTTTCAACGCAGAGGTCAATGTTTATGTATTGGCGCTCTTAGCAAGTACTTTGCCTACTCTTTAATATGGATAGGTGTAATTTTTCCCAACTAATAATTTTATTTGTTAACTTTGAACTTTACTCCTGGGTGCTTCGCGCTCAACTTCATCGGTACCGATTTCGCCGCTATCATTAGTTTAAGATATATTATTGAGGATGTTCGATCAAGAATCATTGCGTGATAAATTTGGCAAAGGTCCAAAAATCAAATTTTCCCCCATCACGATATGGCCAATAGGGCCACTATGCAATAACGCAGGCAGCTTCATCAGATCAGTTCTCTTGCTAATAGCCACCTAAGTGATCGCGGTCTACATAATTTCATCGAAATATTTCATCCATACGATTGCAGTTTCATCGCGGGCGTGCCCCTATAGGAGGCCCATAGAGAATTACATATAACCCTCGCTGCTCTTGATTTGGTCCGCTTCTGTTTTTAGTTCAGACAATCGCAATCCAACTAAAACCAAACTCAAGTTGAATTTAATTTACAATGACGCGCGGACATTGAAATTACGTGTTCTGGTACAGCTGCGTATTAGTTGAGTTACCTTCAAGAGGGTCATAACAACTGCAGCTATGCATCCGATTGAATATTGCTGAAAAATATTTCGCGAAACTCTGCAAGTTACCTTGTATGGCTGGCTGTATGCCCACGTTACAGCCTTGCCATCAAACTTCCGGTACTGTAGTTTTACCTGGCGCGGCTTCGATTCATGTATATAATCTGTGATAGAAATTAGTGGTGGCTTTATAAGATTTTCTAAAGTATACAACGCGGGGCAAGCGGACCTCCAAAGCTGTTGTAGATACTTCCACAGACAGCGTTTAAGCCCTCCTTATAAACTAAAATATTCTGGAATTAGTTTTAGGAGTAAAATGTTCTTCAATCATTTCCTCAATAACGTCCTTTGCTTCTACACGTCGTAGATATTCGAAAAATTTGAAAAATTTCGCATTCTCCACTACTTCAGTGCTTGTTGTACAATAAGGATGTAGACGTTCTTCTACTTAAACAAATGCTCTCGGAGGGAGCCATGTTCTGTCAAGAATTGAAACAAATAATTTTGTCGACGTCCCCATGTCTCCGTTCCATTCAAGGCGTTTTTCTTTCTGCAGCACTCGCATCGCTACAACGCCCAAATCTTTTTAAACGCGTTATAGCTAAGAGGAATATCGCTGGTATTCTTACATTAGGAGCTTAGTCTATAGGCGGAGATTAGTCTACACATATACGAGAAATTAATTTCTTCAGTACAAATGGTAGTCCCATTTAACAATAATTATAAAACTCTTTAAAATCAAATCCATTGTTATTGATGATACCTATACTTAATCGTTAGTTGTGAGATAATAAAATATTCACCCCCATCCAGAATTACGGTAACCACCTTCTTGTTGGTATTAAGTAAAGCTCCCGTTATGTTTTCAGCCAAATGAAAACCCACTAACTGCAGCCAGTATTGGATTGTGCGTATGGCTTCGCTGCAGGGCCGGATTATCTCTTTATTATATTTAGTCTCCATTACGATTGCAATATCGTCTGCAAGGCCGATAACTTTGCTTCTTCTGCAACTCCATCACTCGCGTAATAACGTATTCCACTATGCGTTTTATGAGTATGTTTTATACATTTGGATCATGTTATAGAGAACTACTTTTCTTTTTTAAAAAACATTAACAATAGCACGGATTTTTTTCGAATTGCTACTTTGTGCACCAAATTCAGCATGTTGTTAGAGTAGAAATATCTGTCTTTCCTCCTTTTCGTTTTCATTTAAAAACCCCGGCACCTCCGTCTGCCTACTGGATTGGCCAACCTTATTTTGGAGTGCTTGTTGGTGTTCTCGCCCTAAACTGTAGCCAGCACAAGTTGACTGGCAACATCACATTATAAATCCAATTTCCTCTAAAATCAAGAAACTTTCGTCTAGGGTCAAACTCCAGACCATCAACAAACAAAAGATACTAAATAATCCTACCTTTATTCGATATGGGAATGCACTAGCTATATTAACATCAATCCACCTTCTAGTAAAATTTGAATTGTGCTTAAAGCTCTTTAAATTATTTAGAGAAAGTAATATCCCAATTATAAAAATACAAATTGGCCACTTGCGACTATTGATTGAAACTGAATACGTCAACAAATAAAAATTGTGATGATATCCAATCGTTAAAAACTACGATGAAATGTCTCAGGTGGCAATTACATAATTGTTATAATCCACCAACAAAACAAAAAGAGTGTATATTCACAGCCGATCAATAATAGCTTGGTAAGTTCTGGGGAGAAGAGCCAAGTGAAATTAGCTACGATCCATTCCAAAGTTCCCATTTATCCAATTTCCAAAACCCATGTCCAAGTATTCCAACCCTGGTATTTGTCGGCTGTTGTTAAACAACAACAAAAAATCGAAAAGAGATAGCAACGTACAATACCATACAAACAAGGACAAGGCGGGAAAGTATATCGTTTTTCCGGCCTGTGATCACAATTGTGTACGTTACGTTTCTTCGTTTCGTTACAAACTATGGCTATATACTCATATGTGTACGGTGGACTTAAGTTTAAAAAAAAAATGTCTGGCCGGAAAAGGAATATAAGAGAAAGATGAAGTGAATTGGGACGGTTGTTCTGTTATATTTTTGATAAGTTTCGTGTCAAAACAAAAAAAAGCAAGTGGACATCAAGTTTGGTTGTTTCGTTTCTTGAAGTGTGTTAGAAAATTAGAATTTACACGAAAATTAAAATTAACAAGAAAATTAAAACTGGAAAATATACGTTAGTTGTGCCAAAGCGTGTAAAATAATCCATGATTAGATCGAGTGATTGGAACACAATAATCGTGAAGTGAGCAGTGGAGAAGGTGTTGTGTATGATCGTTGGCAATCGAACGGCATGCATTTAGTAACAAACAGTCGGTGAGTACTTCTCTCTATTCTTACATATTTTTACACTCCTATTTTCATCCACGCCGGAGTGAACTGCTCGACTGAGCAAGCAGGGGCATCCACATACGTGCTAGCAGGCTCTCTGGCTTGCCAGAGTGGCGCCCAACATTATCTAAGTTTACATTTATAAAATTTGCCGTTTTGTTTTGTTTTCTTATTTTTTCTGTGTATTTCGAGAAGTCGTCGTTAAAGACATGATTACAACCTAACAAACAACAAAACAACCGAAACAAAACCAAACAAAGAGGAGGAAAGTTAAAAATTTTTATAAAGTTGGAATTTGTAGTAGGCGATATGGCCGGAACTGAACGTTTTCTTTTATATAAGCCTGCCATCTTTAGTTACAGCTCTGGGTAGATTTGTTAGCGCGTTACAGAATAACCTGCCCTTTTGGCACTATAGTAAGAGATTTTTTGGAAAGCGGTGAGGTCCATATTTTTTGTAGTACCATAGTACAATAAATTAAAAGTGAGACCATTTCGAAAATGTTTTGATCTCATGATAAAATCAGGTTAAATTTGTACTGAATTTCTACAATTTGTCTCATTCTAGAAAGATGATTTCTAAAATTTATATTTCACGGTGGTTATTTGTCATGTTAGTTAGGGACAATGATTTTCAGTTGGGGTTTTAGTAAACAATCACTTTGCCAAAAATCAGGACATACAAATTAATTGTATGTCCTGATTTTTGGCAAAGTGATTGTTTACTAAAACCCCAAGTCAAAATCATTGTCCCTAACTAACATGACAAATGACCACCGTAAAATATAAATTTTAAAAATGGTTTTACTTCTACAAATCCTTTGTACTTAAAATTTATTTTTATTATAATGCTCCAACTAATTTTTTATTACCTCGCCTCCTAATATGAAATAATCATAATTTCACCCCCAATGTTCATTTGTGAACGGAAAGTTAAGCAGAATATATATTTTTTTTAAGTAGTGTAAGTCAATTTTAGTTAGGTAAACGGTTTTATTTATCTCGTTATAAAATTATGTACAGGGAGGGGCACAATAGTGTCTCCGTACTTTAAAAACTCAGTTTTTAATAAAACTAATGCGAGCTCATTAATATGTGTAATGTTAAAGTAATAACAAATTTTCATTTTTTATACAAAATAAAGTCTACGTACACTGAAAGGACAACGTTACATTTTCAAATCTATCAGCAACCTTTAGTTACCGATGTTTGTTTTCTTGTAATTAGTTTGACGTGGGAATTGATTAAAAGAAGAAGCAAAACAATTTGTGCAAAAATAATTAAAAATATCGCCAAAATAGAAAAACTTGGCATTAGAATGCTAATGTTAAGCTACGTAGTGAAGGTAAATCTTATGCTGAAATTGCACAAACGTCGTTTAACGGTTCAAACAATTATAAAAGATATAATTTAATGAAAACCTTTCAAAATATACAACTGAGCGCGATAAACGAGATATTGTTGAGATTATCAGAGCTGAGCCGAAAACTAGTGCAGTTGAAATTGCCAGATCTCGAAATTCCTAAAGAAAAAAGGATTCATGCAGAAACAGTTTGGAAAGTTCTGAGAGAAAATGGGTTTCACAGTCGTACTCAAAAAAAACCTTTCATGAGTGAATAACATTAATATTCACAAACGGCTAAAATTCGCAAAACAACATCGAAACGACGATGACTTCGAATTTTTTAAACATGTTATTTTTACTGGCGAATCCAGATTTAACATTTTTGGATACATAAGATGGTAAGCAAAGAGTTTCGCGTAAACCTAATATAGATATAGATTTAAAGAATTCAATGCCAACTGTAAAGCATGGCGCAAGATCGGTTATGGTTTGAGGTCCATGTCAGCAACCCGATTTTTACCGAAACAACAATAGATCGTTATACTTATTTGAACTTGCTCAAAGCAAATTTAAAGCAATCTGCTATTCCATTATACATACTATCGAGAAAACAACCCCATTAATAGTTTGTCTAAATCATTCAACATCATCGATGTCCTATTTGACTTTCATTTATCAAAGGATAATTTCAAAAAAACCTGAAGTTGTTTTGGTTTAAACTTTTTTACATTTTTTAATATAATTGTTGTTTCAAACTGAATGTTCAATTTTAATCTGAAATAACGAATTAACGACCCGAAGTATACCGCCCTCGTTGTAAAAGAATGGTTGCTTTATAACGTTCCAAGGCAATTGCATTCACAGCTCCAATCTCCGATTGTATATGACTCCAATCGAGAATTCAGGGGATGAATTAGATCGCAGAATTCGGAAACATAAAATGAGCAACAAGACAGATCTGAAAAAGGTGTTATTTGAAGAATGGAACAAAATTGAACCAGAAGATATTAAAAGCCTAGTGTCTTCGATGCCGAGACGTATTGAAGCTTTATTAGCATCGAAAGGTGGGCCTACGAAATATTTAAAATCTTTTATTTTTTATAAATATTATAAATTTAAAAATAAAAATAATCTGTACGTAGACCATTCTGTGGTTAAAAAAACATTTTTTTAAGTCAAATTACAAATATCAATTAAGTTTACTTAGACCCACCCTAAAAGTAATCATTATTCTTGAAAACATTCCTATTTTATATGGTGTACCTACGTGGACTTTATTGTCCCACTGTATGTATATAAAATTGTAGCCTCTCATTGTTTATAACTCATGATATATTAAACATTTGATTAAAAATATAAAATCTGCTAGATAAATCCCAATTTTACTTAAAATACTACCACCCATATTCTATAACAAATATTATTCGATATAGAAACCTGACAATTCCCAAAATCCGAACGTTTTGTTTTCGTTGTATTCTACGCGAAACAATATAAAATTGGTACATGTTCTTCTATCTAGATAAAGATATAATTAAAGTGCATCCACTGTATTTCAAAATCCGAGCATACGTTAAAATGTCAAAAATAACAAAATTCTCTCGCTCCCATATTTACGGATAGAAATGATAAGAGAGATGAAAATATATTATGAGACAAGAAAAATCGTTTCATATGTACAGTACGATATAAAATGTTTGCTATTTCCTTATCAGAATTCTGCTCTTTACACTGTTAAAATTACGTAGAGATAATTTATTTGGTGTTGTGTTGTGATAGCAACATCTCAATGATGTAACACAACAGTAAACCGATAACCCGCACACCCACACATCAACGAATTTAACAAGAATAACATGTTTGATTTTCTAATATAATTATCTGTTCTGTATATAAATATGGGTGGATAGTTTATGTATTTGAAATAGAAAAAGTTATACAGCATAATATAAGGATATACCAGAAAAAGAAAAATTGAAAACTATATTAGAAATCCAATGATGATGTAATAATACTTACCCTAGCATTCTATACGAGGTCAATCAGAAAAGAATTTTTTTTTTGTTTGCTCGTACCGTCAAAACAAAAAAATTCTACCACCTCACTCTCACCTTCACGTTCTCTTTTACACGTTTTTCCGTTTCGACGAAACCCTTTTTACACCGCACCAAAAAAAAATTTTCTCATTAAACTACTGCACTATAAATACACTTAAACACACACACATATAGATAAACAACACTTAAAAAATATTTTTAATAACCACCGCACGATATCGCATTCAAAACTAATCGATTTAATCGGAAAAGCGCGCTTTCATTCAATTCGCCGTGACACCGAACAATCGCGTTTATATATAAACGGTTTTGTCCATTACCAAAAAAAAAAAAAACGCTTTGAATACTTTTTTAAAGCCGCATTTAAAACAAATTTTCAATTAATTTTCCAAACACAATGTACAATATATAATCGAAACAACAATCGACAAAGTAGATGAGACAAGAAGAGTGCAAAAAATGTTATAAAAGTACAATGGAAAATTGGATGGCAATAAAATAAAAATTAAGTAATTTTAATACCACGCTGCTTGTTGCGTTCTTCTTCGTTCTAACAAGTGGTCGTCGCCACAATATGGATGCGTATGTCTGTATATGTGTGCAGATTTTATTTTAATTTATTTTTTTTTTTCAAATATGCTTGCTATTTAGGAAAATTAATATGAAAATTTGGAAAATGGAAAATTAACTAACACGGAAACAAACTCGATTCACAAACACACATACGACAAACAAACGATATTTATATAACAAATTATTAATTAGGTATTCACTGTATTTAGTAGTTTAACACACAGAACAAAAAAAAAATTTTCACCACATAATTTATAGATTTTCACGACTTATGTTATTAGAACGAATAGAAATTAATTAAGTAACGGAAATAAATACATTTTAATTAATTAATGAATTAAAGTTTTACTTTGTTAGTTTTTTACTTTTTTTTGCAAATACACAGATGTAATAATAATTTATTTAAATTGTAAATAATTTATAAACAACAACATGTATTTGTGCGCTAAACAACACTACAACAAAATATTTTGACAAATCAATCTGCCTATCTCGCTCCGCCGCGTTTATTATTGTTGACTCTTTTAACTGAAGCGAATAGGCAACGAACAACAAAACCAACAAAAACATCAACAGAATTTTTTTTTGTGTTAAATGGAAAATTTTCACTTTGCAAAATAATATGCTTTACTCTATAAATGGAAAATTGTGCTTTTGTGGTGGACGTAATGGTAATGCTGAAGAATTTAGTATTTTATATAATTTGCTTGAGAGTTTTATTAAGTTTAGGATATGTCCTGATTTTAGCGGGACCGCATTCATTCTTAAACGCCTGCTTTGGTGCAGTTTTAACAAGCATTTATAGTAGTTGTTATTACTACAACTTCTGATGAGTCCTTAAGTCGGTTAATCGGTGTTTGGGATTTCATAATATAAGCCCTAATTTGTTAAGAATTAAAATATTAGGGCCCAGTTTTCGAATTAGCTTTTGTTTCTAAATTATCAATGCAATGAAAAAAATTATTCATCATAGTTGGCTAATTTATCAAATCTCGGTAAACTTTATTACGATTTTGCAAAAATAGATTTATAAGTGGAATAAACGACACCATAAAATATACAAAAAATTGTGGCTGTACTATCTAGATTTTAGTGATGATTTACCGACCGACATTGCAAATCTATGGCATTACCTGCGAAAAAAAATTGTGGACACTTGCAGCTGATCAAAATACCTAGACATATTGCATGGGTCTATCCAACTTCACGGGTTTTGAACCAGCCAGTGAGGTAGCCTATGCAGCTGTCATATACTGTAGAATTGAAGATATAAAAGTAAAATATTCAAGTCAACCTTCCAACTTCCAATACAAAAATTGCTCCAATAAATGTAATCTCTAGATTGGAGTTGTGTATAGCAAATTATTATGCAGGCGGGGTGGTTGGAAAAATGGTTAAAAAATTGCTAATATTCATGAAACATCAGCCCAAAAGATCTATTGAATAAGGAAATGGTTGCTTCAGAAGAAGGTAAAAATTTGATACGTTACTTGCAAATCAAATATTCAAATGACACTTTGGAACACTACAAAGACGAAATTACAAATTTATGAAAATCGGTTTCTTTATCTACCAGTGAAAGGCTATCAACACTATCACCATTCATATATGGGCAAAGCATTCTTAGAGTTGGTGGGAGATTGTAGAACACAGCATGTGCATATGATGACATACTACCATTTCAAATATCAAATATCTCTATTCGGGTCCATCCTTATTATTTCCCCTTCTCAAGCAAAAATTCTTTATTGTAAACGGCAACAACATGACCAGAAATTGTTGCATTTACATGTCAAGTGTATATACATACGTCAAAGGGTAGCTACGAGCAGTCAAATGGAATAATTACCTACATTGCGCGTTTCGGTAGCTAGATCCTTCAGTCGAGTTGGTGTGGATTTTTGCAGCCTGATTTTCATTGCTACTAATGACGACTATTAAAATCAGACGATCCCATGCCCAAATATTCTAGCACTAGGTCATTCCCTGTTAATGACACAATTAACATCGCTACCAGATCCGAATTTAGAAGCAGAAACAAGCGGCCGCCTTTCAAAATGGTAGCAACTAAATAAGTGCTTGAGTAGCGTCCAGAAACGTTACTCACAATGTATCTTCGTACATTACAACAAAGAAATAAATTGCATCAAAAATATGGTGTTGGTAAAGGAAAATAGCTTATCTCCGATGTCCGTAAAGCTAGCAGAATCTAACAGCAGAACATTATAAGATAGTATGGATAGTTATAGGCATATAATAGGCTAATTAAATGCTCTATTAAAACATTTTGGGCTCCACCCCTATCACTTAAAACGATGGGTTCTGCTAGCTTTAAAAAAAAAGGAAGAAGAACTCATATCAAAAAATGATTAAAAAACAATTGGAAAATTAAAGGTTAATTTTAGGCTAATTAATTGCCCTATTAAAATTTTTTTTATTCTGCTCCTTCTAGAAAAAGCATTAGGCTTTATTTCTGCAAAGCTAGCAGCAAATCGGATTAAAACCGTGATTAGAACGCAAACCAAGATCAATTGACATATCAATAGAATTAGGCGTATTATATTCTTCGGTAAACAATTTTGGGCTTCACTCGTTCTTGACCATATTTCAGGTGATTTAATTTAATGCTAGCAGAAACCAAATCGAAACTCGAGAACGAGTGGAGCCCATTATGTTTTAATGGGGCATTCGATTAAGCCATTAAGAGCCTAAAATTATTTGTATGTCAATTGATCTTGCTTTGCGCTATAATTTCGGTTTTCGACCTATATTTTGATTTGATGTGCTAGCTACATAGCTTTACATTAAACACTTGAAGTTTTATCAAGAATGAAAGGAGCCCAAAATTTTGAATAGGCCATTTGATTAGGCCATAATGAGCCTAAAATTATTTTTATGTCGATTGATCTTGATATTCGTTCTAATTTCGGTTTTGGTCCGACTTTTGATATGGGTTCTGCTAGCTTTGAAAAGATAAATCCTAATGCTTTTTCTAGAACGAATAAAATAATAAAAATTTTAATAAGGCAATTAATTACCCCAAATTTAACCTTTACTTTTTCAATTGCATTTAGATCATTTTGAGTTAACTTTTTCTAATGGATGAAAGCCAGAATTGTTGAATATTCGTATCATCCAGGCACTCTTCGTACTTTTGCCAATTAATTGAACACTATCTTGTTCAATGGGGGCAGAATGTTTGGTATCTCATAACATTATCTAAAATATTATAATCAAAAGCAATACTAATCACAGCTGTCATTTATATTCAATCGGTTTGTTAAATGTTTTTCATTTATGAATATAATTAATAAAATGCACTACCGCTCGCCCATTAGTTATTGACCAAGCAGAACATAACTGATGATGACTAATTTTGAACCCATGATATCATATTTTCTGGCAGAAAAATTTTAATACATAGTTCGATTCGAAGGAACAATTAACTTCGGTCTGTAAGACAAGGTTATTAAAATGTTTTGGAGATCACTGATCTCAAAAAGGCAAAAAAAGGTTATACGTCCGTCTGGAGTATGGATGGATGGATGTCTGTACAGTTGACATCCCAAAACCGACTTTAACAATTCGATTTTTTTTCACAAATCTTCTTTTATTTTTAATTCTGCGAATTGAAAATCTTCTGGGATCTCTACTTACTGGTATAATACATCGTTTGAAAGGCCTTCGATACCACTTTAGTTCTTAATTTCGTTGGTTTGGCGCTGACACCCGATTTTGCATAAATTCTGCGATGTGCCGTACTTATATCGTTGAAAACGTCTTGAAGAGTGCCGTAAATTTTACTGCAACGGCTTAGTTCTCAGAACTTCCGCTGTGGTTTTGATAGCAGTTAGCATATCATTTAAAAGGTCTTGGAAAAAGCACCAATCTTGTAATCAGCGGATTTGTGAGTCCACCGTTTCAGATCTGGGCCGTATTCCTGAAATCGGTGGGAATTTTCCCAATCGGAATACAATTTGCTTTAAAATTCTCAATATTATTCGAATTTTTTGCCGGCTACTTTAATCATTTTTTCAAATTTGTTTTCAAGTTTACTAATATTTGTCTCTCTACTAAGCGAATAATTTCGAATCGATTTACCCAGTCGAAATTTTTAGATTAGTAGGGGGAAAAATTATGTTTCTTAATTTAAAAAAACAAAATAAATTTTAAAAAATTATTAAAGTAGCCGGCACAAAATTCGAATAATATACAGAATTTCAAAGCAAATTGTATTCCGATTGGGGAAATTTCCAACGATTTCAAGAATACCGCCCCTCTGGCACTATTCTGGCTTTCCCTGGGAATAGGGAATTGGGAAACATATTTCCATAGCATTTTTGTCTAAATTATATTTTTCTGGCCTACTGAAGGAATAAGTTTGGTGTAAATATTTTCGAAACAAAGTTGAATATGGCAAATATTTTTCCCTATAAAAATATTGTTCCACATAATTTTCCCAATTATCTTTGTTTTGAAAATGTTTACACCAAACTTATTCTTTCAGTAGGCCAGAAAAATACAATTTGAACAAAAATGCTATGAAAATACTTTTCGCAATTCCCTATTCCCAATGAGAGCCAGACTAGTGCCACTGGTAGCTAATTTTTTAATTGGTATCGAGCAAATGTCGGTCAAGCGATATTTTGTTATCTGTCCAATCAGCGCGTTACCGTTTAAGCGCTGTGTTTTTATAAAATATTTAAATGTAGCATATCATTGAAAAGATCTTGAATAATATCACAAATTTAGTGATGATCAAACAAATTTTATTTTTATTTTATCATTATGCAACATGGGACGCAAAACTAAAACTGTTCTGTACTGTAAACACGAAATGTCCGACTTTTAACAATTTTGTAATTTCAAAACACTAATATCGAAAATATTATGAAGAGTGTGATGAAACGTCAAACTATCGCACGAAATCTAGATATTTTTTTCATAATACCCATTGCAATGAAAATTGCATATTGCCGCTATCTGTGCCGTTTGGTCGGTAAAATTAAAACTTTTAATTTGTTTGCAGTTTGGTACATAGAGATAAATAGACTAAGAATACTTCTTTTTCATTTCAACCTCGAGAATTTTTTTTGAAATCTGGGAAAATAGGGAATTTCCACACAAAAAATTTGACACAAGATAAGCAAAAACCATCTCTGTAAATTTTCAACACCAGTGCAATATGATTAATTTTTAATAAATTCTGGTTGCAAGGAACCATCCCCAAATAAAGGCAATTCTATTAAAAATATTCGGATAAAAGTATTTTAAAAATATTAAGAATTAAAACTGTCACACATTGTCATGCAGCTGGAGAGTAGAAATTATTGTAATGAAGGACTAACTGTTTAAATATTCGCTTTCGGCGGTTCGGGGAAATACCTCTCGCGGACCGACATGCCCACTTGCAGTGAACTCAACTAAAGTGAACAATACCGCAAATGGTACTCAAGTGAGCACGGTGGACAATCTAATCTCCATGGAAGTAGGCTTTACTTATTCTGGGCGGGCACGTTAAAATAAATCAACCTCAAAAATAAATCAACCTCAAAACACATGCCAAAGCAACTGGAAAATTAATAGGTCGCCTAAGAGAATCAGAACTCAATTAATATTAAACCTGGACATACCACACAATAACCACATAAGTTAAATAACAGTGTCGCGTCAAAAAGTTGTATAAGAGTCGCCAGAAAGAAACAACATACACGCTTAAGAGAATTGGAATAGAACTGAAAAGTAATAGAAACTAGAAAATGAATGGGGCAGGGCAACCATCGAAAACGACCAACAAAGTGACAACAAAAAATTGACGATTTAAAATGAACTAATGCTTATGAACCAGGACAAAATTCCTAGGTAGGAATCTAATAACAAAGCACAATGCGAATATAACAGAGTGGATTCCTGGTAAAGAAACAACATGTGAGAAAAGAAAATTTACAACCCAATTCCCTTAGTCGCATCACTTCAAGTGACGTGACTACTCATCTTCCTGGTTACTAGATCATTAAATCGAAATTTACCAAATATTTGGTCAATAAAAGTCATATTGGCTGTTTTTTAAATCTTAGTATGCTTAGTTTATAAATATTTCCTTGCGACTACTATCACTTCAAATCACAATTTCTATCACATGAAATTTTGACGTGACAAATAAATGAAAAAAAAAATCAAACTAATGAAGCCAACTAAGATTTAAAAAAATTTCATTAAGAGTTTTGCACAAAATTGTTTAGTAAATTTTAATTTTAAAATCTAGTAACCAGGAAGATCCATAGTCACGTCGCATGAAGTGATATATCTAAGGGAATAGGGATATTAGTAATACTCCTTCACCAGAGAAAGAATAAAACAACTAATAATTAAACCCACACCCAAACAGAGTGTTAAAAAAATACCGCCACCAATTGTTATTGGCATTATGAAAAACTAGGCAGTGATCAACAAAAAGAGGTGATAATACCAGAAATGGTGTAGAAAATTTCAAAACTGTTATGGGATGACCGTTGACAGAAAGTGTGCTAGCTAGCAGACATTGTAGACATTTTAACAAGTGTTGTTATAAGGCACAAGCTTACCGAGTATCTGATAAGTATGCAATTTTTCAGGAGACCAGATACTCTTTCTTTTTAGTAATTATCCTCCAATGGTGTTAATGGAAAAGAACCACAGAATCACTTTCATTAATTCATAATTTTATTTTTATATTTACTCATTTTCGTCGTAAGCTCCATTACACGAGAGAGGAATTTTGAAGATTATTAGGAACTTATTATTATGAAATATGCCAGAAATCTAAATGCTGGAAACTTATTTCGATGAAGAAAACGTATCTGATAGCTGATATACATCACCAAGCACGAGCTGCCAAGTATCACACGAAATATTCTAAAGGCAAAAATAAATCAAACTCTTGACAGCTTAATTATGAAAATCTTAACACTTGAAACCATGTTAGAGCAAAAAAACAAGAATTGATGCCTTCGAGATGGTTGCTGAATAAAATTGCTGCCCCTGATAAGCCGAATAATCTCGACAAGCAATAACCATTCCACCCTAACAACACTGGTCCTAAAGGTAACGCAGTTTTTATGACTCCCCATTAATTTAAAGATGTTTCCGGAAAATATTAATTTGGAAGATGAAGGTTTAGAGACCACTGAACTTGAAAAAAGAATGCACAATGTAATTATCTTAGACGTAAAAGTTGTAATCATAATCACAACGTTGCTATGCACATGGTGAATCACACCCTATTTTGCGATGGTCACAATACATGTGTTAATACAGGGATAACTGAAAAAAACATGATACTCGGTATTCAGGAATAACATTTTCATAATGAACAAAGGGTAAATCCAATGACACTTTGTGTTTCAATTTTCAAACAAGCATCATTGGAGTCTTGCTGGACTTGAAGTTGAACAAAAATAGTGGCCACGCAATAACCACGTTCGATTTACCACACTTATGCGACCGATAAACCGCTGCCCCCACTCGGACTCACGAGTAACAAAACATCGAGATACACGCCTCAGAGCTGATTAACAGATTTACGAGCAATAATTTTACTTTTCTGATCGGGAATTTTCTATCACTAATTAAGATACGAGGAAGATGTTAAAATAAAATTAAACATTTATAACAAGAACCTTCGGAAGATCGAAAAACGGGGCATGTTTTTTGTCGTGATAGAGCGAAAGAAACCAACGCAGGGTGAAATTCTCAATGTTGCACGGGTTGAAAACCATATACCACTACACCTTTTCCAATTGTAATTCAGAAAGTATCAGTTGTAATTCAGATTAGTCAATTGTAATTCAGAAAGTATCAAATGTAATTCAGATTAGTCAATTGTAATTTAGAAAGTATCAATTGTAGTTCAGAAAGTATCAATTGTAGTTCAGAAGTATCAATTGTAATTCAGAAAGTATCAATTGTAGTTCAGAACATGTTAACGTTATTTGAATTACAATATGTGCTTAATTTTACTGCATTAGCATTATACATAAAAAAATGATCATTTTAAACATAGTAACCAAAAATATGTGTCATATTCTATGTTTAAAAAAAAAGACTTTTTAATTAATTTGTTTTATTTCTTCTGAAAACTTAAATCGTTTAATCCCATATTTTTTAATGGAGTTTAAAGACAATTGCGTTATTTGTTGCACTTCAATGACACGGAATAAAGTAATAAGGCTATTACCATGCAAATATCTACTGCATACAAAGTGTCAAAGAGATATGAACAATGTACCGGATGCTATATGTCCTATTTGCAGAGCTGTTCTGACTGCAACTGAAAGCACAGAACGAAAAAAGTACAAAAAAATACTAATGCAGATCGTGAAAGAATCGTGAATTGTGCCAATAAAGGTGATGATTGGGTGTCCTTAGCTGCGACGTTGGACATCAAGTACAAGACCGTGTTTCATTGGATTCGATCAGGGCAACACAATATGTTAGCAAGAGGAGGTATAAAACATCGAATTTTAAAGGTGATGATTGGGTGTCCTTAGCTGCGACGTTGGACATCAAGTACAAGACCGTGTTTCATTGGATTCGATCAGGGCAACACAATATGTTAGCAAGAGGAGGTATAAAACATCGAATTTTGAATGAGGCACAAATTGATTCGCTTGTTTCATGGGTAGAACAGGATTGCAGCTGTACATTGCAGAAATTAAAACAAAAAATATTGACCAAATTCAACATATCGATATCTGTGTCAACAATAGGCAATTACCTAGAAGGCAGGCTCTTCACTACGAAGAAAGTTCATAATGAACCTTGCACTATGAACTCTGACATAAATAAAAGGAAAAGAGCAGAATATGTCCAAAGTTTGAATAACTATATTCAACAAGGGAAACAGATTGTTTGGATAGATGAAACCAATTTTAATTTATTTTGCCGCCGGACAAGGGGCCGTGCAGTAGCTGGTGCCAGAGCAGTTCAACTTCTCCCAGCCGCACGAGGCCCTAACATCCATTTGATAGGAGCAATCTCTACTGCAGGAGTTGTTTTAATGGAGCGGAGAAGAGGTTCATTTACCGCCCATCTAGCAAATGCGTGGGTGACAAGACTGATGCAGCACTGGCAAAACATTGGAAATGAACTTGAAGATTTGGTAATTGTTTCAGGCAACGCACCTTGCCATTCAAATCTGGAAACAGTTATTAATGGGACTACGCAACGTCTCTGCTGCGGCTAGGGCCATATTCACCAATGCTTAATCCTATTGAGACTATTTGGTCAAAGGTGAAGGCTTACGCTAAAAATAATATTAGAATACCAAGCGTTACAGGTCCTGGTGTTATGGAACAAAGATTGGTATACTTGGAGGGGATTATTGATCAAGCAAAGAACAGTGTAGCCGGAGGTGATTGTGCTCGTGCCATATAACATTCTTCAATCCATCAAGTTGCCGCTTTGGTAATGAATGACATGTCTGTTGGTAGCTAAAGTGAAAGTTCGTTTATTACTTTAATTATTTTTTATTTAAATTATATTTCTGTTGTTGTTTGTATTAATGTTACCCTTGCTTGTTTATTATTTGTGCTTTGTAAAAAAATAAATTGTTAATTATAATTCAGAAAAATTCAATATTTATCAATATAATTGAGAAAGTAAATTCCCAAAATATTTTCAATTAAATCTTTCATTACGGAATAAATATCCTCCTCACCGCAAAACACATAATTATTGTCGTCTCATTTATTACTATGTACATATATATTTCAATGGTAAGTTGTGTTATCTTCCGCAATCTCTAAAAACCTATCAAGTGATTCTTACCTAAAATTCGCTAACTATGAAGTAAATTAACATATTCGTTCAATACATAAAATTCCTGTTGTGAAATTGCTACAATTTGACGAATGTCGAAATGTTCTGAACTACAATTGATACTTTCTGAATTACAACTGATACTTTCTGAATTACAATTGACTAATCTGAATTACAACTGATACTTTCTGAATTGCAATTGGAAAAGGTGTAGTGAGCAGAGACCACCAGGTTTAAGTTTGTAAAAAATTCCTCACCAAATTAAAATTGACAATGTGAATTAGAAGCAACGGTTACTGACACCACTGGTAGCCGATTAGTAATTACGAATAGAGACTCTAGTAAATTAAGACGGTGTGGCCTAAACACTATAAAATTCAGCTTAATGAGTCTCTTAAAAATTTATAACAATTGTTGAGGTGTCCAACAAAAAGAAAATGTACAATTGAATTGGCTAAATGAACTAAGGTGTAAAAACACAATCCACCATGACTCGCTGCATAAGTGCTTCGGATATGCTACAATCAAGCACGTTGTAGAGGAACTGACATCTATGTAGAACATAGACCATTGCAATGTGGGAATCTTAGGCTTGGGGTTTTTAAGCTATCACTTTCTTGGAAACTGAGTGGATCCAAAAAATTAACAGTGTCTTAGTTAAACCCGAAGGTCAATTCCTGGGTTTTGATAGCTAAAGAACTAGAGGCAACCCTTTTTGTTTTACCCGGTGGAAAGAAAATCAGGAAGCCATGGACCAGACGATCCTGAAGATTTCTTAAAAAGTGCAAGCAAGTTCTGACGTTGTTCTCAAGATCAATAATCATTGAAACATATCATTGTGATTATCGAAGAATGAATTTTACAACACTAAAAATGGAAGGTAAAAAAGGCTAAAGCCTATTATTAATTAGCAAGTAAAATAGAGAATTGCGTATTGAGGTCTTCTTCAGCATTTCAACTTTTAGGTATACTTAAGGCCAACCAGCCTTAAGGTTTATTGGGGAACGCCTAAAACCTGGACTATCTACTACACTTCAATACAATAGACAAGAGTTCTCTTGGGTAAGCAGCACTAGTTCAGAAGAGGTCATTCTCCTACTGACACTATTAGAAGCTTTGTTTAATACGTCATTGAGTACAAAATAGGGAATTATTTTTTGACGTTTAAAACATATGATCAGTTCCAGCCCTGAACTTTGGAATACAATGTACAACAGATCACTTAAAATGCAGGTCCTAGATGATGTGACTCTGATTAGTTTCGTGAATGACGTAGATAGGTAATCGAAAATAAAACCAACGTTTAATGAATCGGTAGATTGCAAAATCTTGAAACCTGCTATACTTTTTATTAAAGAAACTATTTTATTTGAAATCCTAACTGGAGAGGGGTACCATACATTAAGAACACAAAAAATGGAAAAATTAAGAGGTAACACAATACAATGATGGCCAATAGAACGCAGTAAATAAAACAAGCTGGAAATGTTTGTAATGAAATACCGCCGCGGCATTCGTACAGGATCGATTTTCATCTGGAACAGGATGCAAAAATATTACATGTCAGAACGGTGGCTCAAATGATGGCATTGATTCACGATAAAGGGACATTAAGTCCATTCAAAAAGCCAATCTACACTTTATTTTTCGTAAAAAAGAAAGAACTACCATACCTATTTTGCTTTTAAAAAGTGGACAATGAAAAATGATTCTGCCTAAAGTTTGCACTGAAAACAACAAATACCAGCCATTTAAAGCACATTTTTGTCATGCAACAAGTTGCTATTTAAAATAAATGTCAAATGTCGTGAAGTCCAGTGAACCGGAGAAAATTAGTTTACTACTGTATTCTAAGGAAATATTTTCTGCATGCCTTTAACAATGCCACAAAGAATTTTTAGGGGATGCACAACAATTTATAAAGTGGCATGGAGCGTTACAGAGACAGTTATTTCAAAATTTGACCAGGTTTTTAAGTAAATATATAGGAAATACTTTCACAATAATGTATCAAAACACAACATTGTTCATATCAGTAGCACATACTAAGGTACCAGCTGTTGATGTATTGAATTGCACCGCACAAAAAAGAGAAATTATGTGTGAGAAAAGTACTATAAAAAAAATTTCAAATAACCCAAAAAAACAATAACAAAAACGAGTAATAAACAAAACATACAAACGCGCTTGCTCGGTGTTTTATTTTCCACACAAAAAAAGTAATACCAAGAAAAATGAAAAAGGTTTGGATTAAAAAAACCAAATCGAAAAAAAAAGAAAATTGTACGAAAAACTTCAATATTGTATTCCGATTAAAATTACCAAACTAACACAAATCCAACATTAGAACCAAGCAAAAAAAAAAATGTTTTCAATTTAAGTTAATTCCTATAAACAGCCATAGCAAAGTTCTTAACAAGTTTTCATTTCCAACTTTTTTATTATTATGAATTTTCCGCACTCACACACACTCACACTGTATCAAAATCGAATAACACTCCGGTTTATTTGTTCTTATTATATTCTTGCTTTTATGACAGAACAGAGACAAATTTTTTGTATAACACAATTTTTTAAAATTTGATATGCGTTAGCACACTTGCTCTACTAACTATTTATATAAACCATGCAATCGCACTCAGAAAAACACATTCAACACATATACACACATCTGTAGCAGAACAGCACACGTAACGCTGATAACACACAAAACCAACCATCGCACATGAAAAATGGAAAATTGAGAGAGATTTTCTTCGTTTTTTATTTTGTGTTTTTTTTCCTGTTTAGTTTATTAAAAATGAATAAAAGATGATTCATAGCTTTTCCACATTTATCTAGTTTTGTTGTTGCCGTTTCGTGTTATTGGGTGGATGTAGGGATTTATATACCTACATAAATAAAGCTCCCGTGTATGAAAAATTAATAAGATTGAGAAAATATGCTGTGGTATGTATGTTTCAATGTAAAAGTGTTTGTATCGTATGAAGCGAGGACAAAAACTAAATTTGGTTATGACATCTATCGAAAATTTCAGAGAATTAATAAAATAATTGAAAAGCCTTTTAGATTTAGGTTGGAATTTTTATCTTGTTTCGGTTGTAGTGGAGACATAATTTTATAGCAATTGCAAACAAAAATATTTGTATCGATTTTACTTATCTATGGAGGAACTCATAAGTGTCAATCTGTCAATATCAGGCATTAAGAGGATGTAACAGTTTGTTAAGGATTCAGAAGGATGGTTTTATTTTCGAAAGCCAAAAATAATCATAAACATGAACTAAATATATACTGAAGCAAACAGGTTCCGCTCTGAATGCCACACTGGGTCCATGGTGTAAATCGATGATTCCGCATCATAACACGCAAATGTGATCGGTCAAAAACTACATAAGCTTCAACCAGGGCAGACTTACATTGAGATATTTATAATAATGCTTATGACAATCGAATTGGATCACGTTTCTAATTTTATAGACGATTTCGGACACTTTTTTGGTTTTAAAAGAAATAGATGGGTCATATCATATGCATGGGCCACTCTTTTTTCACAACTTTTTTAATAATCTAACTGGTAAAAACGAGATGAAAAATGACCCCAAAAAATTGAATTTGGTACTTTTTGAGAAATTTTTAATTTCATTCTTTTGAAGTGCAGACGGGCTGAAATTGAAAGAATATACGAAAAATGTAACACGTATACTGCAACGCAGCCGAAATTGAAACTCAAATAATGAAATAATTACTACCAATTCGATGCAACATTTGAAGAGAACTTGATCAAACTGTGAAAACTATTATTATCTTACTAATAAGTGTAAAGTAAAATGTGTGCAATTCGGATGTTAAATGACGTCACTACAATTTTTGCTAAACATTTGATCCAGTCAAATTTGAGTTCACAAGCTAGTTATCGACTTCGGCCTCAGATTTATATAAGTTATAGCGTACAAGAAGAATTGAGGCAACGATCAGAAGTGAACCTGGTTTTGCTGAATAGAAGGATCTACGGGAGTAAACTAAAAAAAATCAGGAGTCTAAGGTGCAAACGCCATGCCGAGGGATGAACGGAAGTTCGGTTGCACAATGTAAATGATTCGAGTATCGTATACCTAGGCAATCTTCGAGACTATAGCCTTATGAATAGAGCCTGTGTTAGTTACCATAAAAACCAAAAAAAATTCAAGCAAACCAAAAGCGGCTTACGCAACAGGTCTAATGACTGCCCATAAAACCGCCGGAAACCCCAACAAGGGCCAAGAACCTGGTATTATTGGCTATTCAATTAAAGCCAAGATCACCCTGTGAAAAATAAGAATCAAATAACAAATGATATGCATTTTCCGAAGAAAGATCTCGATATTCCAAATGAGTTGGAATATACTCAGAGGCACTGTCAGTATACGGAAAACATCAATTTGGCGGGAACATTAAACCATCGATTTTAAGCTGATGATACAATTAATACTCCTAATGGAACAAGGTGAACTGCGACTACACTTTCCCCTTGGAACCCGGAAAAGAAGTAAAACAACACTTCTAGTCTTGAAGTACAGGTCTAGTTTCGGGATCCATCCAGAAATTACGATATAAGGTAATCTCGATAAAAGACAGCGTTCCTCGGTTTTCGTACTAATGGCCAGAAAACATATAAATTTACCATAATATATGTGCTTCGGTGTCAACCATTCATAAGATCGTTTATAACAACATACTAAGCATGCAATGTTCAGCATAAGCGACAGAGAACGTTGAACAATTGAACAATTCAGTGGCCTATCCACACTATTAGGAATACAGTTTCTGTTCTGGATCCAATTCTAGAAACTTCAGGGATTCTGAAGAGGCCGAAAAATTAAAACCGGTAAACCCGAGAAGAAGAGACTTGGATGTGGATGTTGTGGAAACAGGTAAAAAAGCTTCATATTACCTATTCTTTCAAGTCCAAGAAACCATGCCCAGATGTTATTTTTCCGGTCTTTTGCAGAAGAGTCTGATGTTTATCTTAGATCACCATGCATACATATTTAGAATTTGTTTGGCTTTCGGGTACATTCAACAACCATAGAGAAATGTATAGATGGTTTCTACCACAAACGAGGTACGATCTTTCTAATTGTTTCCTGCTTTAAAGCCTATCTTAAATGTTTAGAACGCCTAGCAGATTGGTTCTTTCGGAGATAACTCTCTAATTTCTTTTGCAATTCATCATAGACAAAATACCAAAAACGCTATATCAGTATGGTACATCCCTTCATGAAGTCATAGGACGAAGTCACTAGTCACGAGTAGTTCGACGCCTTCTTGTGTGATGATTTGAACGATAATCGATTTTACTGTCAGGAAAATCCCATCATAGTACTTGTTTGTAAATATATTATATAGATGTCCTCAGCGATCACAGGCGAGTGATTTGTTAGTAAATCCTAAAAAACTGAGATGGTCCGTTTTGCGAGACGAATGATTTCAAAAAATTTAAATCTCCAAAAACAATGGATTCTACTCTCATCGCAGACATACTTGTTGGGGTCCGTTTGGACCCAAAGCCAAATGCAAGCATCATTTACTGGAAATGCGGAAATATATTAATTGGAAAATCATTGCGTATGAAAAAGAATGACGGTGACAAGACATTCTTTCGGGAAACCATGTGGTCTCATTAATACTGAAAGATATGAGTGAAAACATTATGTCCTATCTGACTTTTCAAATTGATGAGGGAATTGATCATGTTCTCCGGAGAACCAGTTAATGGTCGTCTAGATGAAGTGCATATCTGATCCTAATAAATCTGAGTTAACATATCCGCCTAGGCCATTCAATCCAAGACCGTTTCATCAACATTTATCTGTGGACATTGGTGGTTGAAAGTTCCGTCCAGCTTGA
The DNA here is from genome assembly GCA_932526605.1 of Nephrotoma flavescens. NCBI lineage: Eukaryota > Metazoa > Arthropoda > Insecta > Diptera > Tipulidae > Nephrotoma > Nephrotoma flavescens. The sequence goes on along the minus strand of OW052220.1, from coordinate 32,415,135 downwards.
TGAGATATTGGAATTTTGTTCAAAACTCAGAAATATTTATTCAATACTAGTCCTTTGAAACCCATTGGCCGGCCGTACAGAGGGACATCGAATTTGTATGAGAATTTAGTACTGAATTTAGTTAAAATTTACTAAGTTAGTTTAGTAATTTTTTGTTAATAGTTTTTATTTTGCAACACTTGAGTAAAAATGTCCGTCTGCAAGGACATCTCTGGTAGGCTCTCCAGGATGTTAAAATATCATTTTTTTATGGAATAATGTTTTCTGTTCTCTTTATCAAAACAAAGATATGTAATTTTTAACTCACATAGAAAAAATTCAGGTCTTAAAGGGCTGGAAAGCATTCTCCACCAAAATTCGTTAATAAATTACCGTGAGTTACGTCTAGCATTTTAAAATTGGAAAATCCCCTTCGCACCTCGAACGCCAAGAATTTGGCAAATTAAAAGGAATGTTTTTTAATTTTAATATGCTGGATTGTTTTTTTTTAATTAAAATGAGGTTTGAAATGAATTAAAAATTGTGGTTGGTTATAAAATCTACAAAAAATCTACATTTCGTCAATATCTCACCAACTAACGAGTTTTAAGACCACTAAACGTTTTGGGTGTACCATGCGAGATTTAAAAATGGAATTTATAAATTGGGCATACATGAACGTTTCAAAATCGTTCTAATTACTCTTGCCATAAATTTCAGTTGTACGAGTATCACTATAGTGCTTAGTCGTCAAATGATGTCAATAAAAAAAATTACGAAGTTCCATTTGGTTTTGCAGAGTACTCCGTCATTGTTGAGAACCGTTTCAAGCACTAAGTTATAGTTCAAAGTCTGAACTTAAGGAGGAATTTGTAGTTTTTCATGAAATTTCAGACGCTCTTTTGGATCCAAACAGACTCACAGTATCACTAAAGTTGATGTTAAATATCTGGAAAATACTTAGAATGACCGTTACATGCACCTAGTGCAGTTTTGAATAATTCAATTTACAACTCACCCGCTTACCGCTATTAGACCCAACGTAAATTCAAACGTTATATCGGAAACGTTTAAGAACAAGATCGACAATCAATATTAGTGCGGTCAACATCCAGACGGTGATTACTTTAATTTGATATCCCGATATAGTACAAATACCTTTTTTTCTTATCGACCAAAAAACCACTAAACACATTACTTTCATGCATATACAGCACAAAACGAATGATCAAATTAAAAATTCCGTCCTGTATTAGTTAATTACAGCATCCCGAGTGTTTCTAATCTAACCTTTATCAATTTAGAGCATTTTTCGTTAAAACTAAAAAAATATTCCAGAACCTTTCAAATTAAATATGGATTCAATCAAGTTATCGACGCGAAACAAAAGAGTTCAATTTTTGTTTGTGCGTATAGAATTTTCGTAATAGAAAAATAATAAAAAATTACAAAAGTGAAAATAAAAAATATAATAAAAAGTGAAATTAATTTGATAAAAAACAAAAGAAATTTAATAAAAGATAAACTAATAAAACGTAAAAAGATATTGAATAAACCTAAAAAGTGTAAAATTAGTGAACAAGCTAAAATAGGTAATGGCGGCAACCCAAGCCGTCCCATAAATATGGACGAAGAAACATCTGACGATGATTTTAAAGGCTACAATTTTAATGATAAGAAATTAAAAAGAAAATTAAATAAATCCGAAATTTTGCATGTACAAAGAAAATAAATTGAGTGAAACAATGGAAACAAACGGGCATGAGGAAATTAAGAAAAGCAAATTGGATGAGGCATCAAGTCAACCAACCATACAAAAAAAATCAGATAACAAATATATTAACACCGATAAGGGACCAGTCGAATACACCAAAATAAATGATTTCAGTGATTCTTACAAGAATTTTCAAAGAAAGCAACATAAAAACCAAAAGCATCATTGAAATAAATAAAAATATGGCAAGAATAGAATTCGAAACTTTTGACAAAGCAAATAAATGTATAAGGAAAGACGACCCAATTAATAAAATTTTAACCGAAAAAGAATAGAACGCCTTCAAAAACTTATACAACATGTGGAACGTGTGATCAGAGACTAGTAGGCGAATTTGAAATAAACGAAATAAAAGAAAACGTAACATGCGAGTTTCCGATCATATATGAAGAAATAATTAAAACATAGGACCGGTAAACAAAACCCTAAAAAATACGAACATTTTAAAACTGGAAATAAGAGCAAGTGAATTGCCAAAATAAATCTTTTTTTACGATGTAAAATTAAAAACTGCTACATACCGAAATTAAAATTCTGAGCATCATGCCTAAGCTATGGGCACATAAAGTGTTGTCGACCAAAAATAACAAGATGTGCTAAGTGCGCAAAACCTAAAAAAATGGACGAACAACACGAATGCCAGGAAAACCCAGAATGCAAATTCTGTGAAGGAATAGAGAATTATACAAATTCAAGAAACTGCAAACAAACACAAATCCAAATCGATATGATAAAAAACAAAACATCATACAGAGAAATCCTAGCGGTACTATAGCTACGAAACAAACTGCTCAACCAGGATATTAATGACTTCCAACAAATTAACACAAACGAAGAAAACAGAATGAATATATGGACTGATAAAACGCAAACACCGGAATTAATTCTAAAGGTACAAAGAGAAAGAATACTAGAATTACAAAACACCTTGAAGAAATTCATTCGACTAAGTGATAAAAGATACGATATACCAGATCTACTAACCATTGAACTAAAAGAGTTAGTAAATAATATAAAAACAAAATAAATGGAAAGTAGTATAAAAATACTACAAACATAATAAATAAAAGCATCATGATCCTATTAAACACCGGAAACCACACCAGACAAAATTTAAGATCGCATACAACATCAGCGATAGACATCTCCCTATGCACTACCGATATATACAATAAACTCGAATGGGACTGCAAAGAGGATGACTTAGGGAGACTTAGGAATAAAAGAAAATGAGAGAGCAGATAAACTAGCTAAAGAAGCAATAGAAAATCCCAACGAAATAATAAACAACCCAATAACCATAAAGGACTCGTATCAAATAATAGAAGAAACTATAAAGAAAGAATGGCAAATAAAATACAACAAAATTATCAATATATCACCTCCAACTAAACCATGGTATCATAACTCAAGTCAAGCAAAAAATTTAAACACCCAATGAAAATAGAAGACAATAACATATGTGAAGTATGCAACACACTGAAAGACAACGAGCAAACTAGTTAACCATAATTTTATTATTATTTTTATTTATTGAATTTCAAACATGTAAACATTAATTAAAAATATTGGTGGTGAGGATTTCGATTCAGACCTTAACAAATGAGATATAAAAAAAAAAACTTTCAAATCAGATTTGCGGTTTAATTAAATTGCTTAATTAATTGTTCGTGTGCTCACACTTTTAATTTGTGGTTAAACAATCGCGAGGCATTCGCGATACGCCGTTATTATAAAAGTATGTGATTACGAGAATTATATTTGTAGTGATATTTAAATTTTCAAACCGATTGGATTACTAAACTAAAAATCATATACACACCATGTGGATGTTAATTTTAACGTTAGCAGCTTTAATTTTCATTTGTAAGTAATTCAGTCGCGTTTAGAAGTTTTGTTAAATTTTATAAATTATTTCTATATTCTTAGTAACGCGAGTATCGGGTCAGTTTGACGGTAGTGCCAGATTTTGTGTTTATAATCGCAAGCCGGTATAATGTTTTATCATATAAATATTAAATGTGATTAATGGCGGATGTGAAGCTTGCAACATAATCCTAAAGCAACAAAAACACACACACATACAAAAATTTGTTAAATTAACAAAATAGTACACTGGGTAAAAAATTGTCACATACAACAAATTATCGAAACACCACAAATGTTTTAAATACTGAAATACATAAATTTAAACAACCATTCATTTAAAATAAAATATTTTATTCCCTGTAACACGTAAAAAACACTAGTGGCCGGTTGCATAGAAAAATGACTAAAGGCCGATTAGTTGAGCGCCAGTTAAATGGTTTATCTACGAAATTAGTTTTCGCAATCAGATAAAATTCAACGCAAACGTGATTAAATATATTTTATTCCTAGGAAATATTTAACGATTAGTTAAAAAGTTATTCAATCAAAATAATAATTTAAATATTTATACGCAACTTAAATATTTGCACGGAGTAAAATATATTTTAATCAAGTTTGCCTTGAGATTTTTCTGATTGCGAAAACAGGTTGGTCATTCTATGGTGCTGTATCACATTTGTGATATGAAAGTGTGATATAAAAAATTGTCGTAGCATGCTGCGGATTAATCATGGATAAATTGTGCATGAATTCCATCATGTCATATATTGTTATGAATGTAAGAGACCACAACTTCTGTTTTGTTTCCGCAAGTGTAAAATTTTTAATTACAACATATGTTTGTTAAACGTCATCCCAGTTTGTGTTTTTTGTTTATATCAGTGAAAATTAACTAAATAAATAGTTGTAAATAATTAATTTGTGTAGCTACCAATAATAATTAATTACTTAAATAAAAAAATTATTTCAAAAACTTTGCTCAAATATTTTTATACTATATTTACACCTCTTGTGAAATTTATTGTAAATGAAAAACAATCGTGGTTTTATTAATTGTGTTTACCAATAATAATTTTATTTAATTGTAGGTCATGGATTCAAGCAACCGCACATTGCATTTGAGTACTGGCATTATGGGCAGCGTAAACTCAACAAAGACATCAAGACAAAGTTCAATATTGCATTTTTTGTTTACATAGAAACGTATCACTTTTCTGTTCATTTACCGCTCAAAATTCATTACGTAGGGTTGTACAGAAAGGTGTTGAGATATAAAAAAGTGATATAGCACAATAGAATGACCACCCAGATTTCATATAAACCATTTAACTGGCGCTCAACTAACCGGCCGTTTGTTTTTTTTCTGTGCAACCGGCCTTTTTTTAAATTATAACTATATTGTTGATTTGTGTAAATAAACAAAAACTTCGAACAATTGAGTGACCACTGAAAAAAATATTGGCCAGCTTATAGAATTGTTTCGCGGATGTGGGTTATATGGCCAGTTAGCTTTGGAAATGCATGTTCATAAATTTGATTTAAATTTTAACCGTTCTTTTAACTTTGTTATAGTTTCGGTGATATCTTTTTTCTTCTCTTGCGATTATAAAGCAAAACCAAATCTAGAGGGCAAATCCGTCGCTATCTGCTCTTACGTCATATCTCGTTTTCATTCTATCACTGATCTTTGCGATATTGCTTCTTACATCATTATGAAGCCAGTTCATTTTCCTTCTTAGATCGGCTACGTATCTGTGCGACTAGTTGGATTACTGGCAATTCAAACTTAATATCATATGGTAGATGGAACTACCTGCCAAATAACACTGTTGGAGTTGACTTCGTTCCGCAGATGTTCTTCCAGTGTCCAGCTAAATCACTCTAAAATTCCATCTGATTGTGGATTTAACAGTGTGGTACGAGTTTTGTTTATGTTTTGCAGTTCTTAAAACACGGGTTCACAAATGTGTTGGTTACTGCCCGGGCTTCCTAAATAATAATCGGATAAGTTTCCACCCACTAGCTGAAGCAGCCAAAATATACCAGTATGTAACGCGATTACCATCTTTTGTTTCTGGAAACGGTCCGACGATGTAAATTACTATTCGTTCAAAATGGTACACCAACATTGTACTGCTGCGTTCTTCGCACAGGGCCTTTCTGATAATCTGCATCTCGTCGGTGTTCAGCCTTGACAGTGTAGGCTTGAAATCGTTCGATACATCTAGCCACTTGCCTCTTTGATTTCTTAAACTGCATCAATTATGCGAGTGCTGCATTATCCATCGGAAGGACACACTCTTGCCCATACAGATATTTGTTGAAATGTTTAACACTGTAGACCACAGCCAGCAGTTCTCCGCGTGTTAAACCTATCTCCGTGTGTTGCTAACATCTGCATCCAAAATGAATATCCTAATGGCCTGGGATACGCCAAAATAGAAGCGCCGCATAATTTCATCTTTAATCCTTCAAATGCTTTTAGATGATCTGTGTTCCACTAAAATGGTTGACTTTTTTGGTAAGGCATTAAAGAATTCGTGTAATCAACTTGCTTGGATCAGTTCACACATCATTACTTTAAACAATACTAGCTGAGTTACCCGGCGTTGCACGGGAGGTATATAATTCAAATACCTTCATTGGTATGCAAGAATTCTCTCTTTACATCGATGTAGTTGCAATCACATATGAAAAGAAAATTATAAGGAGCTGTATTCAGTAACGGGTGCCTTCGTCAATGCATCCAGGCGAACTTTTGTAATGATATTATTGGACATCCTGTTTGTGAGGATAGTTAATTAATTTTCGTTTGGTATTTGTTACCAATTGCCAATTAATTATACTCCATTTTTACAAACCTTCAAAGATCAAAGTTAATATTTTAGTTAATAATTTTTATTATAAAGCCTTTTGATAAACAATATTTTTGGTTTTTCCATTTGGTGTGTAAATAAATAAATTTGTTACCGTTCCCACTCTGGAGCAAGCAACATACAGTTGGCCATGTGAAAAGCATGAATTTTCCAAAATAACACCAGCTATTTTCAATAAGTGCCTCTGGGCTTTGTTGATTGTCATTGCAAAAGCAAGGCGTAATGGGAATTGTAGTCGCTTGAATTCAAACGGCAAATCGGTGGGAATCATAGGAATGCGCGGAATTAGCACATCTTCTCCTTTACTTTTACCGGTAATAATCGTTGCTTCAATCACATTCGGCATCAATTTCTTCACACAAAGCCGTGTTCCGTTGCACAATTTCGGTGGATCTTAATTTCGGTGCAGTATTATTGGTGAACCCTCTTTTAAAAATAGTATGTGTGGTGGAATACCAGGTGGCTCCAAAGAATTAAGAAACTCTATTGGATAATTGACGGATTGATTCACATCAGTAACCGTGTCGATAGATTTGTATTTCATTAGTTTGGGAGCTGGGAGTGCACGTTCCCACAGCCAATCATGATTTTTGAAGTTATTTGGCAGATTTAAGAATACTTCCATTGCCTTTAATGATGGCAACATTTGACAAAAATTAGGCGGGAACGATATCTCACATGTTACAGGGTCATTTGGCAATTTCCCGTTACCCATGTCCAAAAGCTGCCTGGCAAATGTTTTAGCTGTACCATCGTGATGTAAATTCACACGCATGTTTGTAGATAGTGTGATTTTCGTAACGTGTTTCCAAAGATGAGACTCCTTCAGGCAGGCATTAAGTTCATCAGCGGGCGTTGATCGTGGAATGACTTGCAAAGTTTGACGAAAATTATCTGCTAGTAGTGTTAGAGCTCCTCCCATTGGCCGGTTATTTTGTCGCAAATCGCGTAACGTACGATCAACCGCTTCAAATGCTTTTTTCATCGAGTAAAGTGGATGCAATTTCAGATGATGCAACAGCGAGGCCGATTGTATTCTGCTGTCTTACTTCAGCAAGTATCAAATTACGAAGAAATGTTTTCCCAGTGCCTCCGGGTGCATCAAGAAAAATAATTCCTCCGTTACCGTTTGCTATGTATTGCATCACTTTAGTGTTTGCCTGTCGAATACTAAGAGACTTTTTGAGTCTCAGCGAAAACTCGTAACTGACCAACGTCGTAATTTTGTTCTCGTAATAGATCTCTATCACGAACAATGTTTCCATGGCGTGTTGGTGCTGGCAACCCAAGTTGGGAAATCACTTTGTTATTAATGTATAAGCATGCATCCTCGAGTAATATATAAGTGCTTCATTAAATATGTCTGCTGAAAACTGTATTTCCACATCGGGAATTGTTCTACGTGCTTGCCAAAGTCTAACTCCATTAAGGATTTCTTTGTGCTTTTCCCTAAAGACCTTTAGGATCGGAAGGTGTGCATGTTGTTAATATGATTGCAAAGAGCTTGCGTATTTATGCTGGACGACACATAAGACATGCTTCGGTTAGTGTTCTATCCCAGTGTTCATCATTTTCAAGTAAGCCCAGTTTAAGACATGCCTCTCTGTAGGTTTGACATAGTTCGCCATTTACAGTTCTCAGTGCTTGAAAAGACGTTGGTTCTCTTACTTCATGAAGCAGCATTCTCAGAAAATAATACTCCGTATTGTTAGGATGAACATTATAAACTCGTCCCAAGGCATCAGAACCACGTATTCCAGGGTACTCCCGAAAAATTGTGCCTTACTTTCTTCTGAAAAACTGCTTCTTCGACGTGTTCCATGTATAATATTTTGGAACTTCATGATACAGCAACGTTTTTACGAAAAGGCTGTTAATGTCGTATTCGTTAGCTGCGCAGCTCTTTGTAACATATTTTCTTCCGTAAAGTAAACTCGTTGTCCATTTTCTAAGTGTACACTAAGATGTTCAACTGTTGGATAACGCTCGTGAATATTAAAACGCAGAATTCGCCAGACAGCTTCATTACTGCTGATGTAACGTCCTATTTGAAATTGCGTGACTTCATCGAATTGTGAATTTGTATTCGAAAGTCCAAAAATTGCCATTTCACTGCCTTTGTTGACGTATTTACAGATATATTTAATTGACTTAACCGAGTTGCACTACTCAACGTTAATATGGGCTTTAAATATTTTCGACAGTAAAGGAGTGTAAGGAACAATCCAGCTATTATGCACATTGTTTACTTTGATAGTGGCTGTGTGTCTTCCGTCATCGGGTTTTCGTCTCCGGTATTGTGGATATCCGTCGTCACCAGTTTGTGTTTCCTGGTACATCTTTCGGGGATATTTTTTCGAACACTTTTCGTCTTTCATGCAAGGTGAATTGGGATTCACGACTCCACATGGCCCATGTATCATGTTTTTACTAACGAATTCAAAAAGTATCGGATCTTCTTGGGGATTGGGTAATTCAGCTGATATAACACTATCAATTTGAGTCGGAGTAATCTTGTCCTTTAACCAAATCAAAATGTGAGCATGTGGTAGGCCTCTTTTCTGCCATTCTATAGAATACATCCAGCAGCGAGTTTCTCCATAAATATGATTTTTAGTTATGAGGTTCATGAGATTTATGAGTTTCTGTTTGAAAACTGTAGCTGTCAGATCATGCCTATGGGTCGATGATTGTTATAAATAGATCAGGACGTCCAAATCTGCTGGTAATATGACCTATTTCCCAATGTCAGCAACGTTTGAATCATTTGCAATTGCAAAGTGAATATATTCCTCGGAACGAAGTTTTTTCTGATTTAAGCTAATGAAAAGAAGTCGTTCACTTTCGATTTTAGCATACATATCAACAATGAATTGGTGAAAAAGTTGACGGCACTTCAGGATGTGGTTTGATTGTTGTGCTCTAATCATAATACGATACGCATAAAAATTCATGCAGGAAACCCTTTTCGTCATCGCAGCACTTGTTGTTGGGTTAGTTTGAATCACGTTGAAATGATAACCATCTTCTACTTGCCAAAACAGTATTGGATACTGCATCATACGATCTGTGTGTTTCAGTAACACGCTGTAGGCTTTTATTTTGTCTATGGATAATAATATCACGTTGGTTGAAATCCGTTCCGACCATAACAATAGCAACTTTGTTGATTGTTGGAGCATTGAATTGTTTTTTATGTTGACCAGACGGTGTTTGTCTGCTCGAATAACTACTCTGTGGCCATCTGATGGCATTTGCTCCAATGTAGTTTTGACTAAATTTACCAGATGATTGCGTTCATGGAATAAAATCTGTAAACTTGATATTATTTCACGTTTTGTTCTGGGACTAATAGCACAACGTTGATAAGTCTCCTCCTTCTCGGTGCCCATAAAGTAAATTTGTAAAAACTTGGAGTCGTTGTTAGAGAGAGGAAGACGTGATACAATTTTATGATAAATTTGTCCTTGTACTTTAAACGTGGGCATAAAACCTCCATCCTTAACAATTTGGGTTGCTCCAAAAGATCTCATTTGAAAGCATGAGTTGTATTTTCGAATATTTTGTAGAAAATATCTGGATAACTCAGTAGTTCCGGAGACGTAAGCTAGAAGAGGTTCAGGTGGATCACCCAGAGGAGTCAAATTCACTTTTCCATTTGAACAACACATTCCAGGCGATTCATTGTGAAACTTTAAAGCATGACAATACAAACAAATGTTTTCCATTTGCCCAATTGTAAACATTGTAATCATAGTCTTTCTCGTAATTGAATGCTGCTAACTTTAAATCACCACTAAAAGTTTCTATTAATCGTCCATATCGTAACCGATCGACTTCCAGCCGGGCCTCACGATGGTTCAATGGTTTCAGTAGCTCTAGAAGAAGATATCCTGCTTCGAACGTTTGCAAGTCGTGTTTCGCGCTGTTTAGTTGTTTCATTAGCTCTAGAAGAAGACACCCTTGCGGCTCTAATCTTCTTCGACTTTGCAGTTACCTGCCCAATTGATCTTTTTTTTCGGTGGCATTTTTAAGAAAAAATGAAACGTGTGGCTAATTAATCAGGAATGATGGGCATTCAAAACAGAAATTAGTATTAATTTATTAAAACGATTTTAATGTTCCCTTCGATACGTTTTACCGCGAACTGTGGTTGAAAATGACATTTCTAAAAACAAAAGAATTTTTTTCAAACAAAGGCAGTTTTACACGTACAATAATTTGAATCCAAGGATGTTTCTTGTAGAAGATGATATTTTCAAATATAAAACGCTTGTACTTTTCAAAGTAAATCAGTTTATACGTACAATATTTTTTAGTACATTTCCTAGAATTGATTTTATGAAACAATCATTGATTATTTAAGTAATAAACTAAATAAAGTAATAAACTATTGTCGTTTAGTATGAAACTACTATTTTCATTAAAAGCCGCCGGTTGCAATAATGGATATTTGGATTATTAGTATGGAGAATATAAGTGTTCAGAGATTTGTCTTTAGTTAAAGTGATGAAAGATTGTCTTAAATTTAAATTAATAAAATTAATTTGAATAATTAAATCAGTTATAGTAGAGGTATGATTTGTGTATAACAATCGCACGCTAGATATCCTTTTTGGTGCCTAAATTTGTGGCTAAGGCGTTATTTCGGAACATTTAAATAATTATATCTATAAGCGCAAAAATTAATTCTTGATCCAGGGCAGACTTCCGGATTGGAGCATGTCACTAATTTCATATAACCCCTTTCCTAAAGTCATTCCCGTCAAAAAATCTTAAAAAAATTGATTTGAGAAAAAATTTGTACCGCAGCTCATAGACCCGGGGTTCAGCCCCTTCAAAAGTATTGTGGGCTTGGTCCTGAACATGCAATATATACATGGTAAAAATTTCATGGCGATCGGTGAAGCGGCTAAGGCGTTATTTCAGAACAATCAAATAATTGTATCTTTACATGTAAAAATGAATTTTTGATCCAGGGGTGGACCCCCCAAATTTGAACATGTCTCTTATTTCATATAACCCCTTTCCAAAACTCATTCTCGTAAAAAATTAAATTTTTGAAAAAATGTATACCATGGTGCCTGGACCCCGGGGTCCAGCCCCTTTCACAATATCGCAAGATTGGTCCTGAACATGCAACATTTGCATGATAAACATTTCATGGCGATCGGTTGAGCGACTGAGAAGTCATTTTGGAATAATCAAATATTTGTATCTATACATATAAAAATGAATTTCTGATCCAGGGCTGGGCCCCTCGGATTTGAACATGTCAGTAATTTCATATAACCAGCCCCATAAACTCATTTACGTGGAAAAATTTAAAGAAAATTAAAATTTTCGAAAAAAATTGTACCGCAGCCCCTAGACCCCGGGGTCCAACCCCTTCCAAAATATCGTAAGGTTGGCTCTGGATAAGCAACTTGTACATGGTAAAAATTTCATTGCGATCGGTTGAGCGGCTGAGATGCCCATTCGGAACAGACAAACAGGAATTCGAATAGTCAACTTGTTGACGTGTTCATCAAATGTGAGGACCAGCCATGTTTTCCAATTTAGGCCGCTTAGAACTTGCTCCATTGATCTCTCAAATGGCATAATCCAAACTGCATTACCACAAATGGACAAAGACCGTTTTCAGCAGAAAACGCTATTTTCTCTCTATCAACATAGGGTAGATTGCTACTTGCCAATATCCGCTTTTCAGATCCAAAGTACTGAATTTTTTGGCCATTTGTAAACTACTTAGTTTAGTTTACGGTAATCAACACAAAATCGTATTGTCAAATCTTTTTCTGAACAAGAACCTATAGCGAACTTCTTGGGCTGCTAGACTACTCTATTATTCCACCACGTTCCATTTTTTTAGTTAATTCGGATGTACTCTGCTGCTTTGCGAACGTTTACTCATATTGGTACTTACCGGATTGGAGTAGCGTTTCCTAAGTAGATTCTACGTTGCACAATATGTATTAGTTTCTCCTAATTCGACATTATTAAAATTAAATACATAATAAGGTAAGCGAATCGGTGAGCGTATGATGTTATTCTGGCTATGGTTTGATGATCGACAACATTGCTTCGACTGGCAGTTGATAATATAGTTAATTTCCTCAGCTGTCACTACCCATGGTTACTTCTTCCTGGATTATAAATATTTGTCGTACATAGTCACCGCCAATTTTCGCGTACATGACTTTCTCGCACAGTAACCCGCCCACAGTTGTGTGATTTTAATGGTGCTCTTGGCAGTTTCTAACTTACGCCCCTCAAAACTAGTGTAATCTAGTTTTCCGGGTCCATGCTTATTAAATGATACAAGTGCTTTCTCTTCTCGTCTCGTTCATCTTACTGCCTCATATTAGCTAGTTACTTACAATCCCTCATGTAAAGCCCGGGTTGTGGCCATCGGAAACATCGAGACGGAGATCGATTTCTTCCGTTACCTCGAAAAGCTGGCCTTGTGCAATTTTAGCGTGTCAGTGGCCAAACTTGCTCTAGCTGCGTCATATTCACAAGATATTTTCGTAGTATTTTTGTCGCAATTTTTTTTTTCTGACATACTATGGTAAACAGTTGATGTACATTTTTTCAAAAACAAAATTAAATTGGGAATATTTTTTCTATCCAATTTAGATACGAAGAAAATATTTTCCAAACTATAAAAATTTAGATCAAACATGATTCCTCAGAAGGCCAGAAAATGATATTTTAGACAAAAATGCTATGTAAATATTTTTCTTAATTCCTTTTTTCTATACAAAAACCAGAATCTATCTGCAGGTCTTGCATGCTTCCACGCGTAGTTGTCGCTTGCATCGGAGTTGAACTTTGCATAGTGCTCTGACGTGTGTCTGCCCGTATTTTAGTTCCAACTCAGTCATAGCTCCTTTCTGTTGTGGCCACAGTTTTTAAAACATCTGCTGCTTTCCCACGAAGGGCCAAAATGAGTGCATTGAGCTGCTCCATGCGCCTAAACAAATGTGCTGCACCGCCGCTTGGAACTGAACTTTAAAATTCTCGAATCGAAGTCTTTAAAATTCCCCTTGAGGGGAATATAGAGGGGAGGTAGGTCTCTAGTTGCCTAATTTAATTTTTCAGAATCCTTGAACTGGCTATCTACTTTTACCTCGAAAAACTTCATTTCTTCTATTAGCTTTTAACTTGGATATCCAGGGCATGCTGAACTTGATTGAGCTCCTGGTCAAACTCGGCAAACAGCGCACTTTGTTCTGCACGTAGTGCATCATATCTCCCATGCATGTCCAAAAAGGTTTTCTGTTGTTCGGGAGGTTGCCTCATTTTTCAATGCTTCTTCCCAAGTCTGGACTTTCTAATTGCCTTCGGTTAAAAGCCCGAAGCTCTGTATAGATTTTCCCTCAACTGCCGTAATGTAAAGGTGTTTCGATTTTTAATCATTGTATTTGCAAGATCTTACTTCTGATCCAAATGTTACGAATTTCGGGCGTTCGATATGGAATCGTTCCGCAAATTCATTTTAACTGTTACGGTTAAATTACAAATGTGTCTGTGTCCCAAATTGGTCGCGCTTATATGCTTGTCTATCGCTATTCGAGATTATTCTTTTGACCGCACCAATTGATTTGCTTGTGTAGAGTGCAATTCGTCACAGAATATTCACACTTCATATCGGCAACGGTTCGGTAAAAAATCTACAATCAGTACGAGTGCGGTTAAAATCCAGACGATGAACTTTACTTTAATTTGATAGCACAAATGCGCAGAATTTCTTTTTCTTATCGACCGAAGAAAACGAATGATCAAATTATAAATTCTGTCCCTTATCACTTAATCACAAATAAACATCAGAATGATTAACCCCATAATTGACAGCATACCGGCGTTTCTAATCTAATCTTTAACATTTTCGATCAATTTCTGATCAAAACCCTCCAAATTAGATTTGCGGTATTTAAATTTGTTAATTAATTGTTCGCGTGCTCCCTCCTTTTAATTTGCGGTTAAAAAACCGCGAGACATTCTCGATTCGCCATTATTATAAAAGTATGTGATTACGAGAATTATATTTGTAGTGATATTTAAATTTTCGAACCGATTGGATTACTAAACTAAAAATCATATACACACCATGTGGGGGCTAATTTTATCGTTAGCAGTTTTAATTGTCGTTTGTAAGTAGCTCACCATATCCGCCTGTACAGAAGTTTTGTAAAATTTTCTAAATTATTTTTATGTATTCGCAGTAACCCAAGTATCGGGACAGTTTGGGGGTGGTGCCGGATTTAGAATTTATAATGGTATGCCGGCATATGGACATGTTGCCGCGCCCAAACCAAAGACTGGCTCATGTCCACCCAAATTAAAAAGCTCACTCTGTAAAAGTAATTGCAAAATTGATGATGAATGCATTTTGGAGGAAAAGTGTTGCGCAACCGCATGTGGTAGCACGATTTGTGTACCACCAATGACAAAAATCGATACGAGAGGTAAATTTTGAATCGTTGTCCACGACGTATCTAAATATAACGGTAAATTTTATTTTTATATCTATACTTAATATAATATAGTTAAAGGTGGATACTGCCCAAAAAAACCGAAAGGACCATGGATATGTAACAATTTGTGCACGACCGATATGGATTGTGAAGGAGTTATGAAGTGCTGTAAAAATAGGTGTGGGGCAATGACTTGTATCAAAGCAGACTTGTACTTTACTGGTTAATCTAATTATTTATCAATCAGTGCGATAATAATTTTTGTGTTATATATTTTGTGTGACACCGTGTAATTTACATATATAAATAAATAAATATCCGTGTATTTCTGATATAAATACCACGGTCTTTTTATATTCCGTTTAATCGAGTATTTTATTTTCGACATGTTAGTCGTGAAACCAAACGGGGGACTACGCAGCCCAAAAAAACCGAAAACCGTAAACTGTCTGTGGGAATCATTTAAAGAGACATGGTTGGAATTTTCGAATTCTAGTGAGGTGCACGGGATTCGATATGTGATGGATCCGGACGGTACACTCGTTACAAAAGCCTTATGGATAATTATTGTGATTATAAGTTTTATTACGGCTAATGTGCTGGTGAGCACTTTTTGGAGCCGTTACCGAAGTAATCCAACGCGAATGAATGTTGAATCAAATCATGCATCAATTGAAGAGATTGCATTTCCCGCGATTACATTTTGTAGCACAAATTTGGTTAGTCTTATAAAGGCACGGGAGTTTGTAGACACTTTGTAGGTTGAAAAAAAAAACATATTTTTAATATTCGTGTAAAATTTATATTTAATTATTCGTACGCAGAGTGCTACCCGAAAATGTAACCGATTCAATGGTATTGCAGTATTTTGAGCATACAGCCGGATTTGCACATCGTGTCGATTACGAAACAGATGATTTGGATAAATTACAAGAAGTATTGATCGCAAATCGGTATGATGTTGCAACGACCATGGAACGAATGCGTATATCATGCCGTGATATGTTGTTTAAATGTCGCTGGGAGGATCAGATAATTGATTGCATGAAAATATTTCGCCGATCGATCACATTCAATGGATATTGCTGCTCGTTTAATAAGGCCGCATATAATAAACGCGATTTTAAACCACTAAAACCACGATATTTTGGTATTGGAAATGGCCTATCGGTCATACTACAACCGAATATTGATCCGGATGCCATATCAAAAATATATTCTGAAGGTATTCAGCTACTAATTCACGAGAGTAATACGTATCCGAGTGATACGACGAATCAAAAAATGTTAGCCCTTCATGCTGAGACGGCGATAAGTATTAAGCCGTCGGTTACGTGGTGTTCAAATCAAGTGAGAGCGTTATCGATTAGTGCCCGGGAGTGTGTATTCCCTGAGGAATATACTTTACAGTACTTTGCACAGTACCGCGAGCCCAATTGCGAAGTGGAGTGTCGCATGACAAAAACAATGGAGAAATGTGATTGCTTGCCGTATATATATCCGAACTTTATAAATTTTCCAGTTTGCAATTTCTCACGAATTGAATGTTTGGTGAATCATTATTGCAAGTTTTAAATAATCATTGCACTTCTGTTACGACAACTAAATTCGGTTTTCTTTTCAGTCGAGCTACACGAAACGCAGAAGTCAGCATTAAATTCGTCTTGTAACTGTCCAGCAAGTTGCAATGGTATATTTTATGATATATTTACCGATTCAATGCCGTTGGTTATAAATAACGTAACGATAGATAATTTTTAGTACGCGACAAAATCTTTTCAGATCGTTCAAATAATTTTTAATCGTACCCATACATAATTATTTTTCAGTAATGGTGTAAACGATTCGCATTTAGTAGTGCATGCTTTTATGGACGGACAAGTCTATAAGCGTATGAGACGAGATTTGTTAACTAATATTATTGGTTTGGTTGGTATGTAGTAGCGTGAACTTACCATAATAATTGCACTGCTTTACCATAACGTTTATAATTTCAGCAAATTTTGGCGGAGTCTACAGTCTCTTTCTCGGTCTAAGCGTAATCGGCTTGTTTGAGTTTATTTACTTTTTAACCGTTCGCCTGTACAAAAATTATCAAATCATAAAACTCGGACAAAATCAAAATTCAACGGTTACCAAATCGAATACGGTCTCAAAATTTCATAAACAGAAAATGAAAAAACGTTTGAACGAAAAAGCGGCAGACCACAAAGGTGCAACGGATCATGCTCCAAGCTATGATGAAATAATGCGATTAAAACCTTTTGCGAGTACAACAATTAATGATCGTCATGATGGAAAGTTATTTAAAAATGAAATCGTTACTCACATGTAAATTAATTAGATTTTTTTGGTTGGTGTTTTGTTCATAATTAAAAATCAATTGTAGGTGTTAGAATTTTCATTTGTAGTTTTTCTGACTGCGTGCATATAATTATTCATGATTGTTTAACCATTTTCAATTACATGAAAATATAATTAATTTTATCGTTTTAAAATTGTATATACTTGTTACGGATGGCATGAAGCCAACGCGCAGATTTCTCATCTAAACACGCAGAGACCTCTCTCACGGTAGTTTTGCCAACATCTCAGGGGTTTGGGTCCAATAACAATAAAAATAAAAATAAAATTAAAAACAGAAATTAAATTAAATGACACCAGAATTCCTCGACCGAAACTTGAGGAACCGGAATAAATTTAATAATGACTGGGTGTGCCCACCCAGGAACGACCGGATCTTTCCGAGCGACAAGTACAAAGTCTCCAGGTCTCCAGGTCTCCAAAACCAACGGAGCAGTGGCGGAAGGAGGGAAAGAGGAGGGCTGCCCAACAGGAATGATTCCGAGCGCGAATCCAACGTACACCCCGGTCGCGTGCACGGCAACCGTAATTCGGTGCTCGATCACAAATTATATAAAAATTGAAAAACTAATAAAAAAATTGAAATTTGGGGAAAAATATGAAGAAAAAAACACAAAAAAAAGTTGTACCTTTGGACCTCCTGGAGGTAACCAGAAGGGGCAACCTTGGGTTGCGGTGCCTTTCACCAATACCAACATAAAAATTACAAATTGCCGGTTGGCCACCTGAAGGTGGGATTGGGCGTATTCGTCACTTTGGAAATAACCAGACACCGTTGGGCGTTTTCCCGCCTTTGGTAATAACAAAAATATATCCCGTTGTGCGTTGGCGCACCTTAACCGTAAGAAAAGGTGAAGTGGCGTTAACTGGCCACCCGCAAAATCTCGTTGTGCGTCGTTCGCCGAAACCGAAGATAATATTGTTGGGCGTTAGCCCGCCTTAACCATAAATCAAATTTGGCCTCGATATGATCGCCCAAATATTGTTGGGCGTTTTTCAGCCTTTTACCGAAAATGAAACGTTGGGCGTGTTCCCGCCTTTCATCGAAAATGCCGGATTGATAGGCTGCCGAAAATGTTGGGAGTCTTCCCACCGTAAATAAAACCGTAAATAAAATATTTGACGGTGTCTCGCCAAAACGTAAATAACAGTAAATAATTCGTGGAATGCGGCAAGCCTCAATTGGCTGCTCGCGAAATGTGAGTGGCAAGTACACTGGTGGACCTGTATCGATGCGGTATGGTTATACAGGAACACCACCAATAACTTCCAATAAATATCACAAGAATAAATTCAACGACTTTTCGTGGTAAACTTTGTTACGACTTTTTTTTGTGCCATAACAATCATTTCCCTACATACGACCATTCTTAGTATTTTACTTCTATGGCGAATTTTGTGTTGTGACTGATAGCAATGCTACCTGTGTACGAACACGTGGCATTGATTGTACTAAAATATTTTTTCACTATGTTGACGTTTTTCTCTTAATTCTCGTATTTCTCCCTACCATAAGGCCGCGCGATCATCGATTAAAAGAGAGAGAGCGAGATAAATGTGCATCGGGCGTGTGCGAAGCATTACTAAAAGTGCAATGCGAGGAGCTTGTGTAACCAGCGCACTCTGTTTGGGGAATGACTCAGTTTCAATAATACCACAAAATTTCACATTCGGAACCCATTCCATTTTCTTCATAATAACCTAGTGGATTAGAAATGGCTGAGATTTATTCATGTTGGTAACGTTCAAGAGCAAAATTTATATAAGAATACCGTTTTCAGAAATGGCTTAGTTCTAATTAAATTGACTTTTTTTGAGAATCACATGCAGTTCTTACAAGGGAAAGCCATTTTTATCATACGCACTGAGTTTAATATCAATTTTCCAAGAAGTGGTTAAGTTAAATTAAAATTGACCAATAACACCAAATAAATTTGCCAAGATATTGTGTTTTCTTATTTAAAATATAAGCCAGAAACCAATCAATCAATCGGTTCCATGCATAAAATTCATTGTTAACCCACTCAAATTGGGTGATTTCGGTGATCATGGAGCCACATCAAGAATTAATTTTGAGAACCTTAAAAGAGCGTAAATTTTCACAAATCAAGAAAGTAACTAAATATAAAGCAACAACCATAAATGTTCAAAAAATCTTGACACAACTGGAGCATTAAATTATTTGGGATGTTGGACTTTTCAAATATTAGATAAAGCTTGGTTCCGAGCTAAAACTAAAATTGTAAATTACTTGACATCAGTCAATTGACGATATTCCCTCTTCTATTCTGAAGGAGTACGCTGAAATTTTAACAATTCCATTATGGTATCTATTCAATCATTCCTTAAGCACCGGCGTGTTTCCCGAAAAATGGAAAATTTCAAAAATTACTCCAATTTTTCAATCGGGTAAATGTGATGATATAACATGCTACAGAGGTATATCAACTACATCATCAATTCTGAAATTATTTGAGTTAGTATTAAGCAACAGTTTTTAATCCACAATTGCACGTCATATATCAATAAACCAGCATGGGTTTATTATGCCTGGCTGATCCACATCGACTAATCTGATTGAATTCACCAGTAAACTTATTAACGAGATAGAAAAACACCTTCAAGTTGATGTAGCGTACACGGATTTCAGTAAAGAATTTGATTCTATCTGTCATCATAAAGCACTCCAGAGTTTATTCGATTTTGGGTTTTCTCTCGATTACATAAATTGGTTTAAGTCATATTCAGAACTTAATTGTATCGATTGTATAGGGTTTTCCAATAAGAGTGATATGATTTCTTAAAAAAACGCACTAATTGTTAAGGAAATTGAAATATTTTTTGTTTAATGTGAAGTACAATCGATACAATTAAGTTCTGAATAAAACGTCATTCAAATGGCCTCCACGACTTCTTCTGCAGGAACGAATTCGATGAACCCAATTTTCGAGTACTTTTTCCACTAAATCAAGTTGTATATCATGAATAGCACGTTCAATATTGAGTTGTAAAGCTTGACGAGAGTTTGGTTTATTGCTAAAGACCAATGACTTCAAATAACCCAGCAAGAAATAGTCTAATGGTGTTAAATCACAACTTCTTGGAGGCCATTGGAACCTTGTTGGAGTCTTGTTGGAACCAAATGTTGTCAAGATCAACTTCTTCCAATTTCGCCCATAAAAAGTTGGTTATCATCGATCTATACCGATCTCCAGTGTCAGTAACGGTGTTACCAGCTTCATTTCGAAAAAATACGGACCAATGATTCCACCAAACCAAAAACCACACAAAACTGTCATTTTAGGTGAATGTAATGGTTTTTCATGAATATAATTTATGGATTTTCTTCGCACCAGAATCGACAGTTTTGTTTATTTACCGCACCACTAAGATGAAAGTGAGCCTCATCGGAGAAGATGATTTTCTTAAAAAAATCGTTATCGTTTCCAAGTTGTTCCAAGGCAAAATCAGCAAATTCACGTCGTTTACGGTGGTTCAATGGTTTCAGTTCTTGAGTGAGAACAATTTTATACGGATGCAAACCTAAGTCCTTTCTCAAAACCAGCCAGGTTGTGGTTTGAGACAGTCCCAATTCTTGAGAACGTCTTGGAATCGACAAATTGCGGTCTTCAGCCACACTTGCCTGAACGGCAGCAATATTTGCATTACTTCGAGCGTTTCTTTGTCTTATTGGCACTTGAACATTATGTAAAGAAAATGTACGCTCAAAATCTTCAACAATTCGACGAATAGCGAGCACGCTTGGACGATTATAACGACTATAAAATGGCAAAAGCGCACGAAAAGTTGCAATTGGAGAACGATTATTTTGATAAAAAAACTGAATAATTTGTAAACGTTGTTGACAATGAAACAAAAAATGACGGATGACATGACATGCATGACATATATGGCCGAAACGTCACTTAAAAATCATATCATTCTTATTGGAAATCCCTATTCTTCAGATTAAATAAAAAACATTTCAATTTCCTTAACAATTAGTGTGTTTTTTTTAAAGAAATCATATCACTCTTATTGGAAACCCCTTTAGTAAGCGAGGGCGACTTTATTTTTTCCACTACTAAGTAGTCGTAGAAGGCACACCAACCATTATGGTTTTTTGTTGATAAGAAAATTAATTTGATAAGGGAAACACTTGTTCTTTAATTATATAAACTACATAGAAGTTGCCCGAACTTTTTATTGAATTGTGGTAAGCGTAAATTTAGAATGACACCGCATTTTGTTTTGTTATTTGAAGTTTTAATTTTGTTGAGTCAAATAGGCATTCAACTAAAAAAAAATGGAGAATGACGATTTAATCGGCACGCCACCTAAAATATGTGAGATAGTCAAAAATATAACAGACCAGCTGCTGCCCCAAAAATCGAGAGATATTTATATAAATTATCATTGAAAAATTTAAAATTTGGTGTAATAATAAAAGTGTTATTTTTTTATCGCAAAATCTACTTAGAAATTACTATGATGTTTTCACTGCATTACAGTTAAAAACTACTTTACTACTTAAAATCTACTTTATCAATATGGGGAATAATCATAATCTTCCTGCATTACATCATGCATTACTCCCTAGCATTACATCTAGTGTTCATTTTTCATTATTAACTAGTGGTCAATAATAAAATAATATTATTAACCACAAGCCAAGAAATTTTGTTTCTCAGACTACTAAAACACATAATAATGATGCCTTCTACGGCTGGTAGTGAAAAAAAAGATTAAAGTAGCCGGCGAAAAATTGAAAGCAAATTGTATTCCGATTGGGGAAATTGCTATCGGTTTGACCTTCTTTATAAATTCTAAATTAGTTTGTATTATTTGGATAGCTCGTCCTCTTTATACTGATATCTCCAGCTGTATTGATGAATTCAATGTGCTTTTGGAAGCCCTATCCCATTCAAACCTAATTTTCATGGGTGAACAACATTGACTTTCTCAAGCAGAATTCAATATTAGATATACTGCTGCTTTTATTATCGGAGCGTGGATTGGATAATATATTGGGACCAACACGAATTACAAATACCACAGCCACTTGTATCGATAATGTACTGCACAGATTTGATCAAAGGTATTCTCCTGTAGTTTCTTACAGTGTATTAGACTTAAAAATTTCAGATCATTGTTTAATCGAAATTAAATTATCAGCAACTGCCTTTAACACCAAATTTACATAACGAAGAACATCGGGAGCTTTTCAGATCGATTTTAAAGAGCTACAGCAACTATTATTGTATGAGGAATGAACTGGGGTTTATTTTTGCCGAGATGCTTCTAAGGCCTACGGAAATTATATTAAAATCTTTAAAGGTCATATTAAAAAATGCACTTCAATTAATTTGTTTCCCAAAAGATCAACGAAGTTAAAGCCATGGATGTCTGATGATTTATTGAGATTAGAAACATTATAGCTTGACGCTGTGTGACTCTGTTAACCTACAAATTGACATAACCAAAAAAAAATTGTATTCTCAAGAACTCAACAACAATGCGGTAGTGATGCTCGTAAATATTGGGAAACGAAAGTGAGTTAACGAAATAATAAGCGGACATGCTGGACCAGTTGAAATTGAAGAAATCATTGATCATAGAGGTTGCATAACATATAGTTCAGTGCAAATAGCCAATGAATTTAAAGAGTTCTTTACGAGTGTTGGTGATGCAAATGCTACTAGTCTCTCCTTGGATGAAACTGACAAAAATAGATTAATATGTCAGTATTACCAATTTATTGATAGGTGCGTTATTTCGGAAATTTCATCTGGGGAACTCTATTTTACCATTCTTCTGCTAAAAAATAATTCAACTCCTGGTTTGGATCGTATTTCCAATAAAGTTGTTAAAAATGACTTGGTTGGGGCTTTTCCTGCATCGTTAAAGCGAGCCTTAGTTGTTTCGATCACTACTTTCTGTATTCTCGAAAATATTTTAAAAAGCTGTAAAAAGTAGGATTGTTTCATTTCTATACACAAAAGTGATTTCCTCTCTCAATATGGTTGTAGGAAAAATAAAAATACTGAACTAGCTATTGTGTCCTTCCTCGAATAACTGAATATATTGATAAGGGTTCAAAGAACCAACCCTATTATATTATAGATTTAACTAAAGCTTTTGATAGAGTTCAACATAGCACAATGCTAAAAGAGCTATATTGTTGTAGATTCAGAGGGATAACCCGGGATTGGTTCCACTCGTACTTGAATGGGCAAACACAATTGGTAAGAGTAAATCGTCAACTAAGTGATGAGCTACCGAATAATGTGGGAGTGGTCTTTATTATTTTTAGTATATGTAAACGGAATATTTCGACAAAAATTTTGAGGGTCTCGAACTGCTTTTGCTGATGATTTTTCGTTTACATATGCTAGTCCAAGTTTTCAAGATAATATCACGCTCATAGATCATAATATAAATACTATATTCATTTGGTTGAAAGCTCCTAGTTTGAGTCGCAAAATGAAATTGTTACATTTTAGGGATACCCTATTTGAATGCAGCAGAAACAACAAACGCAATTCCCTTCTAATGATTGCTTCTTAGTTAACACAGTTGATGAATTTCGATATCTAGGTATATTCTAATAGATCGAGTCTTAAATTGGAAGCGCACACACAAGGGTTGAAGTCCTAGACGATTATTGGTCTCTAGAAAAAAATGTATGGTTTACAGTTATTTTGTGTACAGTTATTTACTTTGCATAAGCTGACTAAATTTTGCAATTTGGTATATCATGTTGAGATAGTACTATGCTATATCCTAAATACGTGCGACAAAAACAGTTAATTAGAATTGTGTGCTTCAGACCATCATTTTCGGTATCGTTCCCATTATTTCGACATCTCATCATAATGCCCGTATACGTTTTCAAGGTTCTTAGAATATTTTATATCAAAAGTGGGAATAATTTTGTGACTCATGCAGGTTATAATCTCAGATCGAGTCATACCTTTTGTTTTAAATTTTAAATTAAGAATATGTATTTATATTTATTTGTGCAATTATTCTATTAATGATGAATGAAAAGTAAATTGTTTTTATGTTTTATTTAAGTTAAATATTTTATTGTAATTTAGAATCTGGGAACCAGTCACATGATCTATTTGATTCAATGGTTCACTTATCTTACCATCTAAATTCTCTTAGTTTTAATAATACTGTACTAGTATTTTATTTATAATAAAAATAAATTTGGTATGAATTTAATAAAAAAAAATAGCTGATTTCAAGAATACGGCTCCAGCGCCAACTTGAACTGAATTGGGACGATTCAGTTAAATC
Source organism: Nephrotoma flavescens (assembly GCA_932526605.1). NCBI lineage: Eukaryota > Metazoa > Arthropoda > Insecta > Diptera > Tipulidae > Nephrotoma > Nephrotoma flavescens. Next base: position 32,390,488 of record OW052220.1, on the reverse strand, counting down.
ACTTGGCTACAGTGATCTCCATCGGCTGATTGTTTCGGATTCAACATCAGCTCAACGTAGGATATTTGTGCACCAACCAAATGAACAATGTTGTTGTAGGCATCCAAATTTGAACCGCATCCTACCACAATTATCGACAAAATCAATCGAGATAGTTTGAGATCATTGAAAGCTATTAGAATCGATCACTGGGTAAATCATTCAGAGGAAATTAAAATATTTAAATGGGGAAGAGCTAAAATACAGACCAAAGAGTAATTTTCCATCCAAGTGCTATTAGGTTACATAGCGCACAAACACGTTACATCGGTATTTCGATCAATGCAAAACTTTTCATAATATACTTTGTAACAAATTCTGTAACAATCCCAATTGGCTGCGATGTTAATAAAATCTCATTTTTGAGTACCAATTTAAAATTAACATTCATCAAAATGATAAACCATCTTTCGAGATAACGTTACCCATTTGTCATCACAATCAGTGTTAGTACCTACTTGAGAAATTACGTAGCGTCGATAAAAAGGGAAACGACATACAGGGAACTGGAATCGTAAACATTGAATACGCTAATAAAAGGAACTTTACCGCATTTTATGTAATAATCCAAATAATGCTCACATAAAAACACTGTAAAAAGCTTTAAAGCTCATAATTTTCTTTGTACCAAGATTTATAAATTAAAATACAAGATGTTTTACAGATAGCTATGTATGTACTTTGCTCTTTTGCCATAGTGGTGTAATATGCAAATAACAATGAAGTAAGAAGCAATAAGCAGGTGTATATGGTGCGGTATGACACATAAAAAAATAAAACGAATGTTTGATTTAAGTACTTTTATTGTTTATGTTGAAAAACTTTTTTACTTGCATTTTATTCAGATTTTTGTTGTTTTTTTTTTTTTTTTGTTTCAAATTCCAATAAAATGAAGCGGAAAAGTTAATACAGCTAATAAAATACAACAAGAATCATCTGTCGCACTTTGTTTCCGAAATGAGTTTTTCGTTTAAAATATTTTTATAGGTAAAATCACTTTGTGTGTGATCCAGACAAAACAATGTCTAAGGAAGACATTGGTGGTACATTGTATGATGTTGCGCGTTTATTGGATGATCAATAAACTTTGTAATATGAAGTACAATATTAAGGACGTTTGAGCAGGAAGTTAATAGGAATTTACAGAACCGTATACTGTGATTTAAATAATATTTCCTTTAAATAATGTGAACAGCTTCTTGTTTTAAGATTTTCAAAGAAAAAATTCCGTTTTGTGAACGGAGATTTAATTTTTTCATTTTGAATCAATACCATGTTGCAACTTTGATCATGCTATACGGAGGAGGCGGTGTAAAATATTTAGTTGCTTTCCAATCGAGTACTGCAAGTACTTGTAAGTGCAAAAAATGTGTATTGGCTAAAGTGTCGATTGGAAAGCACAAAAAATTACAAAAGCAAAACATAACCTACAAATGTGTAGTTTATTTCTGATAACTTTTTAATAAAAAAATATCTATACCGAAATTTTATTAGCGCTTCACGTACGACATTCAATTTATTTTTGACAGAAAAATACTACACACAATCACCTAGCGGACAAATTTATCGTAACTGCTTTCAACTACTCATAATAAAATGGTAGTGCAGTTGTGAGTAGTTAATTTAGCAAAGATAAAAACCATGGGATACTGCTGGTGTTTTTGTTGGTTCAAATTTAGATGAGGAAAAAACAGGTAAATGAGCTAACGAGGCAGCAGACATAGAAATTGTCAAGCTTGAATTTGGTTCCATAAGAAACGAGTTGATGCTCTGGGTTCTGCTACAAGCTATCCTCGAAGAGGCGTTACATAAGTGAAAGCTAATCGGAAAATCCGTACCAATGCCGTTGTTATCGTGTGTAGTTTGTCAGAGACCATAATCCAGATAAATTTCCTACATAACCTCGATAAAACCAATTGAAGAAGATGATTTGCTCAAGTATCAGTTATTTTAGACGACGTCTTTATAGCAGACCTTAATATCAAATCCACAGCTATATTCGATTTATTGATTGAGGCAGACCAATTTTTTAAAATCCTAAAATCCCCGCAACTGAAGCACGCCAATGGAAAAATATATATGTTCACGATACGCACCTGGGATAGATATTAACGGGCAATCTAGTACCTAAAAATAACTACCACATGTTACACGATGATCGATAACAGCAATTTCGAGAAAAGTCTCATACGGTTTTGGGAAAGTGAAGAAATGTTTAACAGCGCACCACTGTCACAGGAAAACCACATTTACGAAGAACTCTTTCGAACAATCATCATCAAATTACCGCATAACCAGGAATCATTTGGGATTGCCAAACTCTTTAAGAATAATCGGCTCGGACACATGGAATTTTTAGATCATGCAAATATAAATAATCTCGGATTATTTTTTTATTTTTTTTTTATTTTCCAACTCCTCCGAATACCTATCTAAATTTAACGTCGTTGAATCAGATTCTTCATGAACCACATGAATTTAAGGTTTTGTGGTTAAAATGGCAACCAGCTTCCGATACTTTTACCAAACATGTCACAATACAAAGTAATCTCCAGGACTTAAATAAGGCAAATAATAAAAGACATTTCTGAAATAGCACTATGTAAAGTTCTCCGAATAATCGACGCAATATTCATACTTAAACGTGTTCCAAATCAATGGAAAGTTGCAGAAGTAATCGTGGTAGCTAAACCCAAAAAACTATAATAACAAAAATTCGAGTAATTCCAATTTCCAACAATTTCAAAAATATTCGAGAAACAACTCCTCAGACGGATAATAGAAGAAAGAAATCTTATTCTGCCACATCAGTTTGGTATCAGATAAAACCATTCAACAATGAAGCAAGTACACCGAGTTACAAACATAACTGAAGATGTACTTGAAAATAAAAAAGTATGTTCAAGTATCTTCTTGGATGTAGCACATGCGTTTGACAGAGTATGGCATAAAGGCTTGGAACATAAATTACAAAGGGACTTACTAAAGTAGTTTTACGAAATACAAAAATCTTACATATCTAACCGACTCATTCGTGTTAAACTAGATGGCTAACAGTCGGAAATAAAGAACGGGGCCAACTTTATATTTTCTATATATACCTCGGACCTGCCTATGATAGAGAAGACTAACATTGCAATGTTTCTAGATGTTATGGCTGTCTTAGCAGTTGCTGATAGCATAGAAGAATTCACAAACTCGACGAAGTGATGTCAAATAAAACTTTTTGAAACAAAATCTGTGCACTTAATTTCACCAACAAAACATAAACTGGATACCAGTAGAACTGAACTCTCAGCAAATTCAATATTCAAACACGGTAAAACTATAATGAAAAGATCATGTCAAAAACAAAAAGGGAAGAATTAAACATTAAATGCAGAAAGGTGGATTAGCTCAGGAAGAAATTCTGATCTAAGCTAAATTTACATAAAAAATTGCAACTAAACTGGCAAATTCTAAAACCTCTGTGGGCTTGTGGAATAGTTAATGCACCGTGGTGCATAAGAAATAGAGGTTGACATCAAAATGCTGAGATACGTCGTACGTTACAAGATCCAATTTGGTCCAGCTGTCAGAGGGCTACAACCCTAAAAAACATAATTTAATTTTTTGAAATTTAAATTACTAGATGATTTCTAAATTAGTTGTGTAATAAATACATACAGTTAAAAAATAATAATAAAATAACAAACAAATCCATCCAGTCTACCAAAGCTAAGACTGTTGAAAATAACTGTTGGCATATTATTTTCGATTCTAGTGAATCATTTAACATAACTTAACTTTTTCTCAGCTCCAACAATTCAAACGTGATGTTTTAATGTTCTTCCCCACACCCGATCTCTTCCTTCCCTCACTCCTCAGACAAGTTCAAATTCGTAGAAAAAAGGCGCAAGAAATCCTGTTTATTATGGTTAAACAGCTCCAAACAGAGCTCAGAATATGAGGAACCGCGGTACCCACTTTGAAGAGAGCTTTTTCAAGGACAAATGTTCCTATGCAAAACAGTATATACTATATACTGCCAAGGTGTTAGCTATCTCAAGCGACTTCACTTTGCAAGAGCGTTTAGCATCATCTGCGTTTGTTCGGCCACGTTTAAACTCAGCAAACCAGCGTCCGACGGTGGATTTCAAAGGAGCAGGACTTATTGGCCGACGGATACCTCCCAGTAGTGCTATTCTAGTAATTCTCAGGGAAAATCTAACTAGGGAAAGAATTATATGTAATTTGTATTTACCTAGGTTTTTCAATTGTAATGGTGTTATTGTGATTGTTCCGTATATTGGTCTATTTCAGCACTTAAGTAAATATATAATAAATCGTGAATGCGAAAAGTTAGTTGTTAAAATAGAATATAGATGGAAATGTGAAAGAATCAAATTTCGTACGCTATGATGTAATTCGCTAGTAGTACAACTACATAGTATTGTTCTATATATATAATTAATAAATATATTAACAATATAAACATAATAAATAATAATATAAATTTTGTTTAATAAAATTTCATTAGCTTTGATAATGATGTCGAATTGACATCGAAAGCTCAGCAAATAATTATTTTAATTTTATATATTTATGTGCCATATACCAATAAAAACCTTATACAATTGGCTCATAAATTATATTTTCAAATATTCTATATATGATATAGAATATTCTATATATAGAAGACTGATTTTTTCTAATCAATAGTCTCATCTGTTCGGAACTGATTGTTGTGATTCTAACATATTAGCCATCTATAAGTCAAAATTCAATGTAATTTGTATTTTAAAATAAAATTCTGGCATACTGAGGTAAAAAGCTATAGTGTTAATTTTTTTGAAAACAAAATTAAATTGAGAATAATGGAAAAATTATTCCCAATTTATAAATATTTACATCAAACTTTTCTCCTCAGTAGGCCGGAAAAAAATATTTGAACAGTGCTATACATATAAATTTAATCAAGCGAATTATATGAAAAATACCAAAACAACAGAGTTGTCTTTTAATAAACAAAAATCAATTTCAGATTGCCTGATCCTAAAGTGGTGGCTTTGGGGGCGGTGCTAAATGCTTATCTGCTATATCCAAACTAATAAAAACATTATAATCAACGTGTACCACGAACGCAGAGAGTTCTCCTTTAACAGACACGAGGGGGAACTCAGGGACGTAGACATGGAGTTCGTAGACTTGATCCTGTGGTTGAATAAACCGCAAAAAAAATTTTGCATTTATTTGAATTTATTTCAACTTTTTCTTACATTTGTTTTTTGAGACTAGAATATTGCAAATTTAATGAATATATGTATATAGTTTTAGTAAGTTAGTTCCTAGTGTTAGAGTTACCTGTGGTGTGTGCAGCGACAGGCAATTCATTGATTTTGATATGAATTCCATTTTGATTTATACGTCTCTTATATATCTTATTTTTTCCGGAACATACTGGGATGTTACATGAATCATCTACGTGTTAATTCACATGCTTCCTCCTCAATAGTAAACAATGTGGTTCTCAAATCTTCAATTAATAGGTACAAAGGTCTGAATTTTTCTTTTCTAAACACTCGTAGTATACTTCACAAGATTGATGAAATAAGAGAGTTAGTGTGCGGCGTAAATCTTGATATTCTCTGCTTTGTTGAGACATGGCTCCATGATCGCATTCCTGACGCTTCAATTTGTCTTTCTGGATATAATATTTTACGATTGGACCGAAATTTGGATGCAAAAAAAACGGGGGGTGGAATTTGCGTTTTCCTGAAATCAGGCATTCGATATAAACTGGTACATGGTCATTGTGCGCCTAATTTGGAGGTAATTCTCATAGAACTATTACTAGGAGCTGCTAAGGTGTTGTTGGTTGTTGCATATAAACCGCCGAATAAACGTTTCCTTGAAGATTTTGGGACCTTCTTGCAAAATTATAGTGTTAACTATAATGATATTGTACTGTGCGGTGACTTCAATTGTGACCTCAAAGAAACTAAATCGTCTACGAACAAATTTAAAAGGTTGCTAACTGAATTTTCTCTCACTCCAGTGAACACCGAGCCTACATATTTCACGTCACACTCTAGTTCATTATTGGACTGTATTATTTCTAATACGGACAAAATTGTATTTCATAACCAAATTTCGGTTGGATTTAGTGATCATGATCTTCTTTACTTTTCCTATGACATTAAACACGAGAGATCTATTCCTAAAATCTCATTTGGCGACTATAATAGCATTAAGTTATCAGATTTGCTTGTTAAATGTAATAATTTAAATTGGAGCATGGTTTACAATTTTAACAATCCTGTTGATAAAGTAGAATACTTTACAGAACTAGTTGTAGACTTGTTTGAGGAATTTGTGCCACTAAGGACTATATCACCCAAACCTAAACAGCCGCCTTGGTTCAATGATGAGAACAGGGATACCATAAATTTCAGGGATTTTATTCTACGTCGAGGGAAGCGTACTAGAAAAGTTGAACTGTACCAAGAATATAAAGCCATACGAAATAGGAGTAATAATATTATAAAACGCGCAAAGGCCAAATATTTTTCATCTATATTGCACCCATCTCTTCCTTCAAAAGTTTTTTGGAAAAATTTGAAATCTGTTGGTTCTTTTCTATCATCCATTGAAAAACCAACTACTCAATTTTCACCAAATGAGTTCAATAATTATTTTTCTCATAACAGTGCACGTTCAGCGGGGTTACTAGCTTTTGATGAATTAATGAACTCTAGTTCGATGGAAGGTAACTTTAGTTTTAATAACATCGATATCATTGACCTTATGGATGCTTTAAATTCCGTTAAATCAAACGCTGTTGGAGTTGACGAAATACCAATTAAGTTCGTTAAACTTATTTTACCAAAGGTTGATTGCTACTTACTACATATTTTCAATAGCTTAATAACATTTTCTATCTTTCCAGAGAAATGGAAGCAATCAATTATTATTCCCAATCCCAAGAATAAAAATCCCAAATGCTTATCTGATTTTCGCCCTATTAGTCTGCTTCCTGCTCTGTCTAAAGTTTTTGAAAAAATACTACAATCACAAATATTAACTTACGTTGAATCGGAAAATTTACTGTCAATGTACCAGTCTGCTTACAGACGTCATTTCAGCACTAATGCTGCTTTACTACATATCAATGACGACATCCGCAGGTCCATAGATAAGGGTTATCTTTGTACGCTGGTTCTTCTAGACTTTAGTAAAGCTTTTGATAAAATTGATCATTCGATTTTGGTTAGCAAAGTTCGTAACAGTTTTAAATTTTCAATGTCGGCTTGTCGTTTGGTTTTGTCATATCTATCAAATCGATCAAAATTGATTAGAACTAATTCAGGAATCTCAAGCTCTTGTTATACTAATTGCGGTGTTCCCAAGGGATCGGTATTAGGTCCTTTTCTATTCATAATGTATATAAACGACCTACCTGCAGTTATCACTCAATGCAAATATCACCTTTTCGCGGATGACCTGCAAATTTATAGATTTTGCAGGCCCAACGAGATAACAAATTCTATCGGAACTGTTAATTTCGATATCAAATTGATTACAAAATGGTCTATAGAAAATAATCTTGAACTTAATGGTGGAAAAACCAAATCTATTATTATATCTTCTACAATTCGTGCTACGCACAACCTACCTAAAATCAGCGTACTAGGAGAGGAGGTAGATTTCTCTGATTCCGTGAATAATCTAGGCTTAACTTTTGACAAATGCTTATGCTGGAGTTACCACATCGAAACAGTTTGTAATCGAGTAATTTTTTTATTAAGAATGTTATGGGCTACCACGAAGTGCTTTAATACCAATCTTAGACTCCAATTGGTGAAATCTTACATCCTCCCACATTTTTTGTACGGAGATATTGTCTTCTTTGAATTAAAGAAGAAGTACTTTAATGAACTTCGATTGATATTTAATTGTTGTGTGAGATACGTATACGGGCTGAGAAAGTACGACCACATCTCGAATTTTACTAATTCATTACTTGGTTGTTCTCTTGCTGAATTCTATGAGTTTCGAGTTTGTTTATACATTTTTAAGTTCTTAAAGTATAAACAGCCTACCTATATTATAGAGAAATTAGTTTCGTCTTCCAATCGTCGCATTCATCTTTTGACTCCGGCTATTAATAAATGTAATCTGATGAATTCATCATTTTTTGTGAGGGGAGTTAGCATGTGGAATTCGTTAAGTAATGACGTTAAGAAATCTAAATCCCCTGCTTTGTTTCGGAAAAAATACTTTTCTTCAGCTTAATCATATCAAAATTCTATTTTTCTTTTTTTTTTTTAAATCATTTTTTCACCAATTTCAAGTTAATGAATCGCTAGTATGTTGCCGCACACCTATATTTTATAAATAAAATTAGAAATAAATTAAAATTAAGTAATTCGCCACTAATGGTATAAGTTCATAAGAACTTCACACATTTATATTAAATAAAATAAATAAAATAAATAAATAAATAAATAAATAAAACTTTAGGAGAGAAAATAAAATAATTATAATCTTGATCCCATCTCCTGTCACAACGAAACAGCTTTATATTGTAGGAACGCCTACACAACAGACAAAGCATCTCCCACAGTACACACTCCAGCAGTTTGCAAAACCATCGGAGTGAAACGGAATTACCCTGGATGGATTTCCCTGGGTGGACAACTGAACGATACTGAATCCATTACTTTGCTCTTGTGACGACAACACCAAGGGATAAAGATAACACAAAACTCTCATCATACCAAACCGTACAAATTTGGTAATTCATTTTATGGTTATAAATCAACAAAAGAAACAGAAAAGAAATTAGGCAAAATCCATTAGGTCAAAAACGAATTCGGGAACTCAAAATGTAATACAAAATGATTAACCCAAAAATTCTAAATACACTCAAACAGCTCAAGCAAGTGCGCCGGAATTGAACTAATAACTTCTGTGATATAAGTCGTCAAAACCTAGCATCATAAAAACTAGTAGGGATTTAAGCGGTGAATAAAATATGGATGTAGTTTTACAAATTAAGCGTAAGATATCAACCTCATTGTTTTCGACGTAAGGTAGCGCAGCAACTTTGAGATGATATGCCATAAATGAAATAATGAATAAAATTTCAAATTTCATTTAGTTCTAATCTTCAAAAAAATTTTATGTAGCTTTTATAGTCTTCAATAAATAATATTTTTATCAATTGAGATATTATGCTAAATTGGTTTACGACTCGGTTACGAAAAGAATGATAACAGTAGAAAATCCAGACTAAAGGTTTCTTAATGCTATCAGGTATTACGTAAAATGTGTGTAACACTTTTATCAAATTGATAAACAATTACCAGTCAACAAACCAAAGTTCAACTGGAATCTTGGAGGAATTTATTTACAAGTGAGCTATACACGTGCCTCTACTTATCTCTAGAATTCTAAAATACGAATTAAAATTTTAAAGTTGATAATTTATTCATTATGTCCGCAGCAAAATTCTAACTCAAATGTGGCGCATAAGTACGTTGTAGGCGATTCCATAAGTCCATACGTTCTTGAAACGGCCATCTACCCAATGACATGGTGTTGTTGAAGTCCAAAAATTCTTGTGTGCCCATTACTCTAGTCCACTGATGTGTAACCAAACTGTCTAAAGTTACCGTTGGATTTCTAGAATAATTCTAAAATTAATATTCGCTTCAAAATAACCCAAATTATTTATTCATACCCAGTTCTGGCAAAGTTGGTCCATAACCTAACCAAACGCCTACGCGCTTGAATAGCATCATTGCTTGGTAATAATGGCGGTGGAACACTTGTAATACTAAACATATAGAATAAATCATCACCATGTATTGCTCCGGGGAATTCACTTAACAACAATAAACCTTTTAACAAACTTAAATCACCTTCAAATCCGAATTTATAATAGTAAACGGGTGGCGCTTGTCGTTCCGAATGTAACCGGACATGTGTATCAATACCGTGCACAAACATAGCATCAGTTAAAAATGTAGCCCATTCCCATCGTAAATCATTGCTTAGAACCTGATCACCAAAATAGAATGAATAAAGTTCATCGGCAACGGCACGTCCCGCTTGCGATCCAATTGCCAGGTTCCAAGTATATGGAACCAATAAGTATCGATTACTGTTGATGGATGGGAAAAGCCATGGGTTCACAAGCAATTCGCGCAACATAACAACGCATTCCGCATCGGTAAATCCACTTATAAATGGAACATGATTAAAGTTTCCAGACCGAATTATATTTAGTGGCTCGTCGGGTAAAAACGCTTCCACCGGAACAACATTAGGTGGATCCCGGCTTGGTACGAATGGTGTTGGGAACATACCACGTGGAATATCGCCAGCAATTGAGGATGGAACTGCTCGCATTATATCCGCAACATCAGCAAAACGTAATTGGTCGGCAACGATGGCGGTATTAGTGCTTGTTATTCCCATTTCACGAGCCACCAATAATGCGGTTTCTAAAGGGTTTGGATGGTACGCCCATAAATTCAAGGCGGAACCACTTTGTGCAATAGCCTTAGTAAATAGTCCGGTTGCAGCTGGCGACAAAATAAGGAAATGCACTAAACAAGCACCTGCACTTTGACCAAAAATGGTGACATCATTTGGGTTACCGCCAAAATTGCCAATATTACTGCGAACCCATTGCAAAGCAAGCACTAAATCTTTTAAACCATAGTTCCCGGTCGCTTGATTATCTTCGGTACTCATAAAACCGAATATACCTAATCGGTAATTAACTGTTACCACAACTACATCATCGTTGACTAAATGCTCCGGGCCATAAATGAACGAATCTCCTGATCCGGATGAAAACCCGCCACCATGCACAAAAAACATTACAGGACGTGACTGCCCGCTTAAAGTTGGTGTATAAACGTTGAGGAACAAACAATCTTCACTGCCTGAAAATCCAACCACCCCGGACGAAACACAATTTTCACCATGCGCGGTAGCATCACGGATACCAAACCATCCAGAATGCGGGATTGAACCACGAAATCGAAGATTTCCGATTGGTGGTGCAGCGTATGGAATTCCTTCGAACGAGAACATGCTGGAAAATAGTCCAGTCGACTGGATCCTTCCTTCCAATTGTCCACCAGTTGTTTGTACCACATTCTATCCAGTAAGAAACTCATATAATAAACATTTAAACGATGTCGATAACGATGTACTTACGAACGGTACTGCATCGGGCACGGCAAACTCTGCAGCCACTAGCGTAAACACTAGACACAATAATTTTAACATTTTGTTTTGTCAAATTTTCAAACACATTTGATTTTAGTTTTGGTCAACGTCAATTATTTATAGCAAATCTTATCTGGCACGCACTTTTATCAATTACAGATACTGTTTACAAAAACAAACGAATTATTTATGACAGTTTTATCATTATTTGGTAATTTTAATAACATTTCACTGTACATCAATCAACACGTTATAACGGGAAAGGTATTTATTTACTTCTAATAATAATTATTGTAATTATAATTATTTCGAAAATCTCAAAAGTGAAGCATAGATTAGCTGTACAGCCAGTCTGCAGAGGTCCGTCAGACCATTTACACGAGGAACTCACCAAAAAATTTCGTTCTTCTTAGCGCTAGACGGGGATAGCTGCAAATCAAATGGAGTAATATTCCTTCGTCTGCTTCATTTTCACAGCCACAGAAGTGAGAAGACCTAACGTCTTGTCGTGTGTTTAAGAGTGAGACAGTGTTGTGACCTCTGAATCTATGCAGATATAGTTTTGGCCAAATCGTGCTGATGGGTGGGACGAAGCAGGTCGAACGCGTTCACCTGCTTTTAATTCCCCCGGTATGGTAAGATTTCCCTGGCAGTCACATCAAATGGATGTTCTACAAATAGGCTACTTTAATTTAAGGAGAATTGATTTAAGAGTTTTAACCGAAGATTAGCTGTCCTTCAAGAAGCACATATTTCTTTTAGATGTTACATTATACAGCAACAATGAGAGAAATTAAACAGAGGTTTGAGTTTGATTAATCCACCCCCAAAACTACCCATCCAACTTTGAATCAATCGTACTGAATTCTTCTCAGAGGATAGCGACTGACAGCAAGTTGAGATGTTTGAAACGAGTTATTGCAGATTCACATATTGATGCAGCCTTATAGCTGAGCTCATAGCCATTTGTTTTCCAAGAATATCCAAGAGTGAGATGGCACAAGTTGGCTGGTCACTGCAGTTTAATAAAAGACTTTAGGTTTACCAGAGCCAATAGAACTATCTAAGATAGGCGATAACCTGTTTCTATTTGACCCCATTTCGATATCTTCCATGTATGTTCTTCGATCTTGTTATTTTTTTCAGAAGGTCTGAGCAACGACATGGTCTTTTCAACGCGAATAAAGACACTACGCACCTTCTTCATCACCCCAAATAAATCTTAACACATAAATGACCTATCGATGACAGAGCATGTAGGTGCGCTTTCAGATTAACCTGGGCGTGCCAAAGGCAGCGACAGGAACTGACACCTTTTTCATCGAAGAACTGGAGATAATTCTGGAGATTCAAAACAAGACAGGTAAGTTAATCTATAACCGGGGAAAGGAGAGGCCAAGGTACTAGGCCTTTACTCTCTTAGATTTGGATACGACCGACATCATCCTCGGCTGGCATATATCGAATATATCAAATGAGGAGTCACTCTCTGACCATCTATATATTAGATTTAATACCAAAATTCCTGATCCTTTTTAAGAATACCTAAATACATCAGGTGCGGTAATTCTAATAATAATAATACAATCACAGATCCTGCCTACTCCTAAGGAGCACTAGGGAACATTAAGGAAGACAAATGGTGAACTAATACTTTACAGGATCAGAAGATCAGTACTTTAGGGAAAGTTCACTTTTTTCACTAATCACGAAGCCAACCAGAAGCCTACAGGTGCTTAAATTTACTTTTTTATTTATCACGGTTCAAGTGCCGAAGCTTTAACCACTACACCACTTGTCTGGTGTTTTGTATCTTCATCTCTGGGGAAATCTACAGGGGTTTCGAATTTGATGAAGTTGTCAACGGCACATCTCCCGGCTTTCCTGTATTACGTCTATACTTGGGACGAAACAATGTTTCCTGCTGCGGGAGGTTCTGCAGTTTTTACACATTACTATATACCGAAGCGTTAAATCCATTTTCCTCTAAAAAATTGTTTTGACAAATAGCATCCAATGGTTGCGTTAGATCGCATGGTTCAAAATTGCTGAATTAGTTGTTGAATTAATCGCCAAAAAATGACCAAGTTTGAGAGCTGACATACCGTCTGGATTTACCGTCTGATTTTACAGATATTAGCGGAGTGATGGGCCCATGGAATTTAAAACCCTTGCTTACACAGCGTATGTGGTTGCGCATGACACGTCGCAGATGATATTTAGCTGATTTTACTTCACGTTTGTACAGCAAAGCTGGAATTTGCATCTACAAACTTTGTAAAGTTATTGGAGATTACATTTCTGCATAATCCTTGAGTAGCACAAAATTTCGAAAAGCACCAAGAAATGCAGCTGATGAGAGGTCCATTTGTTGGACTATTGCAGTTGGGTTAACCCACTGACATCGAATTTTGGTAAATGGATGGCTTTGAGGAGTAAGGAAGTGAGGGGAATTGAAATCTTTGCCATCGACTCTCGACTCTAATAATGTCTGTTTCATCTAAGAAATGTGATGTTCTTTTCCGATGAGTGGAGCGAATAACAAAGTCTTTGCGTTTTAGTCCAAGTTTTAGGCCTTTTACGAAATCAATGCACGTTAGGAGAGCCGACAATTTATTTTGGCTGCGAATATTGCGCATGAACCTTGTAGCATATGCCATCACTCCGATCAGCCGATGATAATTATTAAGATATTTCATTTTTGTGAAGCAGTAATCAACATAATCGCATCCTTTCTGTATTCGTAGTATTCTGGATTTGGAACATAACAGCTTGTTTGTGCGCACCGCGTGTAAATTGCCAGTAAGTAATTTCATGGGAAGGGTGCAGTCCAATTTTTTTTTGCCACAATTTCTACATGAATAATTTACCCAACACTACTACATCCGATACAAGCCAAAGTGGATTAAAGAGTGGTGTAATTTCGGAAATCACAATACATTTTATCAATTTACTTCTGTTTAGGCTCGGCACTCAAAATTGTAGTATGTCTCGTTGATGCAGCTGATACCTGGACCGTTAGTCCACCATTTTCCCAATTTCATGTGACATGAAGGCAGAATTTTGATTATCACTTAATTATCAGCAGGTTGGCTTCTGTTAACGAATTGCATCGAGATAACATGTCATCGACATACATATCGTGCAGAATTACGTCGCAGGATGCTATATGATTCAGTTGGTTAACCATTGCAAATTATATTAGATACCGTGTGGAAAGAGCTGCTTTCTCCAGTATATCAGCTGATAGTTGGAGTTTTCAAGGTGTAGACGTATCCAGCGATACATTTTCGAAATGACGGTGCTAAAGGTGTCCTTATGTAATCTAAACCGACATAAACAGATACGAGATGATTATGAAAATATCATTGAAAATTAGAACGTTGCTTGCGTTGCACGCAGTAGTGAGAAAGATAATAGTTTGATCCTTGTCTTTTCCCAATAGAAACGCCCTACAACTACTGTTGACGAATCACCCAAGATAAAAGGTGGATGAATAAATGTAAGTCTTTCAAAAAAACGGTCATCTTCATTTCGTGTAAATCATTCGACAAAATATTTGGTGGTCTTTCGTTGTAAATACCTTGGAGCCTTCCGTAATTGCTTCAAGTTTCCAAAACCACTCAATTTCATCAGCGGTGGTCGCAATGGAGTTAAACTTCTAAGACAGACTAACCATTGCACTGATGGTGATGGGCTGGGTGAGTAACGCATCGACACAATTCAACCATGGAACAGTATTTTGAAGATTTCCCAATTTCACTTGACGAACCTTTAACAAATCGAAGTACAGCTCCGCTCCAAGCTATATTTTGTGAATTTACGAATGTTGGATCTGCTATAGGATTTGATGTTGGATCTGCTATAGGTACTGATGGCAGTACAAATACTAATAATTTGAATATAATTTGACTTTGTTTACTGTAGTTGTATCCAAGTGCCCGAAGAGGCCTCCACCACCTACGAGCCAATTCCTCCAATTTTTGCACAAACTTTTTTTAGTGGAAGCTGAAGTTTTGACGCAAATGCTTGACTAATAAGGCGCTCTACCGACACCGACAACTGAACGGGTAAATTTACCCAATACTATCACCATAGATGTGGGTAGAAAAACATGAAACAACCTATAAATATGGCCACTGGATTTACGCGTTGTATACTACAAAACCGCTGATCTGTTAATTTTAGTTAATAATGCCGAATTGAAGAATTGGGGTATATGTGCTAAAATGTAACACATGTCACACATGAACAGGTTTGAGTTGGTAATAACTCTAATATCGTACATTGCACTATTATAAAAATGGTAACGTCGTTGTATACGCCGCTAATTTACCAACAGGAGATGTTTCACACCACTCGCTCCCAAATCGAACTTGCTGGTGATCAGATATACGATTAAGTCATTCCATTGCTCAGGTGTTCGATGTTGAGTTCGTAAGGAACGCATATGCGATTTACAAACACCTAAAAGTTCATTAAACGTCGCGAACATGGTTTATAACCACTTGATGTCATACTAAAAAATTCGATTTTATTTGTAGAATCTGATCGGTAGCACGGGCTGCCGCATCCTTCAATGCATGTGGCAAATATTGCAACTTCGCGGTAGTAGTCACTGTACGGTTTGAGTGGACAAGCGAATGAAAACGTTCGATGAATTCAGACCATTTCAATGTCTCCAAAAAACGAAATCAGTGCGATCTCATGGAGTTTCTTCCATAATGTTGGAGCGACGTAAACTGAGTCAGCCTTTGGTTTACGGTTATACAACCGTTGACGACAATGGCCAAGCGAATGCATACGTGCAATACCGATACCTCGTTGTAGGAATTGTTTACGACAACACCATTCTTTGTCCGTTTTATTTGACTCACCAACACGTTAAATTCTTTTCACAATTCTCACTATCACTTTAACTCCTAATATTCCACTAACACTTTGTTACAATAAATTAAATGGCACCACTCACCAATACCACAACAGCAAAACAGCTAACCCAAACCACACGGATTCAAATCGATAAATTCAAGTTAATTGGAAGCTTCAAATCCATTCGAAGATATTTTAGTTTTTGAATGATTCAGGATCCCACTTCTGACGACAATGAAAATTGCGAGGGCAAGCTCTTTTGCCTCCTCCGCCGAAAAAATGAAGATAAAGTTCAAAAATTGGATCATACACGATTTCCTTAAAACACTTTCTTGGTAATTGGTCTGTACCCATATTATTTCACCAATCTCATCCACATCAATGTTGCAGTCTACATAAGGTGGGACAATCACAATATCTATTTCACATGTATCTCTTTAGTTCATTCAACTGCGTTCACAACAGACCCTAAGTTTAAAAAAAATCCATTAAAAGAAGGTTGCAGGTTTAAGCATAACAACAAACCAGATAGAGATTTTGTGCCGAACGTATTGGTTAAACCGTTATCACAACGTCTACTTATCGCTATAGTGATAAAAATATGGTTTCAGTCATTATGCACGAAAAGGGAGGTAAAACCATTCAGAAAACCATTCAGATCAGCAATAAGAAGCTGTATAGTCAGCAATAAGAAACAGTATGATGTAACGGATGGTGTCCCACAGGTATGAGGTAGGCCCAAAATTTTGTAATATTATGGACGATAACATTTTCATAATTAGTGTTTGCATCAAATGGCAACGCAATTCAACTCATTGCCACAAAATACATTTTCTGTGATAGTAAGACGTTCCGACTGCTTAGACGATTTCTGCTGAGCTATACAAATTGTTCCAATGTTTCATTCATCGTCGCTATTTTGGCCTAATTTCACATTTGTGGCAATACGATGGGTCAAAGCATCTTCCAGAAGAGTGCGAGCTTCCAAATATTAAGCATCAACCTTTGCTGTCATTGATTGACTTGCCTCGTAACGCGTGCAATTTTTTAAATCGTTCAAACGAGCTCGGACATCAAATTCGGTAGTATCATCGTCGTTTTATCTCGTAAAAATTAAAATGGCCTCTGTTTGTACTGCCGTGTAATTTCTAATTCTAATTTGACGATCCGTTTCATTCACTTTGACTTTCAATTATCAAACCAAAACGATTGGTGGCATCTGGGGTTGAGTGGTGTGGTGGCACTAAAGGTGGTTTTATAGTAGTTTTGTTATATAGCGGATATAGTACGGTAGAACAGAATCTAGAATAAATCTAGGGCTGCGGGCCAATAGTCGGGTAAATCGTTTACTATGGAAAAAATCGGAATTAGAACAATCAGTTTGCCATAGAGTTTTTGAAAAATAAATGAATTTACCGAAAAATTTACTTAAAATTGACTTTTACCCGAGTATTGGCCCGCAGCCTAGGTGTGCCAATCTTAAGGTAAATCGTTTACTAAATCGTTTTTAGGACAGATTTTTCGATCAGTTTGTCATAGAGTTTTTCAAAAATAATTGAATTTAACGAAAAATGTATTTAAAATTGACTTTTACAAGTTTGGCACACAGCCTTTGTATAACTCAGGCGTGGTGTGACGTTTGGGAGAATCGGTAAGCGAAAGATTAAAAACGAAAATGAATTGTGGGAAAATAATAAGTGGGGTTAAGTGAAACAGTGGTGTAATTAAAACTTGTAAATGGTGTATTAAGGCTGCGGGTCAATTGTCTGGTATGGTAAAAATCGGATTTAGAACAGATTTTTCGATCAGTTTGCTATAAAGTTTTTGAAAAATAAATGATTTTACCGAAAAATTTACTTAAAATTGACTTTGACAGTGATGGTGTCATTATTTAGTAAATATTTGAAAATTATGCAGAATGAGGAAATGAGAGAGTGCGAGAATAACGAGAAGTGGTATTGTAACCGTCAAATTCTAAAACGATAATCGCAATCCAGTGATAAGAACCGGGCATGGCAGTGCAAATTCGTAACAATTGGTTAGAGCAGTGGGATTAAAGAAAGCTGTTAAAATAAATCTCGAACTGTCTGGAACACTGTATATTATATACGCAAGTGTTTGTTCTACAGCGTTTGATGCAACAAATGAACCAAAGGTTTGATCAACAAAATCAAACTCACTAAATTTATTCTTACATACTTTCATCTCATTCACACTTGGTTCGATTCCCCCGATTTTTCCCCAAATTTAATACTGAGTTAGATAATTAGTTCAAAGCGATTTCGAGCATATCGGCCCTAAGGCCTTTTAGTAAACCACAACTTTATTACAAAAATTCATCGAAAATGTAGCTTCAAAAATAACTTGATCAAAGACTTAAAATGGAGGGTTGCCTTGAAATAGGCATTACATAATTGTTCGGCGATTCTAATACATTCCGTGTTTTCTGAAAGCACAGCTAAGTGGCCTATTAATAAATTTGGGGTATTAAATTTGGGGGAAAATATTAAAATATAAAATTAAAAACAACTAATTTGTAAAACTAATTATAATTAATTGAAGCGGAGGTTTGATCAACAAAATCAGAACCATGGAGGAATGAAACAAAGAGAAATCAACTCAGGCATCGAAAACTTTGAGAAGATGGACCAATCGAGCAGACAGTTTCAGAAAACGAATATCATGAAGTAGGTTCCATTGGTCGGGAGGAACCATTCGGTTTTGTGAGGCCAAGCGATGGCGAGGAGACAGCAGATAAGGGCTCAACCGGATGGGCCATATATTCAATATTCTGCAGCAATAGACTCAAATTTTTTCGCAATAATAAAGTTAAATCCATAATGTGTTAGGTTCAACAACAAAATCAATTTATAAATCTTTTCTAGAAAAAAAACAAAAACACAAATATGTGCCCAAATGGCCAACGAATATTCAAATTCCTTCCGGAACCAGTTATACAAGAAGGATTAGATTGTGTCCAAAATGATCGGAATTTTGGAATTAATTACCCCGTTGACAAAATTCAGTAAAGCTTTTAAATTTAGAAGACATTGGCATCCAGCATGTTAACATAGAAAAAACAATACTAAGCGCCTAAATGAATTATAAAAATTGCATATCGGTAGGATGAATTTTTAGCGTTAAATTGAAAATAAGCTGTAAAATACATTAAGCAAATACTTTCATAATCTCTTTGATTTTAGCTAATTCAACAATTTCTTTGAAAACGCTACCGAAGAGACCAGTACGTTGTATTAATTTATATGATCTCGATCGGCGGAATTACCAAGCGAATGCAGTGGGCGAAACCGCACGTCGTACAACTGATAAATATTTGATTTGATATCAAAATAAATAAAATAAAATAAAATTATAAAACCATAAAACTCTTCAATTTTTCGACGACCTCAAGTGTAAATTTATTATGGAATATCCAGTAACAAAGGTCAGTTATATATTTATTTATTGGATTACCGCCGTGTAAATCGTGCTGGATTATAAAAAATGTAGCGAACGTGTAATCGATATCAAACTGGTACACTAAAACGTTTTATCAGCCGAGATAAAGCCATTTTGTAGTTGCAATAGATAAAAACTAGTTAGACAAAATCGCCCACTTGAAACCCGCACGTAAACCACAACAAATTGATAGAAATGTTTTTGTGGTCAGAATTAGATGAGTAAGTTACGAATTTGATAAGACTGAAGACTTTGAAGTACTTGTCGTTTTTGTACAATCTCAAGTAGAGCGTCATTAATTTAGAATCAGATTATGTAAAACACCATTTAAAAATGTAATTTAAATTTATTTATTAAAACAACTTTTCGTTTAGAATCTAACTCAAATGTGGTGCATAAGTACGTTGGAGGCGATTCCACAAATCCATACGCTCTTGGAAGGGGAATCTACCCAATGCCATGGTTGTATTAAAGTCTAAAAATTCTTGTGTGCCCATAACTCGAGTCCATTGTTGTGTCACCAAATTATCTAACTGTATGGTTGGGTTACTAAAATATAAAAATAGTAATTTGAGCATTAGTATAAATATAGTAAAATAATCGTTTCAAAAAATCTTACCCGGTTCTAGCAAAGTTAGTCCATAATCTCACCAAACGGCGACGTGCTTGAATAGCATCATTGCTTGGTAATAGTGGTGGCGGAATATTTGTAATGCTGAACATATAGAACAAATCATCTCCATGCACTGCCCCGGGGAATTCCGTCAAGAGTAGCAAACCTTTCATTAAACTCAAACTACCTTCAAACCCGAATTTATAGTAGTACACTGGTGGTGCTTGACGTTCGGAATGTAAACGAACATGTGTATCAATGCCATGTACAAACATGGCATCAGTTAAGAATTGAGACCATTCCAAACGTAAATCATTATTTAAAACACGATCATCGAAATAAAATGAATACAGTTCATCAGAAACTTCACGTGCTGCTTGCGAACCAGGTGCAAGATTCCAGGTGTATGGAATTAAAAGTTCACGATTATTATTGATCGAAGGGAACAGCCCTGGATTAATGAGCACCTCTCGTAACATAACAACACATTCAGCATCGACGAAACCACTGATGAATGGCACTTGGTTAAATCGTCCCGAACGAATAAGGTTCAACGGATCATCCGGTAACAACACTTCTGAAGCAATCACATTAGCTGGATCGCGACTTGGTACGAATGGGGTTGGGAACATACCACGAGGAATATCGCCAGCAATTGTAGTTGGCGTCGCACGAATAATATCGGCCACATCTGCGTTACGTAATTGCGTAGCAAGGCTTGCGGTATCGGTTGTAGTAATTCCCATTTCGCGAGCGACCAATAATGCTGTCTCTAAAGGGTTTGGATGGAACGCCCATAAATTCAAGGCGGAACCACTTTGAGCGATAGCCTTGGTGAATAATCCACTTGCAGATGGTGATAAAACAAGGAAGTGAATCAAACATGAACCAGCACTTTGTCCAAAGATGGTCACATCATTTGGATTACCGCCAAAATTTCCAATGTTGTTGCGAACCCATTGCAAAGCGAGAACTAAATCTTTTAGTGCATAGTTTCCTGGAGCGTTATTATCTTCTGTACTTAAGAAACCGAATACTCCTAAACGGTAATTTACGGTTACTACAACAACATCATCGCTTACTAAATGCTCTGGGCCATAGATGAATGAGTCGCCTGATCCGGCTGAAAATCCACCGCCATGAACAAAGAACATTACTGGTCGTGATTGTCCGGTTAATGCTGGTGTGTTCACATTAAGGAACAAGCAATCCTCGCTGCCCGAGAATCCAAGAACACCAGGTGCCACACAAGATTCACCATGTACGGTAGCATCACGAACCCCAGTCCATCCGGGATGCGGTATTGGAGCACGAAAACGAAGATTTCCTACGGGTGGTGAAGCATAGGGAATACCTTCAAACGAGAACATGCTCGTGAAGAGTCCAGTCGACTGGGTTCTTCCTTGAACTTGTCCTCCACTCGTTTGCACTACATTCTGTGTATGAAAGAAATAAAAATGTTTATAAATAATTGCGTGCATAGCATGAAACAATATCTACTTACGAATGGTGTTGCATTTGGCACAGCGATATCTGCAGCCGCTAGCGTAACCGCCAAGAATAATAACTTAAACATTTTAACTTGGTATTATCAACCACTAATGGTTTAGTTTTAGGACAACAATCACTTATTTATACTAAACCTTATCTTCGGCTGCCGCACTTAAAAATGTATGCCTTGTTTTTATCAGTTACACGATTTAAGTGGCTCAAAAACAAAATAATATACGGCTTTAGTTTTATAATCATTTTAGGTAATCTTGACGATAAAATTTAAGCCAGAACAATTAATATATGTTATGGAGAAAGTTTCCACTTTTGAACAATTATGCATATCTCGAACCATGCAACAACGATTTGCAACCCGTTTCAGACTAAAATTTTTCTTGTCTATTTTATGTATATGTGTCCAGTCCCACAAAGGAGACATGCTGAAAACATTTTTATTTTAGAAGAACTACATCCAACAATTGCGTTAACCATTACAAAAAATACATAGAAAGTTGGAGAATGAACAATACGTAAAATGGAAACTCGGTCAGAGTCGCCACTCGCACTTTACTATCTTCAACCTATACGAAAAATAGCGATAATATGATGAAAGCAGTAATTCAATGTTTACCAGAACCCTAGGCTAATACAAATAACCAAGCGAATCATACTATGAAGGGGAGGGGCCAGAGTACATTTCTCTAAGATGAAGTACACTTGAAGAGTTCACATGGTTCACAAACTAAAAGAGTTTTAGTGGAGTTTGGAACAACAGAAAAATAATCAAAAAACAATCCAAGCGAATGGCATCGTGCGCTATTCAATCAAAAAAAATAGATGGATTCATGCTGTAAAATACTTTCAAAAACAATTCTTGATTTATGCTTTACGTCGTTTGTCATCTCCCAATTGTCATTTGTATATTCATGAACCGTACCGAAATCGCCACATAATGGTTAATATACAAAACGTGTTTGGTCGTAATATTCTGTGTTCTAATTGATTTCCTCTATAGGATTGATTTATAGTCCCCAGAGAAATTTAAGATTTCGGCTCGTTTTCTTCGTATTCCATTTTGTACAAATAATTTTAACAGCACGGAGCCATCGTTAAAAATGTTTACCGTGTTTGACAAGAGTTTTAATTGCATTGATTTTGACATTTCGGGAGAGGTGTTTAAAAAAACGGTTTGTAATAATTTGTTTTGTGTTATTTTGAAGGTATTCAAAATTTATATTTAGTAGGATTTTTTTTTAATTATATTTTACTAAGGTGATGTTTCAAGCATTTTCAAAAGCTGTCGAAATTGCATTCGAGAGCGGGCTTGCAAGAGGTAATCGATATACCGTTCCACATTAATATCATCAATATGGGTAAAGCAGTACTACATACATCAAGGTCACTGGAAATAGTGATAAAAATCCATTCCACATATTTATTGAATTGCAGTGGCGTTCCGTTAATGGAGCAAAAATTTTGGTTTGAATTTGTTAGTCTCGTTAAAAAATGAAGGGAGCAATCTAACGAAATAAAGCCGCCCTTATAATTTTCTGTTGTACAACAAAACGTAACTCGCCAATGGCTGTGGAACAGATCAAATATGTATCATAATGGTGAAAAGTAATATAATCCTACATAATATCAAGCTATTTAAAGATTATATTGTCATTCGTAAGTAAAACAAATATTTTAAGCCATACCGAATTACACATCGTTTAATAAAGGCTTATCGCGATAATAAAATCACAAAACTGTTTTTTCGTTATCAATCGTTAAAGAAAAGCAGATAAAAAATTTCACTTGACAGAACGATATTTAAAAATTTTCAGCTTACTTTCACGTGCATCCAACTTATCTATTCATTAAAATCGTGCTTGATCGAAAAATAGGTTTCTCAAGTGGAGTGTGATAAACGCGATTTTTTTTGTACATTTTTTTTTATTGCAATCGGCGGTCATTTTAAAATTATCACAGACATTTAAATTTCACTGATCTAACTTAAATGTGGTGCATATGTACGTTGGAGGCGGTTCCACAAATCCATACGCTGTTGGAATGGCCATCTACCTAGCGTCAAGGTAGAATTGAAGTCCAAGAATTCTTGTGTACCCATAACCCGTGTCCATTGTTGTGTAACCAAATTATCTAATCGTACAGTCGGATTACTGAAATGTAAAAATAATAATTTTAGCATTAGTATCAAATTTTAAATATTAAATTTGTATTATTACCCGGTTCTGGCAAAATTAGTCCATAATCTCACCAAACGGCGACGTGCTTGAATTGCATCATTGCTTGGCAATAGTGGTGGCGGAATATTTGTAATACTAAATAAATAGAATAAATCGTCGCTGTGTACGGCTCCGGGGAATTCACCCAAGAGCAGCAAACCTTTTAGTAAACTCAAACTACCTTCAAACCCGAATTTATAGTAGTACACTGGTGGAGCTTGACGTTCTGAATGCAATCGGACATGGGTATCAATACCGTGTACAAACATGGCATCAGTTAAGAATTGAGACCATTCCAAACGTAAATCATTATTTAAAACACGATCACCGAAATAAAATGAATATAGTTCATTGGAAACTTCACGCGCTGCTTGGGAACCAGGTGCAAGATTCCATGTGTATGGAATTAAAAGTTCACGATTATTATTAATCGATGGGAAAAGCCCTGGGTTAATGAGCACCTCACGTAACATAACAACACATTCAGCATCGACGAAACCACTGATGAATGGCACTTGGTTAAATCGTCCCGAACGAATAAGGTTCAATGGATCATCCGGTAACAACACTTCTGAAGCAATCACATTAGCTGGATCGCGGCTTGGTACGAATGGGGTTGGGAACATACCACGAGGAATATCACCAGCAATTGTAGTTGGCGTCGCTCGCATAATATCGGCCACATCCGCGTTACGTAATTGCGTAGCAAGGCTTGCGGTATTGGTTGTAGTAATTCCCATTTCACGAGCGACCAATAATGCTGTGGAGAGTGGATTTGGATGGTATGCCCATAAATTCAAGGCGGAACCACTTTGAGCGATAGCCTTGGTGAATAAACCACTTGCAGATGGTGATAAAACGAGGAAGTGAACCAAACATGAACCAGCACTTTGTCCAAAGATGGTCACATCATTTGGATTACCGCCAAAATTTCCAATGTTGTTACGAACCCATTGCAAAGCAAGAACTAAATCTTTTAGTGCATAGTTTCCTGGAGCGTTATTATCTTCTGTGCTTAAGAAACCGAATACTCCTAAACGGTAATTTACGGTTACTACAACAACATCATCGCTTACTAAATGTTCTGGACCATAAATGAATGAATCGCCTGATCCGGCTGAAAATCCACCGCCATGGACGAAGAACATAACAGGCCGTGCTTGTCCGGTTAATGATGGTGTGTTCACATTAAGGAATAAGCAATCCTCGCTGCCCGAGTATCCAAGAACACCAGGCGACACACAATTCTCACCATGTGCGGTAGCTTGACGAACCCCAGTCCATCCGGGATGCGGTATTGGAGCACGAAAACGTAGATTTCCTACTGGTGGTGCGCCGTATGGAATACCTTCGAATACAAACATACTGCTAAAAAGTCCAGTCGACTGGGTTCTTCCTTGCAATTGACCGCCGGTTGTTTGAACAATATTCTGTAAATAAAATTTTATATTTATTATCGAAATTTGTTTGGATATAATGTTTTACTTACGAATGGTGTTGCGTCTGGAACTGCAAGTTCCGCAGCCACTAGCGTAACCGCTAGGAACAATAATTTAAACATTTTACTTTCTAATTTTCAACCACTAATGCTTTAATTTTCGTCAGCATCGACATTTATATATACCAAATTAATCTTATCTCGGACTTTTGATTGAAAGGTGTGCTAACTTTATCGCTTTCAGATTTAGTTAACACACACACACACACAAAAATATAGGGATTTAATTGTATTAAGATTTAGTTATATCATGAAGGGTTCGGTACAAAACCATACCACCCCTATTCGGATGAAATCAATAAACTGCCATGTTCCTTTTAAAGATAAGCGCATTACAATATCAATTTGTATTGGTACGGTCAATAAGTAGGAACAGATAAAATAAAAATAAAATTAGACTGGCCAATCGTATAATTTCATTATCGCGTAATCATATAAAAAAACGCAAGACGTTTGTTTGTTTTGCAACTGACCACTGATAAGAAATAATTTCAATTGCGGCTCATGATATTTGCATTTGATGTCACGATACACTAAATTTTGAACAATTATTCTTCATGTAATTAAATTTAAACGCGGATAACACCGTCGTGGTACGTTTCTGTTGTCACACAAAATTCTTTAATTTTAGTTGCAAGCGAATTTCAGTAAACACTGGCATCGATTATGTTATTATGTTGTCAATTGCATACAAAAAGGCTGAAATTGTGTTGTGTTTACCAAATTTGTTGCTCAAATCACGAATCGTATAGATACGCCTAAATGGTTCTTATTCGCACAATATATTTTTAAAATATAAACAGAAATGTCGTGACAGTAAACAACATACTATCGACACTATATAAAATATTTCAAGCGAATATCTATCGATACTAAAAAAATCTAATTTTAGATTAATTGAATTTCAAATATTTTGAAAAGCTTAAATCTTTACAATTTCTTTTGGAGCCGACGCACTCATAACTCTATCAGAGTTTCCATTTCAAGTAATTTGACTCTAAGCCAAAACCGAATCGAGGACGTACGATAGATAAGTATAATGATG
Source organism: Nephrotoma flavescens (assembly GCA_932526605.1). Classification (NCBI taxonomy): domain Eukaryota; kingdom Metazoa; phylum Arthropoda; class Insecta; order Diptera; family Tipulidae; genus Nephrotoma; species Nephrotoma flavescens. The sequence goes on along the minus strand of OW052220.1, from coordinate 32,364,014 downwards.
CGAAGAACCATTTATCCTCATTTATATCCTCACGGGTGGTAAACTCTTCTCTCTGGTATACCTGTTGAAATATCAATTTAAATAAGTTTATCAGAATTTTAAGTTGCTTAAATTTTAATGACATGTCACAATGCAAAATGTCTGTAAGTGCCGCATCATTGATTTGTGCATTTGCTATTGCTGTAGTCAATGCTTTCAGGAATAGAAAATTGATCTGAGATATCTAAATTGACGCGGAGATGCTTTATCCGGATTCTAATAAAAAGTGTAAATTATATTAAGTTTGTGATCAGTGAACAAAGTGAACTCCACGATTTTTAAAAGTTACCTAAAATGCTTAATGCTATAGAGTAAGTTGCAAGCAACTCTCTATCATAAGCATTGTACCTTTGTTGGGCCTAGCGGTTGCAAAGTATTCGAAACATAATGTTGTACCACTGCTCCAAGGGTGTGCAAGAAGTGTCGCGTGACATAATTTCTATTTACAATTGTTGAAATCGTCAATATATGCTGAAGTCCAGGCAAATGGTGTTTTACTGTTCTGCTTGGAACTTTTCAAGAGTTCGTTAAGTAAGATTTGATCTCCAACTACGCCAGGAATGAAACACCTGGAATGTTTTGAGTTTTATCTTGAAGAAAGAAGAATGCCCTGTCCATTAATAGCGTGTTAAAGAAAATTGATTTCGTTACATGCATATAGACGCATTTATCAGAATTGATCATCAAACCTTTTTCAAAAAGTTCGTATAAAAAACATCTTTAAGAGGTCCATAGACAAGACAAAAATTAAGGCCAAATAAGATCAAACGCACCAATATTTGAAAATTTTTTGGGGCCTTCTTTAGGCCAAAATGAGGAGTAATTGCTGTCTTTGGAATATCACAAGGTTCGATCGGAATTTGATAATACGCTTGGATCGGTTCTAAAGTAGAAAATATTGTGCAACGTATTATTCGGCATTGTCAATCCATTTAGCGCTCGGTAATCGCCGCATGGTCTCCAATCTTAATTTTTTACAATTGTCCTGCGCCATTATGTGGTTGTATTCATGACTGGAGCGGGACGTCTAGGTTTTGCTAAAATAGAGTCGGACTGGTTGTCTCTAGTATATGCGTTAGTCATTTAATGGTCGGCCTGCTCCAATTTTGATTAGTAATTTACTGAAATTTATTTAATAAATTTTGAATTTCGATTGGTTTTACTAATAAACAATGAGCGAGATGTTAATGTAATCTAAAGTACTCCTGGAACATAAAGACAGGTTAATGGATCAATGATTCGATATTTTAGAATATCAACCAGGGGACTTGAAAATTTGAAAAAAATCGGCACCCCAAATAAAAATCGACACAACCGCTAAGATAAATTCTCATCGAAACACTTCTTAGGCCATATCAAGATTTAAAAAGCTTTAACGAGGGTTGCTTTGGTTGCGTATAATTGATGAATCTAAACAGAATTTGGAAGATTTTTTAAAAATGTATAAGGAATAATCAAAACATCAGCTACAGTGTCAATAAGAAAGTTAAATTTGGAATTGATGTCCTGAATAATAAGGCGACTTGCTGCCATTCGTAACACCAGCAACATCTACAATATCACAAATCTTCTCAAGCATTTCTTTACAAAACTGATCAAATATATAGATCTGTGAGAATCTGACGTTGGTGTAGAAACAGAATTGGCAGATGACTACAAGAATGTCCCCGATGATGCGTCTGCACGCTCAGCTAATGTAGATAAATTAAGGTAATTTTCAAAAGGAGCAAGTATCAATGAAATCTGAGAAGGAAGTCTAGATATCCACAATTATTTAAATATTTTTCACTGAATGCAGTTCCGGCATTAAGTCGAAACTCGTTCAATAATTGAGACAGCTTACAATCCTTTAAGGTAAAACACGTAGTCATCTTTGCTGTTGTTTTGTTCGAGTCTGTTAATCGTATAGTTTGAGTCTACCGTACTGTTGTACGAAAGTTGCTGTAGTGCTGTGATAGAAATTTGATAGTGTGCTGTGGCAATAAATCCCCGGGAATAGGGAAATGGAGAAAGAATTTATAGGTAATTTCAGTTCAAATATTTTTTATTCTGGCCTGAGGAGAAAAGTTTGATGTAAATATTTATAAATTGGGAATAATCTTTTCATATCTAGATTGGCAGGAAAAATTATTCCCAATTTAATTTTGATTCCAAAAAATTTAACACTAGCTTTTTACCGCAGTATGCCGGAAAAAAAATTGTTGAACAGAAATTACATATAAATTCTTTCCCCAGTTTCCTATTCCCGGGGAATTACCAGAATAGTGTCACTGGGGTGTCTAATGAAACAAGAAACAACCGCATAGTCCGCAACCTTTTTTGCCTTCGAGCCGGATTAGGGATTAGAGTAATAAAATCCAAAGTCGGGATATTCTATTTAGAAAAACGTGGTTACCAATATACGTAAGTGGTACATTCGTATTGTACCGTGAGTCGAAACGACATCCAGTGGCACTATTCTGGTAATTCCCTGGGAATAGGGAACTGGGGAAAGATTTTACATGTAATTTCAGTTCAAATATTTTTTTTCCGGCCTACTAAGGAGAAAAGTTTGATGTAAATATTTATAAATTGGGAATAATTTTTCCATACCTAAATTGGCAGGGAATATTATTCCCAATTTTATTTTGTTTTCAAAATAATTACCACTAGATTTTTACCTCAGTATGCCAGAAAAAAAATTTTAAAATACAAATTACATATAAAATCTTTCCCCAATTCCCTATTCCCAGGGAATTACCAGAATAGTGCCACAGTTATACCATAGTGCAGTTAGGCTATACACTGAATTTAATAATGCAGTCAAATAGTTCTGTCTGCAAAAGCTGTTTAACGGAAATTGTGAAATTGATGCCAATGATTTGGCACACAGATGGTTTGAATGTGTCGGTGGATGAAATTAAGATCAGAATTTTATATGCAAAAGATTTGCCAGACTTATTTATCAAAATAGAGGCGACTATACTGGAACCAGAAGGTGAGGAAGCGCAAATTGGTGAAATCGAAGATAAATATCTGTCAGCAGTATCCAAATTAAATGGTGCGCTATGCAAAACGTCAACCTATACGTTTTCTGGTAATACAAAGGAGTTCCAAAGTTTCATCGATCTATTCAGCTCTGTCACTCATAATATGGAAAGAGATACGCAGTGACCAAAATTGTTATTTCTTTAATTTGCCTGGTGAAGCTGCTGCGCTGATGCGTCATCTTCATTGACTCAACCGAAGATACAAGGCGAATCTAAATCACAAGCCTCGTTTATAAATGGACGAATGATTATCACTGACATTGGTAATTCGTCAGTTGGCATATCGAGGAATTGTAACAATCTACATGAAACGAAAAACGCACTGTCAATGCACTAGAAAATTACGAAAATAATAGCTAGACTAAGTTGGTAAACATCACCCAATAGCAACCTGGTTGCCCAAAACATAAAATTTGGGCGAGTAGTTGGGGGAAGTGAATTCAATTGAGCTACATAGTCCCATTTCAAAGTTAGTCCCCATTTTTGAGATATCGCTTTCGACATGTTTTGGCTCTGAGCCAAAATATACCCTGATTTTAACGTTGATAGGTCTTGAACCATTAAGATTTTTGTTATTCTTTTTTCAGCAAAGTTGTTGCGCAAGCCAAGACAAACAACTTGGCCAAACATATCAAGACCGAAAAACCACATCTACATTATTTTTGATTTTCATTTCGGCGAAAAACAATTTTTTTATCACTTTTTATCATTTTGTTGAATTTAAATCGATTAAAATCGATCGAATAAACATCGCATCGACAAATATAGATTCAATAGAAACTATTTAAAAGAAAATTAAATCGATTCAGTGGATTTTATCGGGATTTTCGTTTTGCTTGATTCAGCAAAGTTCTTGCGCAAGTCAATACCAACAACTTTGCAAATATATATCAAGACCGAAAAACCACATTCACCATATATGTGCGTTTTACTTAGGCCAAGGTTAGGTTAGATTAGGTTGGAGGGGCTGGCTGCTTCCGCACACTTAAGCCAGTAGTACGTATGTGAAGTTATCCCCGGATTCTATCCCCGAAATTAAAAAAAAATTAATCAGGCAACACTAACATAATTAGATCCCTCTAACTCATGTGTGAAGTTAGCCCCGCCCCGTTTTATATTATATTTCATTACAAATAGCCTTCATATGTGAAGTTATCCCCGAATTTTATTATATGAAAAAAAAATTTTATTAAAATTATTTTAATTCAGAAAACACAAATAATAAATCTTATAATTTAATAAAATGAAGTAAAATAATTTTTAAAATGTTCCAACCTAGCGAAATTAGGCTCCGAGCAAAATATTTCCATATAATTTATTTTAGGCCAAACGTAATATTTTAATTTGACATGTAAAAAGTATTAATTTGTCGGATCAGAGCTATATGGTTTTGAGATGAATTTTTTTTTTCATATAATAAGCTAACAGTAGTGGCCCGTTGTGATACCACAGGATGCTATTTCCCATTTAAACCTGTTGAAAACAATTCCTAGCTATATACGTAGTGCAAAATATATCGCACGCCACAGTCAGCGAGATCTGAAAGGCTGGCCATACTGTACACGCCCAAATAAAAATGCCTTCTGTATGCTAGTGCTAGACACGAGCATAGAAAGTTATTTAAAGTATCTTCCTCCTCTTCGTCCATGCAACTTCTACAAAATCATTCGTCTGTAGACCCGCTCGTTCTCTCATGTCCCCCAAAAAGGCAGGGTCTTGTCAGTTTTGGCAAAAGCTTCTCACAGAAGACTCCGGCTCCTACCTTGCCGTCTAGAGAAACATGGGTCCACCAGTGCTGAGATTGTAACGGATCACCTTGCGACTAACACGTCTTGGTTGGGGTAGCTTCGCCAGAAAGTGGGAGGTTCATTTGTCGCTAGGTTTTTGAGGATCCAACAAAAAAAATTTACGTGTTCATAAAAGAAAATATCAAAATCATATGCTGATGCAATAGTTCTGCATATCACGAATCTCATCATCACCCAAATAACAAAAAGAATTATTTATCATTTTCCTTTTAAATCAATCGAAAAAACTATATTTATAAATCACTAATGCAATGATACATGTTGATAAAAGTATGTATATGTAAATGTAACGTTTTTCTTTTATGCTAAATAAAAACTAATTACTAATATTTCTCAATGAGTATACAACACATAAAAACTGAAATTATAGTTACACTAAATTCAATAAAAATGTAGCCATTTTACATAGAATCAAAAAGGGCCAAATTAGACAGGTTAGAAGATCTTGGTATATTTGGGACACAGTTTGACTCATGAGATATTTATATACTGTACGTATACAAATTTCTCATGAGTCATGAGTCAAATTGCGGCCAGAATTCACACCTTGAAAATATATAAAAACAAAAACACCAACAATTTACTTAACGATAAAATCAACTTATTAAAATTTACGACTTATTGGGGTAGATACTCGATCCGCTAGCAAGCAAGCAATTTTCTAGCCAAAATCCTGACTACAATTTTACAAAGAAAATTTAAATTTCAAAATATATTTTTCATAAAATTTTTGTTTATTTTTGCGATATTACAGTAAAATTTACGGCTTCAAAAATTAAACAACAAATTTTGTGTTGTTCTACTGTGCAATCGCAAAAAAAACAAAAAGCGTATTGAAAATATAATTTAAAATTTAAATTTCCTTTGTAAAATTGATTAAGTAGTCAGCATTTTGGTTAGCAAATTGTTTGCTTGCTTGCGGATCGAGTATCTACCCCATTATCCATAACTTAAAAACAAAGGAGGCGCCAAGCAGCAGCGCCTAGCAACAATACATAAACTGCTTCAAAATAAGTTATGGAAAAAGTAGTAAAAACTAAACCGAAGAAGAGATTATTCGCTCGAAATAGATATTTCTGGAAAAGTTAAAAAATTGGCACAATATGTAAGAACTAAAAACTACAATATAAAATTAAAAATAAAAAGTTTTTCATTTAAATATATAAAGTGACAAAAGAACATAAAAAATAAAGTGAAAATCGGCTTGTGAAATCTAGTGAAATAAATAATATGGATAGGTGTTTTAAACCCAAGTGCTTTTGTTATGTGTGTGGAAAATTTACATTTATGAGCAATCGCCGCAAAAAAAGTGATGAAACCGCTGAAGTCGCAATGTCATTTGGTGTCCCGATGATTTGTATAGATCCACAAAGACATGATCCAGTTCAATGTTATGCATGCGTGCATGAATTATATTCTCGGTACAAACAGAAAAAAATTGCTGCCGCATTCAGATGAAATTCCTGTTCTAGAAAGATCAAACCCAACTGAAGAATATTTACCACTAACATTTAAATCTGCCGAAACCGGAGAAACATGTGCATCAATATATCAACCATCAAATATCCCTGCTCCATTCAATCAAGAAAGCCATTCTTTTGTCAAAGAGAAGAAAAAATTTTTTTTAGAAAAAATCACCATAAAATCCAACAAATCGATTTAATTTTCTTTTAAATAGTTTCTATTGAATCTATATTTGTCGATGCGATGTTTATTCGATCGATTTTAATCGATTTAAATTCAAAAAAATGATAAAAAGTGATAAAAAAATTGTTTTTCGTCGAAATGAAAATCAAAAAAAAATGTAGATGTGGTTTTTCGGTCTTGATATGTTTGGCCAAGTTGTTTGTCTTGGCATGCGCAACAATTTTGCTGAAGAAAGCATAACAAAAATCTTAATGGTTCAAGAGCTATCAACGTTAAAATGAGGGTATATTTTGACTCAGAGCCGAAACATGTCAAAAACGATATCTCAAAAATGGGGACTAACTTTGAAATGGGACTATAGCACTATTGAATTCAGCGTACTCGAATTAGGTTTACCCTTGGGTGCCCGGCTTGTCACAAAAAAAAAGTTTGCGATTCAAGCACAGTGTAATTATCGTCTCAAGACGATATACCATTAATGGGTAGCGTTGTTACGCTCATACTATAATTGTTTGTCCAACGATGATTTCCTTATGCAAGGTGGCTGTATAAGATCTACTTGTAGTTTTATATATTGCTACTCCGGCAGCCCACTGACCATCTCTGTTGAACTGAACGCAACATTCAAAAATAGTAGTATTAACATGCTCTTCATTGCGTATCCAGATCTCCTAAAGCCCCCGGTCAAGCAAGAAAATTGAGCATCCTTGCGTGACTGTATCAGTTAGGTCGAGGTAATGTGACCTGAGACTGTGGCAGTTCAATGTAAAAAACCAGACCTCATTATTATCTCGTACAAAGTTCGCCATTACAACCTGAGCTATTACTTAGCGGATTTTTGGTGAGGCGCGATAGCTCATTTTGAAGAAGAGAGATCCCATTTTTATGTCCATGGTAGAAGGCATGATCATCGAAAGCCGACGTGATGAACAGTCCTTCGAGACTCGGTACTCGTGTGTCTTTTACCGTAAGAGTATATACTGACTATCTCGTTATAGGTACCACCCTGTGATGCATGAATTGTGGTGGCACATGCAGGTACGACTGGAAAATGATTACGCTTAGCATTAATTGTCCGATTGTTGTTTCGATTAACAGTTGAGCTTTTTCTAGAAATGGGCACCAAACATCGGTCGATATTCATTTTCTCTACAATTCTCTAGTCTACCTGTATGGCAAGTGGAAGTTCGTACGGCGAATTATTTGTTTTCACTATGCTCATTTTGAGGATCTTTTGACGGCATTGCTACTCCGGTAGCCCACTGACCATCTCTCTTCAACTGAACGCAGCATTGAAACGTAGGAATATTATCATGCTCATCATTGCTCAGCCAGGTCTCGAAAATTCTCTATATAATGAGTTTCTATCTCAATACAGCGAGCTATAGGTCACATGAGAATGGTGGGAAGTTCAATCAATATCAACGCTTACTTTATGCCGCATTATGGTGTATTAAAAAAGTAAAATAGTACAGTAAAATCCCGATTTAACGGACTAATTTTGGAGTCCGCTAAATCCGATTGCACTTTTTCGGGAATATGGCCGCCTAGGACAGAACTCGTTCATTTCTTAAACGATTTGTTTGTTGGATGGAAATGAGATTAATAAACAGTTTTTGGAAGAAGCTCTGGAATTAGGCCACCTGTAAAGAAACCCGGCCCATTTTCAACCGATTATGATAGGATTGCGGATATGTTAAATTGAAATGGGATTCTAAAATGTTATTGGAAGCAGTTTTCCACTAGAAACGGCCACCTCGAACTCGGCCATTATTTAACCGATTATAATGTAATTGGGTTTGTTGGATGAAAATGGGTTTCTTAAAGATTTTTGAAAGAGGATTTGGAATATGGCCACCTTGGACGGAACTCAGACAGTTTTTAACCGATTACGATGGGATTGGATTTGTTTAATGGAAATGAGATTCATTAATGATCTCAAGAAGAAGTTTTTTAATACGGCCACCTAGAACGGGACATGACTATTACTTAACCGATAATGATGGAATTTGGCACGTTGGATAAATATGGGATTATAAACTGAAAAGCTGCTGTACTCGCTAGAGCATGAGAACCCGAATTCTAATTTTCCCCTCTTCTGATTATTGCTATTGTGGAGAGTGTAATTATTAGTTGTTTTATGAATTAATTCCTAGACCATTTACGCTCTTGTATTGCAAGTATCTTAAAAGTGTAAATTTTCGCTTAATTCGTAAGGTTCTGAAGGTCTCAAGGTCTTAGAAGACTCCATATTCCATGATCCCGTGAACAGTTTTCGAGGTCGTTCAATTTTATCCACAATGTCTAATAATCGGTTATGAAATGACCGAGTTCTATCATAGGTGGTAATATTCCAAAACTTCTTCCAGAAATGGTTTAAGAATCATATTTCCATCCAACATACCAAATCCCACCTTAATCAGTTAAGAATTGATGGAATTCCATCCAGCATACCCCATCCCATCATAATCGGTAACTGAAAAATGGAAAATAAAAAATTTCTGCGTTAAAAGGGCCCGTTAAATCGAGGTCCATTAAATCGAGTGTCCGTTAAATCGGGGTGCGTTAAATTGTGGTTTTACTGTACTACCAAACTTGGGGTAGTATTTGGACCATTCTTGTTCATTTTTATCCGTATATGAATTCTGATAATTCAGATATCGAAAAGATGTACCGTCAGGTATCAGCATACGAACTGGACCAGCCATACCACTCAATAATATATAGCGCGACTATGAGAACAATTTGTGCACGTGTCAATTCACTACAGTTACATACGCGAGATCATCATGCTCATTTGTCTCTACAAATACGTTGAATGAGACAGCGTGCTGTTTTTCGTTCATTGATAGGCCGCTAGAACCATACAAGAAGATGTTCATGTCGATGATGTTCTCAAAGGTGTTAGTACATTCGAAGAGCAAGTTACACTGAAAAAGGATATTTCTGTTATCCTGCAAAGTGATAAATTTCATTTACGGACATTTGTAAGCAATCACTCAGAACTGCATGTCTCAGAACTGCATGTTACATATAGGCACAATCAAGATACTTGGAATCTAGTGGGATCCAAATGAAGATGATTTTCCATTCATTACACATCTTCCCGTCACAGACACAAAAAACGATCGATCCTTTCCGATGAAAGCCAAGTTTTCGACCTGTTTGGCATAGCTTTTTTCACTTCTAATCAGATGAAAAATCATCATATAGGATTTGGCAAGGTAGGTTGAGATGACACTCTGCGAAAGTGAATACTCAAAGAATCGATCAATTTGCGACAAGAAATCGAGAACTATAAATCCATTTAATTTTCAATCCGTTACGGAGGACTGGATCAAGCTTCCTAAGTCAGCGAGAGCAGCCAGAGCAACATTGGCTATTAAAGACAATCCACAAACCAGCTAAGATTATCAGTAAGGACCCAACAGCAACCTACCTCTTCCCAAAATATACAAGAAACACACATCGTTTGCACATCGGTCGTATGATCGTAGTACTTTTAGTTCAGTGAATTCCAGTAAATTCATATTGAGTGTTGACTTAATCAATCAGACAAAACCAGTGTTTTGTAGAGAGCTGCAGCATATAGCATATACTCACAAGAATATACAAAGAGTTGTCAGCAGAAGCCGGTTTTCATTAAAAGCAGTCTACTTCAGTATGCACCATTCCGTAAATTATGATGTAGTTGTGAGAGTGTGGGCTAGAAACAAAAATAGCTTGGCACCGTATAGCACGCAACACTCAATCATATTATCGTTGAAATGGACAATAAGTCACGGTATCGTGCTCCAAATCCACAGGGATTATTTTCACCCTGGGCTTTCATTACTAATGGTCTTGGTACAAGAAACGTATTGAATCATCGGAGTGCGAAATTTGATATTGTATTGGATGAATCAAAGAACACCCACATATTGAGAAGCAAATTATGGCAGACCTGCCAATGGAACGTGTGAATGTTTCGGCTCCGATTACTGGTGTTGGAATAGATTTTGCCGGGCCATTTTTCAGAGTTCAAGCAATTCGCAAAAGAGTAGGCGGTACAGAAACCAAATCAAACCTGTGTGATTTTGTAGATATTACGTCACTCAATTCGTCGCAAGGCTCACACATAGATGGTGCATCTAATTTTTAGAAAAGTACCAACCTTCGAACGATATATGACTAAATTTTATTTTACATTAATTTACAAGTTACAGTTGGTTTAGTAAAGCTGGTTTTGTTCATTATAGTCCAATAAACAAGCTAGAAGCCTGCGCAGCGTTCCCGAGAGAAGCGTGCAGTAGCAGTTATTTAACACTACACTTATGATTTAAAGAACAGAGGTTAACTAATCCGAATCCGGCTTAGGATTCGTTATTATTTCTGGTAGTCGGAGATGGTATTTTATTTTGAAAACGATATCGCAGTTTTGAATCGCGTTCCTCTTTTAAATTTTGAAATCTCTCAAGATAAGATCTTCTGTGCTTTAAGCTTTTATATTAGATTGGGAAAATCTACTGTGTAGTGTGGCCTCAAGATTTCAAAAAGGGCAGAGTCAGGTCTTTACTAAAATGTATTTATTTATTTTGTAATTAAAATTTCCCAGTTGATCAATAAACGGACCATGAATTGGCAAGTGTTTATGAGCAGGAATCGCTATGCTCTGATTTGTTCTCTTTATCCCTTGGAACGGCCTTGAAATGAGAAAGATCAATGTATTCCAAATTCGCGGCCTCGCCCAAACGCCTAATAAAATTTATATTCTATACAAAATTTGAAACCTCTATATAAAACCACCACTCAAGGTATTCGTGGTTGAATAATTGAGGATTATTTTTATCTATGACTACTATCTACTACTCCTCTTCTTACCACGAACGACGTTTCTATGACCTATAAGCAAATATCAACTGTCTTATACGGATGAAATGAGATACAGGTGAGGACCCTTTGCAGCCCGAAAGAAACTCAGTTGAAATATGTAATGTTTTGTGATTATGCAACGTGATTGCACGTAATCGCAATAAATACGTATACAAACCGCATTGAACTAATTGTACTCGAAGTTATCAAAGATTATAAAAAATAATCAATCGCTCTTAAAGGTTTTACGATTAGGATTAAAATCACGTGCATATAAAACAACATTCGAATTATCGTTATTTACAAATTTCGTCGTTTTTTATTTATAAGTCTTATATACAATTAATTAACAATTTGATTAAACCTATAAGTGCCCTTAACTTAATCTTGCTGTAATTGCACGATAATAAAAATTTATCGGGCAAAACGATCACGCCAACTGTAGTAGAGTGTCGTACGATCGCACATAGCGCATGAACCAGCAACTAAATCATGCCCAATATCGATATGTTCTCCACCATTGATGACACGTGGCCACTGAACTTGCACATCTGGACTCAATGATGAGGTCGGATTACCCGTGATTGCGAAATTAGAGAACATTCTTAGTATTCGGCGACGAATAACAAAGGCATGATTAGACGGAAGTAGCGGTGGTGGCAAACTTGAAATACTAAACATATATGGAATCTCATCTGCATGAACTGCACCTGGCCAGCTGCCCAACATTAGTAAATTCTTAATTAAATTCAATGATCCAGTGAAGCTGAATACATAGTAGTAAACAGGATCGGTTTGTTGTGAGGCATGCAATTTCACAGTCTCATCGATTCCATGAATGAAATGACGATCTGTGCAGTATTTTGACCATTCCCAGCGAAGTTCCTCCGACAGCTCTTGCCCTCCCAAATAGAAATCTTTGAGCTCTTGGACAATTTGATCGGCATCAGCAGATCCATGTGGCACATTGAATTCGCTTGGAATCCACGCATGCTGATCGGCATTTAAGGCATCAAAGGTGTTGTTATCGAGTGAAATTTCGTATATAACGAATAGACTTTCAGCATCTGTGTATCCGTGCATGTATGGGATTTTGTTGAATTCACCGCGTGTCATTAGGTTTCGAGGAGTGTCGGGAAGAAAACGTGGCTCTTCCGAATCTTCTGGATCTACCGATGGAACGAATGCAAATCCACTAAATCCACGTGGAATCTCTAATGTTAACCACCCGGGCGTTGCATTAACCAATTCCAATGGGGTTACTTCTCTAAGTCTTTCGACTAATTCTTCTGTTGAATCTGTATGAATTCCAACTAATTCGCCAGTCTGGAAGGCATAACTTGCTGGATTAGGTTGGAACGCCCACGGTAAGAGAGCACTTCCACTTTGTGAAATAGCTTTAGCATATAAACCATTGGCTAATGGTGAGAGAACTAAATAATGTACTAAAGCACCGCCAGCACTTTGGCCAAAGATTGTTATATTATCTGGATCACCACCAAATGCCAAAATATTATCTTTAATCCATTGCAATGCTAAAACTGAATCCTTCATTCCGTAATTGCCTGGTGCGTGTCTATCTTCCGTCGATAAAAATCCAAGAACACCCAAGCGATAATTTACTGTTACAACTAGTACGTCTTGTTGTATTAAATGATCTGGACCATAGATCAATGAATTTCCTGAACCACCGGTAAATGAACCGCCATGGAACCATACCATAACAGCTTTTCGTCCCAACAGGGTTGGTGAATAAACATTCAAGAATAAACAATCTTCGGTACCTGAGTAATCGCCAACGAACGAACTACTTGGACACACTGATCCATGTTCAGATGCATCCCGAACACCGTCCCAGCCGGAATGAGGTACTGGCGCTCTAAATCTTAGATTACCGACCGGTGGCTCAGCATATGGAATCCCATTAAATGCATAGTATCTGCAAAATAAGCCACAAGAAAGTTGTACACCTTGTAATTCACCACTTGCAGTTTGAATGATTGGACCCTGCAATATAAAACAAAATATTTTCAAAAATATTTATATCGATACAAACAAATACGAAGTACACTTACATTAAAACTGCTTGGCTCTTCTGCTAGGACCGCGCCAAGGCACAACACTCCTAAAATGAACGTGAACATTCTTATTGCACGTCTATCACTAATCTAAAACAATTCTTTCGGGAACCGTTTTAATATATAAGCATAGTCGCTAATTTTATTAGGCTCTTATCAGTAGCTATATCCAAAATTATGAAGTGGTTTATTTTGAATATGGTTTATGGGCCCGCAATAATACATCTAATCAGTTCGTGTATATGATCTTGCAGAATTAAAACTTACTCGATATAATTTAATTGGTTTATGATTCAATTTTAAATAGAATTACTTTTGTTAGTGTAGTGCCAAAGTAATAATAATTATTTTGATAATAGTTGCACTAGGCTGCCATTTGGTAGGGGGTGTACCTTTACTTATTTTCATTATGCAAACTAGTTTTAATCAACTTCGCGCGGCTACGTACATATGTACTTAGAGCTAATTTTTATCACCCCCCTCGATGATAAAAGTGGAAGGGGTAATTTAAAAGATTATAATTTTTTATAAAAACAATAATTAATTGGTGCGAGATAAACTAAGAAGTGTATACTAGGCAATATTTTCCAATCAAGACATAAAATTCCAATAGCAAAATGATCAAAAGAGCTAGTTTTAGAGACTTGGTCGCATACATCATCTACCGATTGTAAAAGATCGAAGCCATACTTTGTACAGCAAAAAACACCCCATATAGCTATATACAGACTCTCATGGTACTTAAAGTTCACCCAATTTAATTTCACAAATGTGCCCACATAGCTACCTACATAATAAGAGGAATCATAATCGCACTTCATATTTCTGAGGCGCATGCTTCATGAGCCTAGCTTAGAAGCCGACATAATTATGATTGCTGTCGAAGCATAAATTTTCTATGTTGGAATGATAAAAATTCGAAAATTCAACCATTCGAAGGCCATTGACAAGGCATCGTAGAGATGTCTAAGTAAATCGAAGTATGCTATCGTGTAGTACAGACCCTATTGCATCTTTTGTGGAAGCCGACATAATTATGATTGCCGTCGAAGCATAAATTTTCTATGTTGGAATCATAAAAATTCGAAAATTCAACCATTCAACAATTATCGAATGAAAAAGAATATGATATCTGAATTATCACTGAGTACTGCCCTATACGAGTTAAATTTTGAAGGGCATGTATTGACAAGTGTGGCTACTTCTACTATGGAAGTAATTTGTAAACATCTCAAAATTAAAAATTCGCTGAAAAATCGAATTAAAATATGTTTAACTTGGCGGACGATAATGGCGAAAATTCCAGTTTTGTTAGTTAATAATGAACTGATACAAAATGAAGAACCCATGAGAAATTATCCATCTGATCTCTTAAATAACATTTCGGGATCCTCTAAAATGTTTGTGGTCATTCCCCATCAAACAGATATTGTTGGTGAACATGGGAATGTTATTAACCATGCCCCACTGCACACAAATCCTGTAGATAAATTAGAACATTCTAACGAAGAAAGGCGGACCAAGCCCTTAAAATGGAATTTCCTTCAAGAAATGCCTATAGTGTCCACAGAACAATTAGTGTCTAGGGAATGTATCAGAATGGTCATATCCGATACACTTATACACTTCAAAAATTCGTGTGTTATTTCTTACGATACAGTTCGCTTTTCAAGCACATTTCAACAAAATATTGTTGCTTATGGAAAGTGTAAGTACGCGGTCACATGTACAAAAGTACAAAATGGTTATAACTCCCAAAAATTTAATGCGAGTATATATTACAGGAGAAAGCTGTTGTTCCCATGAAGGGAAAAAGCCTTTTGAACAAATAAGGGGTAAGAGATGAACTACTTTAAAAAAAACAGCTTGAGTTTTATAGCGCTCATAATGTTGGGCTGCAAATGATGTCGAATGCTGACGTTGAGTTAATAAAAAGTGGTAGTACTATGAAGTTGACCACTAATGAAGTACTTTGGAAAATAAGATCAGAAGTGATAAAGCGTGATGATCTCGTGCTTGATTGCGATGTATATGATGTTTGTCGAAGATGGGATATGGAAAACTCAGAATATCCAGAAAAGAAATACATTTATTCGGTGTCTCTACCACTATCAATCATTTTAATTCGAACTTCACAACTCCAACTTATTTCTAAATATGGCTGTTCAATTATTCATCTGGATGCTACAGGAAGCGTAGTTAAGAAACCGCAATGTCATCCAGAGCATTACTGCAACAAAATTTTGTATTACGCCTGAATCATAAAGGTAGGAACTACTATAGTTCCTGTTGCAGAATACATTTCATCCAAACATGATACGGGAACTATTACAAAATTTTTAATCGATTTTCGAAAAGAAATGTTAAAAATTCCCAATTTAATTTTGCCAAATGTTTATGTTGTAGATTGGAAATGGGCTTACGTTCATTCTATTTTACTTGTCTTTAATGATATGAATGTACTTAATTACCTTAAGTATACTTATGGTTGCCTTACTGACAAGAAAAATCAGAATAAAAACATGGTCGCAGTATTCATTTGCTGTACCCATTTCATAAATATAATCGTAATTCAAGTGAAAAGAAAGTTACCAAAAGTCACTAAAGAAACCAGAAATTTTATCATAGATATGTTTTGTGCTATCCTAAATTGTGAAACTTTGGAAAACATAGTGAATCTCTTCAATATCTTTTGTTCTGTTTGTTTGAATGAGTTTAAAACTCCGGAAGTTACTGTTGGGGTGCTAAGAATTTGCTAAGGTTCTACCATTTATCTATCAGCATGATTGCAATCTAAACGAAAGCAGTATTAATAATGAAGACATGGTTGATGTTGAATTCGATTTAGGTAAAGCTCATTATTCTAAAAGCCCATTTTATAAATTGTTTTTGAAAGAGTATGAGAAAACATTGGACGCAATTAAGACAAACGATCAACGACAATATTCAGAAAAAAATTCGTATTATTGCAAAGATTTTGTATTTTTTTCTGTTAAGAGATATCGTGCATATCTTCCTTTATGGGGTACTTGCTTTTCAAATCTTATACAAGTTAAGGGCCGACTTTCCAACTCTAATGTAGAATTATGGTTTCGCCATATAAAACATTTCTACATAGAAAAAAAAATTTTACGAGTCGGTAGATTTGTTGCGTTAACAAAAGCAAAAACCGAGCTTTTGGTAAATGCAATAGATGTTTCGCAAGCGCTACGACAGACTCCCAAACCAAATAAAAGAAAATTGATTAACCATGATTCCGATGAAGAACCAGACGATATTAATAATGAAGAAAAATGGAATAAACATATACGACTATATATGACTCCCCGAAACATATGGGGAAACGAGTCTTAGCCAGATATACAGCGAAAAATAAAATTGAGGATGTTATCGAAAATCAATCAGAAGGCGAGGACACTGTCATCGACCACATCCTACCAAATGGATATTCTTTCAAGTTTTTAAGCTACGAGGTATCAATTTATAATACGTGCGCTTTCGATGCATTGGCCCATATTATAAGAGTGTTATGTATAGATAATAATCATATTATGGACGTATTTAAGGCCACAAATACTGATTTTTCCGATTTTATATCGTATTTTGTAATAAATGGAGCAATTCACTCGACATTTCGAAGAAAAACACACTTGCTTTTAAATTGTTTTAATATTAATGACATTACGTCTGACATAAATATGAGCATGGACTGCAACATTTCAAAAATAATTGAATTTTTCTTCAAAAGCTCAATTTCTGTCGATGCCACATGTTCTAATTGCCATAATATTCATGCCAAAGACAGTTTTTACGTACTAGACGATAGCATACTTCGATTTACTTAGACATCTCTACGATGCCTTGTCAATGGCCTTCGAATGGTTGAATTTTCGAATTTTTATGATTCCAACATAGAAAATTTATGCTTCGACGGCAATCATAATTATGTTGGCTTCTACAAAAGATGTAATAGGGTCTGTACTACACGATAGCATACTTCGATTTACTTAGACATCTCTACGATGCCTTGTCAATGGCCTTCGAATGGTTGAATTTTCGAATTTTTATGATTCCAACATAGAAAATTTATGCTTCGACGGCAATCATAATTATGTTGGCTTCTACAAAAGATGCAATAGGGTCTGTACTACACGATAGCATACTTCGATTTACTTAGACTTCTCTAAGATACCTTGTCATTGACGATCGAAACACCACTACACTTTATTCTATAGCAAAATTTTAAAATTAAAAAAAATTTTAACTCCGCATAATTATGTTGGCTTCTAGAAAACATAACGAGTGGTTATTGCACATGTTTGTTGCTAAATTAGCTTGCTATTGTGAACTTATTTTTTTTAAAACTTATTTAGTTTTACATAACACGTTTTTCTTGAAAGTGTAGATTTACACTTTTTGGGCTGTTGTAAAGTTTTTTGTCATTTTTATTTTGTCAGAAACTTCACTATAGTAGTTAAAATACATAGCTGTAAAGAAAACTGTAAAATATTTGATAAAAAATATATGATTTACAAATTGTGTCGCGTATAAAATTGTTTTATTGAAAAAAAGGAGAGTGCGAGGTATATGGTGTACAAAGTACTGTGTGAACAAAAAAAAGGGGTGATAGTATAGATTAAGGTTTGGATCCTTATGGAAAACTGCCCAATTTGTGATATATATCTTATTGTTGGATAGTGAGCTATCAGGTTTATAGGAGTGAAACCTGATCATATGCTACGCCCCACCAGTTAATTACAAGGGGCCAGTTGAGGCCACCTCATCAGTTCCGGTTTTCCTTGGCAAGAAGGTCGTCACAGGAAAACATATACGGGTTTTGGCGAGCTCGTGCCCAACGGATTAGCGGTTTAGCGAAACAATGCCCAACCCCATTTCGCAGCGGGAAGGCGCCCAACAGTCCTAGTAACTGGAGTTGCCTGTGACATGACGGTGACAAGGCCGCACCCCATTTAGATGTTACAGCCCTACAGGCTGACCTTTTCTGAAGGTCAAAAAATACATTTTTTTTTTATTTATTTATTTATTTATTTTTTAAATCCTTTTATATTTGAACTTAATTTTCAATTTTTTTTCATTTTTTAAATTTAAATTTGTATTGTTATCGAGCACCATACATTACGGTGGTCCGGGATATACTTTGGTTCTCGCTATTAAAATTTGGTTCGGTGACCATATATTTTCTTTTTCTTTCTTTTCTATTCGATTTTATTTTTAGCTATTTTTCGTTCAGCCATTTGTAGCTGTAATTCTTTTCTGTTTTCCCTCATTCCTCTCTATCCTTTTATACTGTGAAAATTTCTCAAATAAAATATAAAATACCGTACAGCGACTTATTCCCTGCATCTGGTCTTAATTTTTCTTTGTTTTACTTCCCATAAAATTAATTACTAAATCTTTTACGGGCTCGGTATGATGGGAGGAGATACTCCATTCCTTGTCGGTTCCATATGTACAGGTTTCAAGCTGTCGAAGTGTGAATTGTGGGAGATCCGTTGGAGGTCTCTCCAGGTGGAGAGAGGCTTGGTCTGTTGACAAGACGTCCCTACCCTCTAATGCTGCTTCGATGCGGCTGGGCATCGGATGGGTCTCTTCAGCAGACTGCGTACGTATCATTCGGGGAGATCCGGTTATCGTCGAATGGGCGCACCCGGTTATAAACATTTTACTCCGTTCTTCAAGTTTCGTCCGACAAATTTCGGCGGAACATCCAGTTTATTTTATTTATTTTTAGTTTGTGTTTTTTTTTAATTTCTGTAGACACGGTGTAGGCCAGAGCCATGCAAGCCTCCAAATCCCCATGACCCAATACCCTGAGTATTAGCCAGAAAACACTGCATGACTAGTTGAAATTTGCGAGTCGGCTGAGGCCGCCCGTAACACCGATACCTCCCGATCCAAACGCCAACGCTTTTACCACTGTGCCATTTGGTCGGCCTCAGCTTGACCCACTTTTTATATCATCATTAGTAAGCACAAATCCAGAAATAATAATTCAGTGCAGCGAATTTCCTACTAGCGGTTTTCCTAATAATACTGCGAGCATCCTCGTGATGACCCATTCCTCAATTACGAGGATTGAGGCATTGCAGCGTCATTACCGCATCAGTTGTAAGTGCGAGGAAAAGTCTTTAGGTTTTTTCTTACTAAATAAATCTGATAGGTAATCGGATAGTTTGTGGCATGAAGAATTGAAGGAAGTATGACAACGTCAACAATTTTTGTACTGCCGATAGGTCGATAAAGATCTTAAAGTATTTCAAAGGGCCATTTTAATTTCTGCTAATATTAAAAAAAATTGCATTTGCTTTGTGTCTCCTAGCCACGAATGCTAATTTATAAAGAATTTTTTACTTTTTACACTATTTGCCATAGGCACTTGGCGTAACACACTTACACTTAATAAACACATTTTATTAAACACTTGTTTTTTATTTCGCACAAATTAGATTTTTGAGTATTTTAATTTTTTATTTTAGCAACGATTTAGGGACACCTGAAAAGTAAAAAGATGTAATCGTTGCCAAGAGATGAATGCAAAATAAATGTGAAATATTCATAGATTGCCAAATGCGAGGATTGGAACGATGCTGTACTGTCTGAATGTGTGGATAATGGCGATGTGAGTTGTAACGATACATTTTTCTTTTGATTTTTTTTTACATTTTCGTTAGTGGTTCTGATTGAATGGATCATCATGGTTAGTGGCCCCCTCTCCAATGGGAGGTCCAAAAATTCCAGATGAACCATGGTCAATGATTGCAATTGATTATCTTGGTCCCTTGCCTAGATCAAAGAAAGGGAATTGTTTCATATTAGTGGTAGTCGATGTCTTTACAAAATTTACTTTACTTTTTCCGTTAAGAAACGCGGACACCAAGTCAACGATAAAATTAGTAAACGGGAATGTTTTCTTGGTGTTTGGTTCACCGAACACCCTAATATCGGACAATGGTCCACAATTTGTGTCTGCCCAGTTTAGCCAGTTTCTAGCGGACAACGGCGTTACCCATTTTAAAAATGCTCGGTACCATCCCCAGAATAATCCTGCGGAGAGAATAAACAGGGTGATATTTTCCTCCATAAGGGCATATGTAAAGAACGATCACAGGGAATGGGACACGGAAATTCATAAAATAGCTTGTGCGCTTCGAACAACGTTACACGAATCAAGTGGCTTTACACCTTATTTCTTAAACTTCGGTAGAGAAATTTACCATTTTTCTTATGGAACTCAAAATTCAGCAAATCTGAATAAAACCCAAACTAATGATGCCTTGACCTCTAGACTTGCAACAATAAATGAGGATATGACGACAACGCGGAATATTGTCAAACAAAATCTGGTGAAAGCATTTCATAAGAATGCACAGCGCTACAATCTACGAACCCGTCCGCCAGTTCATAAAGTTGGATACATCGTTTGGAAACGCAACTTCCAGCTCTCGGATGCATCTAAACAATTTTCTGCTAAACTTGCCCCAAAGTGGATTAAGTGTCGAGTAAAAAGACAACTTGGTAGTAATGTGTTTTTGCTTGAGACATTGGATAACAAAGAATTGGGGGCATTTCATACGAAAGAATTCAAAGCTAATCATGATACTTGATTTTACATTAAATTCATTGTTTTTGGGTTGAATCGTTTAAAATTGAATTAGCAAGATGTTCAAAGTTCAAACAATCATTAGTCAGTAATTAAATTTAATTTTTTTATAATAGTTATTAATTTTGCAATTAGTCTTTAAGGTGGTCAGTTTAAATAAAAAGTTATTTCGCTATGGACAGTATACAAGTTCCACTGTCACATAAACTAACAATATTTTTTTTAGTTTAAACAAAAAGTCAGTCAATATGTTTGTTTTCTCAAACCCGGTTTTATAGTAACATGTATTTTCTGATTTGTATAGAAGTCAATTCGAATTTTGTATCATGTTCGTTCAGTTTCAGAATGAATTCTACCAACAACATCGGTAGATATATATAAAGTGGGAAACAAATTTTTTTTGTTGTTTTTGGCCGATCAATAGTGCCAGGTGGATCAGAATAATCATTGTTGTTATTTAGTTTTGTTATTTAGGAGAAAGATTGTCTTGGCCGATTAATAGTGCTAGTTTTCTTTTAAATAATGTTTTCAGCCTTTACTAGAATTCTTATATTCAGTAAAGTGACGTTTATCGTTGGTTTCCTTTCTTAGTTTCTTTATTTAAAATTATGGATTGAAACTATTTTTTTTTGTGATATTTTTTTTGTGGCTAAGTATTTGCGCTTGAGCCGTGAGATTGTGAGAGATCTCAAATAATTATTCCGTTTTTTTTTTGTAACGGGTAACCTATGTAGTCTTCGAATTGTGTATATTACGCGCTTTAACACAAACATTTTGAAAACTTTTCAGATGCATTTCGAATTGACGTCGGGAACTTATATTTTCGGGGTTTTGAGAATAACAATTTTTTTTATATATAAAATTTTTAGGGTATAGTTAATTTTAGATTAAAAAGAAAAAAAAATTAATCAAATTATATTTTTAATTTGATTAAATTTTTTTTTATTGCACTTGGAGTGTATATGTAACGATACATTTTTCTTTGATTTTTTTTTACATTTTCGTTAGTGGTTCTGATTGAATGGATCATCATGGTTGGTATCGGTAAATTTATTTGAATTATAATTTCATTTGTTGTTATTGTATAATTGCAATAAAGAAGCAACAATATTTATTTACTTTGATTTTTTTTCAATAAGATTTTTTTTGGTGGTCATTTAGGGGAATACCAATTTTTATTTATTTTGGGTTTGTACTTCTTATCGATGCACCGTGCCATCTAAACTTTGCTAAAAAACTTAACTTAAAATTTCATTAGGGTGATAACAAAAAAACTGCAGAATAATATGAGGTGAGCTCATTAAGCAAAATAATTCCAGTTCAGTGCCTGGAAATGAACTATATATAAGTCGTGTCAATCAAAACTAAAATCTCTTGGATCGATTACTGGAAGAAAGCAGATCACAGCATACCCGGACATATCCAGTTGAACGTGGAGAAATAAGCCGGAACACATAGACGCACACGAAAACAACGTCATCGAGGGATAAGATGGCTGTACCGATAAATTAGTGTGGTATGTAACAAAAGTGTACCAGGTTGGTGAATTATAAAATTTTATTTGTATAAATTTTTTTTTACGTACGTACGTTTTGGTGAAAGAAAAAAAAGTACAATTATAACGCGAAACCGGGACTATCCCGAATAGTATTTTTTTTATGTGTGTGTGAGTGGCAGTGAAAAAAAAAACTTATTGACAATCTAAACCAAGTCATAAAGTCATAGACGTTGAATGGTGGTTTGTGCCGGAGTATTAACCAAGAAGAATGCATACCAGATGCACTTACGTGAAGAGCGTTAACGGACGTTCTGGTATAGTAGAAGTGCAATAGGCGTAGTATTAAGATTCAAGACCAAACGCTAAATTGAATTTTTGTGAGGTAAGCCATCACATTTATTTTGTTAATTTTTCAGATCATCGTTTTCAAAACAATTTTTTTTCAACCCACCCCAGAGCGGATCGCTTTTGTAGCTTAGCCGGAGCCTAAGTAGTGTGTCGATGTCATGGCGCCCAAATAAAATAAATAAAACAAACTTCAAGTGACATCAACAAAAATTGGTTTGGAATAATTTATAGTGTGTTGAGTTTTTTTTTATAACTTAAATTTCCTTTTGCTTTTCAGTTAAAAGTTTTTTTTTGATGGTTCTAACTCATTGTGTTTTTTTCTTTTACCTTAGAGCTAAGATGACGAGAACAAGATCCAGATGAGGATTCTTTCAATCGGAATCACCATGGAGATTTAATTGTATTTATATATACATATCGCTGATATTCGTCATTTATCTTTTTTCGGAGAGTTTTTTTTATAATCAAAAAAATTTTTTTTATATACGGTTATCCAATTCGAGGTTGATAAAGTAGAAATCTGTATACCGACATTTGTCAAAGATAAACGTCAAGTACGCTGTCATTTATTTAGTTGACATTCTGCCATTTAAGAATATGGAGCATTTAACAATCGCAAATTGGGTGTTGGAAAAACAGGCCGTCGATGCTGATTTTTCGAACAAAATTTTCTTCAGTGATGAAGCTCATTTTTCGCTTGGTGGATACGTTAATAAGCAAAACTGTAGAATTTGGGGCTCAGAAAATCCACAATTGATTGTAGAGAAGCCATTACACCCGGAAAAAGTCACTGTTTGGTGCGCATTGTGGTCTGGTGGTGTGATTGGGCCGTATTTTTTGAGAATAACCATGGACGAACCGTTACCGTCAATTCTGAGCGCTATGGCCGCATGTTAACCGATTATTTTTTTACGAAAATCGAAGATTATAATTGGCCTCCAAGATCCTGTGATTTAACGCCTTTGGATTTCTTTTTGTGGGGCTACGCGAAAGATCGTGTTTACGCAAACAATCCTCAAACTCTTGACGAATTGAAAACTAATATTCGTAAGGTAATGGCCGAGATACCGCCCGAAATGTGCCGAAAATTCATTGAAAATTACCTCAAAAGAATCAAGGCCTGTAAGAAGTCCCGTGGAGAACATTTGAATGATATCTTGTTTAACTAAAAATGGCAAGGATCAATCTGTAAAATGAAATAAAAATTACAATACATTCCGAATATTTTGTGTGTTTTTTTTAAGTTTACTTTATCAACCTCGAATTGGATAACCCTTGTGTATAAAATAAATATTCGGTTTTATAATGTTTTTGGAGAAATCAATTTTTTTTTTAATTTTTTTGGTTTTCAGTTTATAAGAAATAAGTAGTCTCTAAATTTTTGTTGTTGTTGTTATTGTGGTTGTTCAGGACACGCTACAGAGTGTCGGTGACGTGGATGTCGACGATGAGAATGTCGGCAATGTGGATTACCGGCGATATGACCCATACCCATGTGAGAATCAAATAATATAGATTTGCCCACCATTTGTATGGAAAAATCAAATTTTCTGTAAACTTTTGAGTGAAAGTAAAAAAAAAGTTCTTAAACTACTCTTAATTGTCATAAATGAGTTATATTTTACAGTTGTCACCCAATAATTAATTTGGCCTACCTAGATATACCTATATACGAAATTTTAAAATTTTTGAGTTAAATTGTAAGAGTAATGATGGGCCGACCGATTTTCCATGCCAGTATAGGCTAGCATGGAGCTATGCAATGGGCAAATAAAATCGAACCTATAGCCGTACGTCCTCGAATTGGGAGGCGACGGCGTAAAGGGAAAGCGAACCGCGAAATAATTGGGAGAGCCTTGGCCCAAAAACAGATTGCAGGGATAATAAAATAAGAAAAATAAAAAGTAAAGAAATACGTTTTAGAATTTATCACGTGTTGATGAATTTAGCGCACTCAGTAATTTCGTTTTTGAGGGAAAACTAATTAGTGGGTGAGAAAAATTTACGAGCATTCGTATAATGTAACTCAAAAGTTTAAGTTAAAATTTTAATATCCCGTGCATACATAGGTTTTTTTGTGTGGACAAAACTCATTATTGGGTGAGCAAAATTTATCATCAGATGAACCATTAAAAAATATGTAATTTATTTAAATTGACAATTAATGGTGCTTTACAAACTTAATTATATTTTAGCTCAAAAATTTACATAAAATTTGTGTTTTCCGCGCACATAGTGTGGGCAAAACCAGTTGTTTGGTGGAAAATTTTCATCCACATAATATGAATAATTCTAAAACATAACTAATTAATTTAAATTTTGAGAGTGCTAGCTCAAATTTCGCACTTTTGGTGAAGGAAAAATTTTTCTTTTCACTGAGTGGGATCCTCTTTATTTTTTTCAATATTAGCGAGTATGAGAAATTGCTGAATCACAAAAGCGTTTCAGCTCAGTAAAATTGTTTGTATGAACAAAGTACGTTGACCGCGGTTAGGTCTCCTGATAATGTCAACTAATGTTTGATAAAGGACATATTTCCAATGAACATTTTACGCCCATATCTTTTGTCTCATTTACTGTTTTGATTTTTATGCCTTCGTTATTAGCTGGTGCTTCTTTTCGTGAAATTGTGTCCACTATGGTGTTGTTCAATGGCTTCAAGAACACTACTTTTACACTCAACCAAATTTGTTCTTGTAAAATTATCGGGCATAACTCTATGTTGGAAATTTGGCAGAGATCTGAAAATCCGTGTAATTCGCGAGGTTTTCCATCTGCTCTAGATTAATCCTCTACGTAGAAACAAATTGAAGGGTATAGCGTAAGTGGCAAGTTAAACAGATTATCGTGATTTAAAAAAAAAATACCACTCTGGAATTCCAACCGGACTCCAACTGTCCTCAATTTCATTAATTGGTTTCATTAAATCGTCATTGCTGATAAATTGGTATTGAAATTGTTGCAGATTTATTGCAATTTAAATTCAGTTGGTGTTTGTAGTGATGGATGTATATTGATTTTTTCTTTAGAATTTGATAATTTAGTCTTTTAGGTGCATTGTGGCCAGGTAACCTTTGAATTGTCGTTTTGGATAATTTTGATGTATTTATAAGAAATGGTTGTTAAAAGAATTATAGAAGTCGGAATTGCTTTCTTTAAATCTTGCTTCATCTAATTTATCACATGGCAGAGGCCATAACGAATCGGGCTTCTCGACACCGTGCGGAATTCGAACTTCACAAAGTTAGAGTTACGAAAACTACCGGTTTACTCTCTCCAAAGATTTGGAGGAGTAAACCGCAGTGGATCGTGAGTGACCCCAAATTTATCAACTCTATGCTTAATTTCCTTACTTACGAACTGTGGACTATTATCTGAATTTATAACTTTGGTTACCTAGTAGATTTATTGAATTTCATTTTTCAAGCAATCGACAATCGGTCAATCCTTTAAGAATATTGAGGATCAACAATTATTATTAATAAGGAATTAAAAAATTTATTTTGCGAATCACATAGAGCTTTAGGTAGAGCTCGGGTCCCAGGGAGAACTCCAAGGTAGAAAGGAATGATAGATGGAAAGTGAATGGGATAGAAAATGTAGTGTTTAATTTTGTAATGGATATAAGGCTGCGAGATGTCCTAACTTCGTTATGGTAAAAATGTTTCTTTGATTTAGCTGTCAAATTCGAAATTACAATACATATTTAGTTTTATTAGCTAGATCATAAGAAAAACATTACTTTATGAAAATACTATAATATTTCCGTATATACTAGGTTGCTCAGTAAGTTTTGTCGTTTGATAAAAAAAGCACGATTTTATGCTTTCAATACACTTCTGGCTAATTTCTCTGCTATCAAGATTATCGAAACTATTTGAAAAGGTTCTTCTTAAAAGACTAAAACCAATTATCGAAGAAGGTTCATCGATTTAGGGAAAAACATTCTACGATAGAACAAGTACATCGAATTACTGATGTAATCGAGAAATCACTAGAAAGCAAACAAATATGCTCAACTATATTCCTTGACGTAGCGGAAGCATTCGACAAATTATATGGCACCAGAGGTTAGAATTCAAACTTCTTAGAGATCTTCCGGAGCAATTTTATCAAATTTTAAAATCATACATATCAGAGAGGCACTTCCGAGTAAAGTATGAGAATGAATACTCCCAACTAAAAAGAATAACACCAGGAGTACCACAAGGGAGTGTTCTTGGGCCAATCCTCTATCTCCTATATACTAGAGATATACCAACTACAGAAGCAACAATGGCGATTTTTGCCGATGACACCGCAATACTTGCAACAGCAAAGAACATCAATGACTCCACTAGTAAATTACAGAAGGCTACTAACCAGATATGTAATTGGACAAAGAAATCGCGAATCAAATTAAATGAAGCAAAATCACTCCAATTCAACTTTACAAATCTAAAAGTTAATCATATACCAATAATGATAAACAAGACTAAACATAAAATATAATAAAAAATAAGAACTAAACATAAAATTTAGAAAAATGCATTGGCTCTTAGGGAGACAATCTGAACTAGCGCTCCATAACAAACTGCTGCTATATACAAACAAATCCTGAAACCTGTATGGACATAAGGTAGCCAACTCTGGGGTTATGCCAAGAAGACAAATATCAAAATCATACAAACAGTTCAAAATAAAATCCTGCGATGTATTGTTAATGCACCGTGGTACATTCGAAACGACAACCTCCATCGAGATCTAAAGATCGAGCTTGTCGCGGATGAAATTAAGCATCATGCAACAAAAAACCTACAACGACTGCACCTGCATGAAAATCTGGACATACGCCATACCAACAAGAAGACTACAAAGAACCAAACCACTGGACTTATCGCGACCAGGAGGTCAGTAGACTTACTGGGGCGAAAAATCTGAGGAGTTACACGAAACTGGGGATAATCACTTGATTACGCCGCCTAATCGAAATACTTTATTATGCAATGTAAATTACTCAATGGGTGCAAGACTCAGTCGTAATATAAATAAATAAATAAAATTATATTAAAAAAAAACTGCTAGTATCTCTTCATTCGATAAAAAACAGTTTCCCACGCATAATTTTTTTTTAGGTGTGAGAGCAGCCAGAAGTCAGAGGGAGCTAAATCTGGAGAATAGGGTGCAACAATTCGTACTGTAGTTCACTGATTTTCGCGATGATTTTTTTAGCTGTGTGAGAGGGCGCGTTACCTTGATTGAAATTATGTTTTTCTTCTGTAAACCAGATCTTTTCTCACGAATTTTTACACCCAGCTGGTTCTAAAGACTGCAATAATAATCTGAGTTTATTGTTTTACCAGTTTGGAGGTAATCCATGAAAAAAATTTCTTGCTCATCCCAAAAAAAGTGATGCAAACACCTTATTGGCCGAAGTACCGGGTTCACACCACTTCTTAGCCACTTGTTTTGATTCAGGATCATGGTGGTAGGCCCCAGTCTCATCCATAGTAATGAAACAACGCACAAAACCCATTTTATTTCTTCTAAAACGCTCTAAATGTTGTTGTTGCTGAGGTCACATTCGAATGTGTTTTTGTTCCATTATAGCGAATGCGGTACCAATGGTGCACACAGCTTTCTGAAACCCAAAACATCAATCAAAATATTGCACACACTGAATAATGAGAACCCTAGGCCCTGTACTAAATCTTCCTAGGTTAATGAAGACTTGTACGACCACGTTTAAAGTCAGCCACCCATCTTTCTCTGTTCTAATTGAATGTGAAGAGTCCTTATAAACTTTTAACAATCGTTGGTGAATTTGTTTTGGTGCTACACCTTTAAAAAATAAGAATTGTTTCACTACACGATATTTAATTTTTCCCATGGTAAAAAAATGCCGTGACACGTCAAATTTGAACAGCTGTTAATATACGAATGAGTTGACAGATCTAAATGAAACTTCACACGGGTTCATAAAAAAGTAGTACCATTTTAGAAAAATAAAACGACAAACCTAATAGCGCTATCTCTGATTGAACGCCAAAACTATTACTGAGCAACCTAGTATGAAAATACTATAATACGAGTACTGTCATTGGGCGCTTTCAGTTCCCCTATATCATAATTAGTGTCCTAAAGGCACCCATCGACTTATAAAAGAATTAATCGAGTTGTAGAATGCTTATGGATGCCTCACTATTCAGGAAGCCTTTGATACAGAAGTCTTTAATTTTAGCTTCCCTGTATGGTCCTTCCTTTTTCAAGGAAATTTCATTTAGGAAGGAACGGTTAGTGATTATGATTATCGTGTTTGACACATCTCAATGAATAAATAGACCCTTTCGAATTCGATGGCTGTGAATAATTGACGAGGGAACTAGATTATATTTAGAAATTGAAATATTCCACGTCGTCATGTTCGATTGTTCTGAATAACTTTTACAGGCTACGTATACGCTGTAATTCATTCTAGACATTTTAGAAAAAACATTATAAAGACACTGGCTGAAAAGATAAGCGACTTAAATAGCTTTATTAAATAATGAAACTTACCAATTTTGGGGTCGGACTGCCTTTCTATTGCTTTTGAGAGCAGCATTCCGATGCGATTAAACTGTTGTACCATAGTTTAACACCCTCAATTTTAAGAGTTAAACTGTTACGTCAACTGTGGTCTTTTTCAAACTTTTAACATTTACGCTTGTCATCCTCCCATATTTCATTTTCAAGGCTTCCAAAAATCTAGAATCAAAAGAAACACAATTTTTAAAAAACATTGTAATTTTGAAATTAAGAACAATTAAGTTTAATTGATATTCCCAGCATAGCATTAAAAACTTTCAATCTCGCTCTCATCATTCGTCGTCAATCGTCAAATGTTACGTAGGTCGGGTATGGAAAGATTAGAGAAGGTGAAACGGGAAAATTCTAAAGTTAATAATACCTCATAATACCATAAAAGCTTATATCGATAATTAAAATTGTGACCTCGGCATTCTGTGTATTAAAATACCCCCTATATCGGGCCCATAGCCGAAAACAGTTATCAAATGTTAATAATAAACGTTTACGACTACACTATAATCTTATTCGTGTAATAAAACCACTTTCGATTAACAAAATTTAAATTTTATTTTTTTTTCAAGATTTATAAAAATTATAAACAACGCAGTTATACTTAAGTACACTTAATTTTATCTAGCCCCCCTCTTAATTGGATGCGGAATAGTAAAAATTTATCTGCCAAAACGGTCTCGCCAACTGTAATAAAGTGAAACCCGATCACACATTGCACATTGTCCAGGAACCAAATCATGTCCAATATCCATATATTCACCGCCAGTTGAAACACGTGGCCATTGTACTTGCACATCGGGGCTCAACGATGACGTTGGATTACCCGTGATTGCAAAATTCGTGAACATTCTTAGCAGACGGCGTCGAATTACGAAAGCATGATTTGTTGGAAGTAGTGGTGGCGGAAGTCCTGTAAGACTCCACATATAAGCGAGCTCATCAGCGTGTGCCGCACCTGGGAAGCTGCCCAATAATAAAAAGTTCCTCATTAAATTCAATGCTCCAGTAAAACTGAACTGATAATAGTAAATAGCATCGTCTTGGTGTTGTAAATGTGCTTTTACTGTTTCATCGACTCCATAAACGAAATGGCGATCGGTAACGTACCGTGACCATTCCCAACGAAGATCTACCGACATATCTTGGCCATTTAAATAGAAATCTTTAATTTCTTGTATAATTTGATCGGCATCGGCAGAGCCACGTGGAACGTTAAATTCAGTTGGAATCCATCTGTATTGATCGGCATTTAAAGTATCAATGGTGGTGTTATCAAGTGTGTTTTCATGTATAATGAAAAGACTTTCAGCATCTGTGTAGCCAAGCATGAACGGAATTTTATTGAATTCACCGCGTGCCATAAGATTGCGTGGGTAATCGGGAATTGCTCGTGGTTCTTCTGAATCTGGTGCATCTACCGATGGGACGAGGGGCATTGAAGTAAATCCTCGTGGAACTTCTAATCCTAGTAGCCAGCTGGGTGACACATTAATCAAATCATTTGCACTTACTTCTCTGAGACGTTCAACTAATTCTTCAGATGAATCGGTAACGATTCCAACTTCTTCACCAATGTGGAAAGCCCAGTGAGCTGGGTCTGGTTGGAAAGCCCATGGTGACAGAGCGGTTCCACTCTGTGCAATAGCTTTGGCGTATAATCCATTTGCTAATGGTGATAAGACTATGTAATGTACCATAGAACCACCAGCACTTTGTCCAAAGATTGTTATATTATCGGGATCACCACCAAAAGCCAAAATATTATCTTTAACCCATTGCAAAGCTAAAATGGCATCCTTTACACCGTAATTTCCCGGTGCATGTTTATCACCGGTCGATAAATATCCAAGAATACCCAAACGATAATGAATCGTTACAACTAGAACATCTTCTTGGACAATATGATCTGGGCCATAACCGTTTCCTGAACCAACGACAAACGCTCCTCCATGAATCCACACCATGACAGCTTTACGCCCCAATAAATTTTGTGAATACACATTCAAGTATAAACAATCTTCACTTCCTGAATATTCACCACCTAAAGGAGAACTAGTTGGACAATCCGATGCCTGTTGTGATCCATCACGAACACCCTCCCAGCCACCATGAGGCACTGGACCTCTAAATCTTAAATCGCCAACTGGTGGTTCAGCAAATGGTATACCGTTGAATGCATAGTATCGGCAAAATAATCCACAGGAAAGTTGTACACCTTGAACTGCACCACCTCTAGTTTGAATTATTGGGCCCTATACGAAAAAAAATCGGTTAAAAATTATTCTAATCTAAACTTTCTTGGAAATACAGATATACGAGTAGGCGTCGACTTACATTAAAATTACTGGGCTGCTCTGCTAGTACAGCACCAAGACACAAAACTGTAAAAATTAACGTGAACATCCTGGCCACGTCTAGAACAATGTAAAACAATTTTCTTAGGAAACGCATTAATTTATATACCCGACCTCTAAATATTTTAAATTTTTATCAACGGTTATCCAAAATTATGAAGTGGTTTATTTTGAAAATGTTTTATGGACTAATAAAATGTGTACGAGGATGATTATTTTAAACTCAAATTTGGGTAATTGGGGGAGTAGTGGTTGGTGTAGCAGAAATATATAATGTTTACTTTATTTTCGGATGGTATATAGAGTTTTGTTTTTGTACTTTGAGCCGTTATTTTTATATGTGGTTGATCCGATAAGATATAAAAGTGTGGCAAACCGTATGGGATATTTTATAACCTGATAATATTTATACGTAACTCAATAAACCAAATAACCGGTAAGTTTGCTAAATAATACTCATAAAATATTGTTAGGAATCTAAAAATTTCCCGAGAGCTGGATATTTTCTATTTGATAGAAATTACAATTCAGTGTTAGGATTTTACAAATAAATAGCGTGAGCATTTTTCAGATGTGGTAATATATTTAAAAATTTCTAATCTGTTCCTATTATCAAACGGTGTACAAAAATAAATAATGTTATCGGATTATTGGTCTGATTTTAATTGAATTTTATTACTGGCAAATGAAAGTGGCAAATTTTGCAAAATTAAGTCTAAAACGGTAAATAACGATAAGTATTTCACACCCCTGAAAAGGGCACTCAAATTAAAATTAAACTAAATGGAAATTATTTTCATGTGCATGGCCAAGCATTAAGCGAGATTTTGGGCTTATGTTTGTCTAATTGCTCCTTACCGTTAGTGTTTTTGTTAGTTGGTGTTTTTTTAAATATTAGTGTTGTTTTGGCGCCTTGGTCTGTGCCTTCTAGCATTTTCTGGTATTTCCTTAAGAAATTAGACAAAAGTCATGTTAAGGTCTCAATAGATGGAGGTCTACATCGTTGATGTTTCCGGGTGCATCAAGCGAGCGTATTCCTTAACACAAGTTTCTGGGATATATTGCTCTTCGCACATCTTCAAAGTTGAAATTTTTTTTGTATATAAATTGATGGATCAGATTTTTTTCTTACCTTCTTAATATTTTTTTGTATGATTTGTGATTATTTTTTCCCCTCGAAGTAACAACTTTTACCAATAGCTGTACTTACAAAGTGCATTAGCTTTACTAAAATTGCCTTTGAAACATGCAAACCACAACTAGAAACAGCACTGAGCCTGGCGTGAAGTCAATTACGAGCTATGGAAAGGAGATTTCAGAGATCCCTTTTACGAACAGTTTATCAAGGAATACAAACAGTTAGGTCATATGAGAGAGGTGCACGGTGAGGAACCTATCTAACTATCCAAACTTTAAACTATCCATCCCATCATGGAATCATCAAATGGAATAACTAAGTTTAATCCCTCCAATGTAAGTTTCCTTAAGCGAGATGCTTATGATAGGCCTCACAGTGCAATAAACGCTATTTAAGATAATGTTACGTTTTCGTCTGAATAAAACTGCAATCAGTGCAGACGTGGAAACAATTTATCGGCAGATTCTAATGCAATGAAATATCGCGGTATATTATGAAGAACAAACGATCACGAACCAATGCAATGTTACATACTGATAGCCCCGACATATGGAACTGAGGCAGTTTCATATTTAGCGACCAGAGTATTGAATAAATTGCCGATATACACCGTGCTGAGTTCCCTATACCATCAACTGCAATACAAATGACCACAGAGCTGACAACAAGTATATTTTTGGCCGCATTAAAAAGGTTTACCTCAAGACGAAGTATTTGCATCGACATATATAGAGATTAGGGGCAAACACCTTCGGGATGATTAAAATTTTTTAAAAGCCAACATCAATGAAATTTATAATTTCCATTAGAAAATTCAATTACCTGTCAAATGTGGCAACACATCTGGCAAAGGACATCTCCGAAAGAATGGAAGTTAGAGGAATACGTAGATTACGGCATCAAGGTAAAACTCGACAAATGCGGCATCCTAACATCCTGTTTTTAACGCCACTGAAATTATAAAATGCCCAACGAAAGTTGCCGCAGAAACTTCGATGCCAATTATTTAGAGTAAATATAAGCAAAGAATTTCTGCGCTGCACCCTGCACGGAGAAAGCAATTTTTGGTTAAAATACGCTTAACAAAAAAAGATGAATGACTATATGGGCCACCCGATTGTAAATGGTTCCTTGTTAACGCCGACTTACAGTTACCCCGAATTGCGTGAGTGTAATAATATTATATTTTCAATGTGTATCAAAAAACGCAGTGAATCTTTCGCATTATTCGAAAACCAGGAACACCTCTATGGCTAACGCCCCTCCCCCCACTTTTTAAAGTCTTAACTTTAAAAAGTCAGTGCAGAAAAAAAGGGGTAACATAAACAAAGAAAATTTAACCGCCATATATAAGATATACCGTTCGTAAGTCGTACACTGTTTCGACTAATTAGTTGAGCAGTACGACCACCAATATTTGTTTTGTTGAGAAGCCTCTAACTGTTTTTCTGATTCTTCACTGAGCACTAAGCCACTTACAAAATTTGAACAATAAAATATTATTACGCAATTAACGGGATAATTCGCAACAAGTCAAAAGTACGACCGGCCGTCACCAACCTACTTTTTACAATAAAATTACTCAATTTACTAACTTGTTAATTGTATTCCACTCGAATTATCGATAAAAAGCACAATGATTATTCATTTCAAAATTCACTTGACAGCAGCAGACTTCTAATGAAACGCAAATTAAAACAAACGATTTTCTCTTAACAGTGTATACATATATTTAAATTTTCATTTTTTTTTTGTTAAAACAAGTGACATCTATAAATGAGTAATACAAACATATATTTTTATACCATTTAAATTTAGTAGGTACACAAAAATATTAACTTTGGTTAATCGTATAAAATCCATTTAAAACAGAACTGGAGTGGTGTAAAATCTTGGACAGAGCACAATAAATGCAATATTTGTGTATAAACACAGAGAATATAATATAAAAATGTAGAGCAGGCAATGTTAATTTTCTGGTGGCGTATAGAACATAGCATCAAGATAGGAACGCGTAAACTCAACGACAACCGACCTGTCGGGAAGTTGTTGTGCCATTCCATAAAGAGCCATTTTGCCTTCGACGGGTTTCTCCGGATTTATAAGACATTCGGCGACACACTTTTTCACGTCGGCGATGAATTCATCCGCGACTCCTGGTGCAGTATGCGTGTATGTTACGCATATATGAATTCCAGATGGAAACTGTAGCGTATTCAAATTCCAACCGAGTGCTCCAATTTTATCGGATAATCGATAGATTTCAAATACCTTTGAACCTATTGCGACAACAGTCGTTCGTGGATCACCAAATATATAAATTCCATCGATTTTTCGTAGCTCAGTTTCTATGTACTTCGCGGTACCGATAATTTTTTTTGTCGCTTCCACATAACCACTTTCTCCGAATCGTACTAGGGTAGCCCAAGTCGCAGCAATGATTCCACCAGCACGAGATCCACTAACAGCTGGTGATCCGTATACACCACCAGGCCAGTCGGTAGACACCGTAAATTGATGGTTACGATATTTGCGATCAGAGTACAAGATTATGGACGATCCTTTAGGCGCAAATCCGTATTTGTGAGTATCAGCCGATATACTGGTAACACCCTTGACTCTAAAATCGTATCGAGGTAATGGATATCCAGCTTTCTCCATAAAAATAATTACGAAGCCTCCCAGACAAGCGTCAACATGCACTGGAATATTGTATCGGACGCCCAAAGCACCAATTGCCTCTATATCATCGAACGTACCATATGGATAGTTTGGTACCGATCCTACCAGCATAATGGTATTCTTGTTAATCAGTCGCTCCATGTCGCGAATATCCGCTTGACAAGTTTCGGAATTTACTTTAGCTGTTCTTACGTGAATCTTAAGGTATTTGGCAGCCTTTTCAAATGCAGTATGAGCCGTAACAGGAATCACCATATTCGGTTGGGTGATGCCGAGCTCCTCGCATGCATAATCTCGATACGCTTTGCATGCCATTATTATAGATTCAGTGCCACCGGTTGTGGCGACACCACACGAATTTAGATCGCCATTGAACAGTCGGGCCGTCATTCGAATTACTTCAGCCTCCATTTTGCAAACACCGGGAAATACATCTGGATGTAATGGGTTTGTGTACGATGCTTTGCCATATACTTTGGTGACTAGTTCAATAAGCTTTTCGTCATAATAATACACTGTACCCGACACCCTACCGCCCTTCCAGTTGAAGTGCCCCAACGCTAAATAATCATCCACTAATTTCATGATTTCGTCATCTTTTAACCCGTTCACGGGTAGTTTTGTTATGTATGGCACATCTCCAACAACAGCGATTATATTATTCGAAAAGTCTTCGGTAGTTTTTGCGACTTCTCGATCGATTCTATCCTGAATCGCTGGAATATACCGGGCCAACTTGAATATTCGCTTTTTTAAACGATTTACGATACTTTCGTCTTGTGTTACAAAATTATAGAGCCAAACCGAGCTGAGTACAGTTGTTACGGTGATAGAAACAATTTGCCACGGTTGCTGATTTTGAAATAAGCGATTTACGGCGCCGGTCGCTGCCCCAAAGGTTTCTTGTACCGAAACCATTGTCTATGTACTATTTTATTATGTGCTGTATATTTCGTTGTGATATCTGTAATGAAAAATCCAATTTAGGTGTTTTCATAATCAAATATGACGGCAATGGGGGTAACAAATTATTTAAAGATAACGAAGAATGCTGGGTCAAAGTACCTACTGCAATGCAAGGCTACCCGCTACAATGCAAAATACACTTGGCACTGTATTTTGAATATAAAATACGATATTTACGTTAAGCTTGAAAAATTCGATAATCCGATAATACGTACATCGCGTGATTAAATCTCGATAACGAGACAACGCGTCATGAGAAATAACAAGAATTGTAATGCCTTTGTTCTCCACTATTCACAATAAAACTATGTAACCTCGCACTTGCTTTATTTGCTCACAACACTTGCATTACAATATTTAAACAAAACAAAGTAATTCAAATGGATAATTTATGCAATTTTATCGTCACAATGACCAACAAATGAAGACGAAAAGTACACACATGGCTTATCAGCAATACTTACATCACACTTAAACTACGTATAATTTCTAATCGGGTCAATAAATAAATTGTATATTTTAATGTAAATTTTCACACATTTTATATCACTTTGCTACAAATATACTCGTTTATGATTATTTTAGTCTCGAGCAATATCCGCCAAACTAGTTCAGCGTATGGAATTTTTTCGGCTTGTCAATGTCACAATTCACAAAACAAATTGACATTTGTTGATTTTTATAGTGAGGGAAGTTTGCCGCGGTTGTACACTGTTATTTTGTGGTGAATAAATTTATTACATTTGAGAGTAAAGAAAGTGTTCTTTTCGTCGAATGCTTTTGTCGCGAAAAATATTTATTTTGATTTAATTATTTATATTTTGTACTCGGTGGCAATAAAAACATAAAAGCTACAAAATAGCTATATTCAACGAAAAAACAGGGCCACGAGATAGGTGTAGAATGTAAAAGGGATTTTTAACCATTTGATTACATTCTTTAATGAAAATGAACACTGGGAATGATCCCTTCCCAGATAGTCAACGTAAATTGGGTCCGACGTAAAGACAAGGATTTTGAAACAAACCACGAAAGAACTGGGAGTGAGTCTGCCTACTAAACAAATGCAAATTTGTAATACAAACATATAAGTAGAAATAGCAAATTACAAAAATACTGGTGGTATAAATTGTCCCTTCTTTTCTTTGTTCTACGCAAATAAAATTCGAGTTCCCTGTGCACTCTGTTCACTAACACTCTTGCTTAGACTTTATTATACCATTTAGAAGTTTGGTTTCTAGCGTGCGTTCAGTGTATATAAGCCTATTATTCCTCCTCAACAAGGATTACATTGAGCAAGCTTCACTCTACACTGAGAGCGGTTTCACTGCGGCTGGGATTGATGCCAATAACTAGGTGAACAATTTTGAGTAAGACGATAATAATATCTCTGCAAAAGGAGAATATGCTTGCTAACCAGGCATATAGTGAAATTAACTTTAAAAGAAAAGCATAATCGAATTTTCATAAACACTTTTACACTGTGAAGTAAGATGAAAAAAAGATTAAAAAAGCAGGAGCAAATTACAGTGACATGCACATCGCACTGCAGTATTACGCCAGCTTTAGATAAATAGAAGTAACAGTAAATAGAAGTAACAACCTAGAGAAGCTAAATAGGCAAGTTTAAAAATGAAATTACAATACCACACAAAGTGCCAATCAGAAAGGCCGTAATAAGATTCCGTTCTGCACTTAGTGCCCTGCACATAGTTCATTTACATCACCGATCGTAATAAGAAAAAAGGTTATTAGACGTGGTGACGAAATCCAGTTTTTTTATAATATGATTTCCAAATTTTATGATTAAGCTTAATGTTGTTATGAGTTCCGATCGTTCTTGTAATACTTGTCCAAGTTTGAAAGCTAATAACATGTATGGATACCGCGTCCCAATACGGGTAGAACACAAAATATTAATTGATTTCAATCGGTGGTCTAATTAAAGCCAAATATGATCCACTATCGGAGTGCAGTCGCCATCGGCCAATCGATCGTGTTACACCCTGAGCTATAAATTACGTCGGTGGTCTACCAAAATCGGACCAATTCTAGTATTTTATTTGGTTGCAAACGACTTAAGATAGAAAAGAAAAAATCAGGGGCGGTATGTTGTACCATCACTTCGATCGAAAAAAGTCGAAATTCGAAAAAAGTCGAATCGAAAAAGTGAAAGTTGTATCATTTTTGTTTTTCGAAAATGATACAACATACCGCCATTCGACTTTTTTCGAATTTCGATTCGACGTGATGGTACAACATACCGCCCCTGTTCTTCATAGCCATGGAAAAAAGAAGCCAAACCCCCTTCCTGTTAGTCGACTCATGTCCAGTATCTGTTTCAGTTTTTTCATAATCTCAAGCCATAGGTGTAAGTGTTTCTTTAAAATAATAAAATAAAAACAGAAAAATTGGTCTTTCGAAAACAAACATTTCTAAAGGGGAAAAACCAGCCGAAAACCCAGTAGAAATAATTTCAAAGGATGCTACCACTTCTTTGGACCCTATTATAAAAACGAATTACGTAAAATACGATCCGCAGTGTTCTTCTCGCCAAGAATTTTACTAAATCGGCGAATTTCATAATACAACCCCAGAAATCCGGATTTAAGGCAAAATCTTAAGAACTAATGAAAACACACTTTTCCGGACTTTGGCGATATAGCGAGCGGCATATCTATAAAAATCTCTTAATACATAAGTTCACAAAATCTTTAAAATGAAATGATCATTTTTAAGTCAATGACCTAGATATAAGTGGAACATGATGGAATCTAGTTACAAAGGTTTTTTTTTCAATGGAATTATAGACTATTTTCATAAAACATTCGGCCGCCAGTATACCTCTTCTTCGTTTCACATATTGTCCAAATCATTCACGTTACAGAATGGTTGGCCATATCGCAGCTTCAAGGTCAAATGACCACATTAAAAATAAGATTTCAGAGGGCAGTCACTTTAAATTTTGCAAAAGATAAGCAATATTATACCTCTCATGCTCTGTACTCTATATACATATATACATAAATTAACATTGCATTCAATTAAATTAATCGGTTTATTTTTATAAAAATTACTACATGTGAATATCAGACACCACACGATTTCATGAGAAAAGTATGAAAATAAATTCGCGTTCGACCTGTGATTTTTGTTGAAGGATGTTGTCTATTTAGTCGCGTATTTAATTTACAATTATAAATTATATTATAATTTATATTAAAATTTTTATGAATATCTGAGATTTTTCTTAAAATTGGACAAATGTCATTCTATTTACATACATATTCAAAACAAATGTGTTAAGTGAAGTTAGTGTCAATTAAACTAGTTTTAGTGGTGAATATAATTAAATGTGTTTCGGGGTTAGTTGAAGTAGGTGGCCAACCGTCATGTTTGCAAACAAAACTATTTTGAATTTATTTATTTCTGTGTTGTGTGAAGTAGTTTTTAGAATAAAGTAGCTACAAATATGCAATAGTGGAATGTTGTGAATTGTGTGTATGTGGTGTAAATATTAAATTTGTGCTAAAAAGTGTGTTTCCTTCCAGTTTTTGTTATCGTCGCTTAGAGCTGGATGATCGAGCTTCCTAAATACTAGAAAAATCATACCTATAGGTAAGTTATACATGATTTTTAACACTTTAACATTTTTTTACCACACAATTGTGATGGCAGGCCGGAAAAGGGATATAGCAGCTAGGTAGCCGCTAAAGTAAGCACCGCAACTACAGAAATAATATTTTATTACTTTTCAGTAAGTAAAGGGTGTAAAAGTTGATACTTTTATTATTTATTTTTGTTTATATTTAATTTATTATTTATTAAATTATTATTTAATTTGATTAATTTATCCACCATGTACGGATGACGTGATGTGCAGCATGGTGTGCGGTAGGCGCAAGTGCCCAAGTGGTATGCGCGACTTGCTTCAGCGGCTGGTTAGTGGTTGGAGACGAACTGATTGAGTGATTGATATTGATTACCAAATTTTATAAATTAATTTGCTCGTTCTTCTTTGGTTTGATTTTCGTCGTTTTGATTTCGAAACGCTCGTCGTGTTATTTCCGGCTTGCATGTATCTGTGTATCTGTTGATGCATTTACTCTGTTTAGAAACGTACACAACCAGTCAGACTTAAGAGCTTAAGTGAAACGCTGATTGCACCACTTCGGTTAGTGCTACAATCACCAAAATTGTATAGGCTTCTCGTCACAAATAAACAACTGACCTCTAAAATTTTGGTGGTCGTACCGCTCTCCTAAGTGGTCCAAAATGGAGCACAACTTAAGAACTTAAGGCTGACTGGTTGAGGCATAATAATAATGATGAGTTAGCGATGAGTTTACGAGATGTTAAGTTTGTAACATGTACGATTAGAATA
Organism: Nephrotoma flavescens; assembly: GCA_932526605.1. NCBI lineage: Eukaryota > Metazoa > Arthropoda > Insecta > Diptera > Tipulidae > Nephrotoma > Nephrotoma flavescens. The sequence continues at coordinate 32,323,010 of OW052220.1, read as the reverse complement.
TTGGTTTGTAATATTCTAACCGCTAGAAGGGAATCATTAGACAAAACATAAAAGTATCCCCGACAAACATGCACTGCCTGCAGATAACTGCAGATGAAATCCAATACATACCTTTTTAACGCCGGCATCAGATCTTGTTCTATAGAAATATGGCTTCCTGGATTTGGTTTATGAAAATAAAAATAAATCAAAAACAATTCAGGTACCACTCAGATAAAGAATAATTAAGATAAGTCTTCTTTCTCTGGGTTACAATTGTATTGCATGTTGTCAAAGAAAAGTAAATATTTGTACGTACCAGTCATACCTACATGTAATGATAGTTTTCATCGTGCAAATGGCAGATGTAGAATTTAAAATAATCTGTCTTAAATATGTAATAAAATTCCGTAGAACAACAAAAATTTCATATAGTAAATTGTTTTACTACAATATGAAATTTTTGTTGTTGGGAGATTTTCTGCGGCAATTGAGAACATTTATATTTTCATTACAAGAGTAATCCGAAATTCATGTTCAATTAGAGGTAGGTAAATTACTAAATATTATTTTGAAACACTTCTATTTCAGGCACACTTCGTACCTATTTATTATTCTTACATTTAATGATAAAGGTGCGTGGGGCTGATGAAACTACATATTTTGTTTTGCACTGTAACCCTCCTATTTAATATTGTCCTTGATCTGCAATTGTTCCAGATACGGTACATTATTCTCCAGAATCCAGATACGGCACATTATTCTAATTTATGTCACTGAACCGAGCCTCATTACCAGCCCATGTTCGCTAGCTTAAGGTCATGGATTTTACTTCTGCCAAAAGCGTGAAATAATGGAAAGGGCCAGCACTAATTTACTCTGTTGTTCTGAAGTTCAAAGTACCAAAACCATTTTGATCACGTTTTTGCACAGGCACAAACACTTCTCGGCTTACCTACTATTCCATTTTTTCACTATGGAAACAATGGGTTATAATTATTATTTATTTTTTTTTTTTCAAATAGCTCTTAAGCTAATTTTCCAGTTTACATACAATATACATCATCTACTTAATAATTATAAAATTTCTTTTAACAGTTCGACCCAAAAATCTTTTACTTCTGCTTCTACATTCTGTAAAAAAAACATTGTATCAAAGCAGAATTTAGGTAAACCTAATCATACATGATGAATAAATTAAGAACTAAGGTAGTTCCAAAACGAGATAACCTGTAATCGTTTCTCAGATTTGATTAGCTACAAGTAAAATTGTGCCCCTGCTGTGGCCCTGCATAACATATTCAAAAAATGTTTTAAAACACTTAATCTAATCGCTCTCAGGTACCTAAAATAGTAAAGTCAGAATTATGCGTAGTTAATTCAAATAAATACGTGTGATAGTACTTTTAAAACCAAATTGAGATTAGGTAAAGGAAGTCTTAAGTAGTTCCGATTAGTTTAAAAGTTCACTAAAGGAACGGGATAACATTAGCAGACATATTCCAAAAAAATGCCTACTGATTAAAACATAAATATTTCACTTCTTAAATAGTGCGGTATGTACAGTCAATACAGATTCAGGATCAGAAATATTAAAAGTTATATCGCTCTTCAGAACAAACGCAAATTGGGGACAGGAGTAATTTTTCTGTGGTTTCACGAAATTTTTATATTTAAGTACATGTGAGATGCATCATTTTCGAAATTCTTTTGTTGGAACTTATACAAGTTGTTCTATTCTCCCTATTTACATAAATTATTTGTATTTTTAAAGTCCCATGGATTTTTCACGAATTAAGTCGATTGTGCGATTCGCATTTGGTGCAGCTAAAAAGAAGATTTTTCGATGACTGAATTATTTATCATCGTCGATTAATTTCTTTGTTTCGTTCTTTGGCTTGTGAATATTATAGAGGCATCTATTAGTTTCTGGTATGAACAGTCCATCAGAGTTTGGTAAGGCGAAAATATAGTCATGAAAATCGTCATATATTTTTAATGTTGCTTGATTGTTATTTTAAAAACACAGTTATGTTTACCATGAAGCTAGAAAAGAAAGAAGTTAAAAATTTCTGGGAAAATTAAAACTTACAACTTATCTTTCATTAAATTCTTTTCTCGAGATCTCTCTTACGATTTCTTTTGGGACGGTTCGGGAAACGAAATTTCTGGCGATTTTCTATTTTTTCAATTACCTATCTGGTTCTGTATTAGTCCTTGAAGTAAGTCCACATATTTTGAAGCAAATGATGCTTCGGAATATGTTACCAAATACGCAAAATTCTCGTAGTTGCAATTAGTTGATGCTGTCTAGATTATTTTATTTATCAAAGATTGTGAACATTCCAAATCACTTATTTGATTCTTGCCAATTCCGTAAATTTACCAAACCTTAATTTGTCTGAAATGACCGGAGAGTAGTCAACCAATAGTGGTGTTCAATTGTAAATTTTCAAACACAAAACTATATATATGAATATTGTGGTATAGAAGAGAAAGGATACATACGATGTTGGCCCAACATAGAAAAACACAAATAAATAATTCTATTCCCGTAAAAATTTATATCATTTAACAAAAATCTGTCTACATGATTTGTGCTGCTGCTGAATAATCATTGGCTCCATCAATATAGCTAACTCTTATGGCAGAAAATTGGCAACCATATTGTTGCCTGTTTTGCCTTATGTTTATTTATTTATTCAAAGAAATCTCTTCTGTGATTAAGATGTATGACTTCAGATTAAATTTATTAAAACATAAAATAAAAAAATTTATCCAAAAAACTTAAACAAAAGAAAAATATAATTCACATTTTGATTTAACATTTAAAAATTTTAAAAATAATTTTTCAGAATATTTTTGTAGTCGTCCTTTGATAAATTAAACTTGAATAGGTCGTCGATGATGAATGATTTGGATATCTTATTAATGGGGTTGTTTTCTCCATAGTTTGTAGAATGTTGTTCTAGTGCTGAAACCTCATGGTTTCGAAATGTTCTGCATGCCACGTGAATTGTTATATTTCCCAAGACGTAAGCTGAAGTTGTGTGACCAAGTAAAACGTTACCAATAAAAGCCTCGCCTAAGAAAAGTCGTCTATTTTCAAGCGTGCATATTTTGTAATCCTTGCTTCTTGTTGAGTACGGAGATAACCGAGCCACATTTTCATGGAGTGGTACGTTGTGGTTGTAATCCTAGTTACTTTCCTTTAACAAGAAAACCAGAAACTTCTTTAGAATGCTTTCAATCCTTTTATACATATCACTATCTGAAGCTTGTATGTTCTCATTGGTTTCGATGGATGAGCGCTCCATAATATTCGTTTATAATTCTAGTGTTGTTCGTTTATCCAAATGTTGCGAAATGTTTTTCTCCGCCGCTGGGTCTTCTTGTAATTTTGACCCATTCATAATGCTCATTATCATTTAAGGACACTCACTTTGTAGTTTTGGATGAAGCATCAAACACTAATCTAAGTTTTGTAGTGGTACTCTCCTGTCTAATTATACCATGACGCGGTATGTAACAAGTGTTGCTTGGTATATGATCTTTAAGCTCTTCCTGCCGGGTCCTATATACATTTAGATTTACGTACTCCTCCATAAACTGATGATTTAATTGTTTGAATCATGGATCTCTTTTGAACCGATTTTCAATTTGTTTTAATCCTGCAGCGGCTTTTTCCTGGATTCTCCTAATTCAACATTATCATCCCCTAAATGGAATTCTTACTATATATCTGCCGTCTATACTTTTTTCTAAGGTTGACTAGAAATGTTGTTGAATCATGTTTTCTTCCGCAGTATTAATACCTTTCGCCAGGTAACGCATCGGGTTTCATGAGTAATTTCAATAGATTCCCAATGCCTTTAGTACCTATCATTGTTGGTGGTTTGTATGTTCTAGTGCCACCACTGCTGTTGATTATTATTCATCCAATTTCGGTTTGTTGTGCCATTAATTCCAATTGACCTCCTTATATAATGTGTTGTTTATGATTGTTAGATAATAGTTTGCACCAAGTCAAAATCGATCTCTTGTATTTGTTGATTAAGTTTATCAAATATCAAAGCTTCGATATTTAGACGGAACGCTGTATCAAATCTAGGCAAGAGTTCCTCAACAAATTAATAATGTTACTTACCTGACTGTTCTACTATAAAAAGGCGCGACATAGGGATGTTAGTAAGAAAGAACTCCTCTTTTCGTGCTAAACGAGTTAAACTTTATTATGCGGATCAATGTTTAGGAGAAATGCTCTTTATTTTTGTCTTTGTTCCACGCCAAACCTCACAGTACAACCGTCAACATTCATATCTAAAATATTTTCGACACTGTTTTCAATAACTGATAGATGTCCAAAATCACGCGACTTAATTTTGTTACGCGATTTAAATGCTCGCCTCGAAATGAATGATTCTTCCAACCTTGGGACCAATTTATACCACAACAGTTCAGTCAATGTTAAGACTGCTAGTGAACGCCATAAGCCGATTTAGACAAGGAACGATGGGAATAGCCAATCACAGGTTGATCATATCTTAACATGACAAAACCTACATTTGATTTATATAAATTCCATTAAGGTATAGATATGTTCTACCCTAAATTAGGTGACCGCTGCCGTATATAGATTACAGGCACTCCCGTAGGCAAGCCACAGCATCAACAGTTACTAGACAGCCACGTATTTTAAAAACTACATTAAGCTCAGCATCATACAACTTTTAATCCGTAAACGTATGACTATATTGCAGAGAGATAATATGAAAAATAAGTGTCAAAAACAACATACCACAATATACGAGAGTGCTATTCAAGAGCATGGAACTAGTGGTCATTGATCATTGGCAAATAATAATTAACAGCCTTAAGATTTCCACTCATAAATTGTTAGATACGCAACTCCTTTGACATCTAAGCGACGTAGAGCACACACTACTTTCAAAAGAGCCAAACATTACAAAAGTCGTCACTCGCAAGATTCAAATGCTCAGCCTTCTTTTAAGAAAACCAGGCGAGTTTTTCAAAAAATCTGATCTTATCTGATCTTATCCTCCTTACCGAGGGATTTCAGCTAAAATTGTTATGAGCTGTGCCTGTCAACAAACTCCTGAACCAAAGCAGAATATGACCGCGATCTCGATGACATAAATAAAACGAACTTAGGAACCGTAATTTTGAACGCAAGGAACCGTAATTTTTAATTAAAGAAATTGTGTGAAAGAAAATCGTTGAAAGAAATCGTGTGAAAGTACCTCAAAATAAAAGTTAACCTATAATGAAATATGAGCGCCTCTAAAATACGTTACATCATAAATACCGTTATTTTTATTTATTTCGCTGGCGCTACATCTCATAGAGATTTGGCCGCATCCTTTCAAAAATTACACAATCAGTTTTTATATAATATTATCCTAGCCAACTTCCAGAACCGCTGTATGAGGCATACCGGCCTACCGGGGGAACCGTGGGGGAAAGGGGCAGGTATTACCATTTCATTCCATTTTTACGTATTCTTTTACGTTTTACGCATTTTTTACGTATTTATGCGATCTTTGTATTATTTGTAGCAATGGATGCTAGACGCGGTAATGACGTTTTCCTTTTTCTCTCTGAGAAATTTTAGTGAAAGCTTTTATACTCATATTTTTAGTATAAAAGCTTTACTTCAAAAATTTCAAAGTAGTGGGTTCCTTAGGATATTCTGGCAGACGGAATGATGACGAAATACAAATTTTCAATTCATTTTGAATTTAAATATCACAACAAGCACTGAGCTTTGGTTTTTTGAAATTATTTATCATTAATAAAATAAAATAATTGGTTGTAAAAACAAAACTTTTGTTAGTTTTTTTTCTCATTTAGCAAATATTTTCGTTCAGAGAGAAATTATTGTGCCCTTTATAATTTCCATGGAAAAAGAGCTTTTAATAAGTCCCAAAGTTGTTTACAGAAAACTCTTTAAATGGAAGTACATTTTATTCTTCTTAATTAGTCGAGCGTTGAATATTCCATCCTTTATTTATAAAAAGCTTTTTATTCAACACGAGCTTTTTAAGGAAAACAAATTTCCCTGTATTATACTAATATACTCACCAAAATATTCCTCACCGAATATCCATTTTACCAACCTTAAAAATAAAAACTTAACTTTATATGTTTGTACATTTTGTATATAACACAAATACTTAAAAAAATTTCCCCCCTAAAATTTTCCGAATATCTATAAGAAAAGCTATAAACGTGGATATGCATATACTTTTAAGCTAACTTTTAGGGTGGCTAAAGGAAGATGGAAATATATTTTGTTATATGAAAAACTCCAACACACGCGGAGAAAAACTGTGTACAAATGTGGAAATATAATAATCAATAAATTTATTGTTCGGGGAGAATTTTCACCAGTTTCAGTTTTGACGTTTAATGTTATGGTTCGGCTGAAATCTCAATAATTTAAATTAAAAAAATAAAATAAATTAAATTAATTTTTCTAAATAAATATAAATATAGTTTTTCGGTTAAAAAGTGTTCGTTTTTCATTACGTTTTGGTCGAGTTTGTATTTATTGTAAAATTTACAATCCGTGTGTCACCCGTTTTGTTTTTTTTTATTTAAGAAAACTACTTTACGATTTGTTTAAATTTTTATTTAAAAAAGTAAATAAATTTTTGTAGCGAAAAATAGCCGTGTTATCGCGAGGTTATCGTGAAAATATATTAATGAAAAATAAAAATTTGCTTAGGTGTGTGAAGAAAAAGTGAAAATGTGAAAAATAAATTTTCCTATACAAAATATGTGTGTGAATTTAAAATTTATGTATTTAGTTTAGTTTTTATTTTTAGAAGTAACAAAAAAAAACATTTTTTTTAAATAAAATATATAAATTAATTTATTTGAAATATTTATAAAAAAAATATTGTGTTTTTCTTTGTTGTTGTAGTGTAGCTGAAAAATAAATATACAAGTAAAGAAAAGTTTACAGTAGTTAAATTGCGTAATCGATAACATTTGGAATTTTGATTTGAAGTTTAGCTCGTGCGTTTGTGTATGTGTTTTTTTGTGTGATAAGCGGAGAAAATATATATAATTTTTCCCGGAAAGAAAATCCAACGAGAAAACGGTAATTAAATTTTTATTATACAAATATAACATTTTACTATGTATATTATACATATTCCGATTTGGTTGTGTTTTTGTTTGTTAGGCTATACAGGAAAATGGAAAAACATGGAAAATGAACATAATAATATACTTTACTATTTAATGTGCATTTTCCCCTCCGTCGTGTTTTATTTATTCGGGTTGTCATAGTTATGGTATAGCACACCTTTTATATATAAATATATGTAATTATTTTCAGGTTATGTCGGAAAATTTTTTGTTTGCTTTGGGGAAAACACAACTTTTTTTCTTGTTTCGTTTTTTTTCTTTCGAATGATATTGCGAGCGAGATTTTTTTTTTTTACGTTTTTGGGGATGAATTAATATCATCATTCGCAAAAATAATGTGATAATATTTTTCAGGATTTGATGAGACGGATAAAAAATTATTATTTTTTTTTCGTAGTATACACTGTCCCGCATTAATTAAAATAGGGATCCGTTTTTATTAGTTACGAAAACAACAACAAATTACCTTTATGAATATCCCTTAGATGATAGCCGGTTTGCAATAAATTATCTACGATTTGTTATGAGAAATTTATCAGATTAGGAAATCTTAATTTGTTCTTCGTATACGTACAAAATTGTCGTTTTATAAGACGACAACCCCATGTTTGCCAATTCAAACATGTATACAAAATGTTCAATGTAAATAATTGCAGATGACATAGAAAGATTTAAAATCAATGACTAATTACATTTAAGAATAATATTATGCCAAATTTTGTGTAAAATATATTATGGTGCCACGTTGCCTATTTAATTTAGGAAAAACTTTTTTATTTTATTAGTGTGTTTGTTAATAGGGTGGTTATAAAAATTATTAACATGTCTACATAAAACGTTTTGTAGAGACATAATGGAACCTAAATTAGAGAGTTTCAAATTTTTATCAATGGTTTTTATAGGGTTATCGTAAACTTGATTTAAAAGAGAATTGGAAGTTAAACAATCCTATTTAACTATTTGTACAAGTACATCTTTTTCATGTTGGGTATTTAGAGTGTATTTGGACCACATATGTTATATAAGCAACAATTCTTGAGGTCGAGCTAAAATTAAATGCAAAAGCTCATACAAACCGTTCGAAACTGATTGTTGTGATTCTTACACATTTGCCATCTATAAGTGAAAAATTCAAAAAAAAAATACAAACAGCTTGCTGGTAATTGTTGTTTTCTAATATTCCGAAATTGAGATATCCTACCGAAAACCTATCCCGCAAATAGACATATTTTCGTCTTAATTACATCCTGAAACTAAGGGCTAAGAGAGAAAAACACGAGGGCTATTATGAAATTTTTTTCGATTTCGTAAAATACGGAATTCGTAAAGTATGCAATTTTGTGTTGGTTCTAGTTAAAAAATAAAAAAGTTTCAAATTAATTGTAAGTATACAATCATTATTGTTTTCGTAAATACGATATTCGTCACCTATAGAACAGTCGAATTTTGAAATTTGATTTGTTTAAAATTCGATTTCGATGTTCATAATAGGGTGGATTTTACGATTTTCGAATTTTACGACAGCAAAATAATTTCATAATACGAATTTTCGCGGCGGATCGAATTTTACGAAATCGAAAAAATTTCATAATAGGCCCCCTGTATCGATTCATATGTAGCCCGATGACGGAACATGGGGCCTTCAGTAAAATACGAGAAAGTTAAGCGACAGATAATCATCATCATCATATAATCAATCTCTATAAAGCTCTATGTGAGCTGGCTTATCCTTGAGTTTGGAAACCTCAAGATTTTATTACAATGTCTTAACTATTTTCAAAATGGGAATTTTTGTTTTATTTTGTGTTTTAACAAACTCAAGGGGTAAAACCCTTCCTATAGAAATAGAGATAATTTCTGTTTGTAGATAAGTTCTTGGGAGATTCCAGTCCATTTTTTGACAAAATCGGTCCACCAGAAGTGGCAGCTTCTATAGAAGCTTTTTCGATTTCTGCTAATATTATGTGAAAAGTTATCAAAAGTTATTATCTACGCGAAAACGATTATGTACTAAAAAATTAGTTTTGCAACAATACTGGTTCATCGGTTTTCCAAAATTTATGCGGAAATAACGTTTTTTTTGCAAAAAACTGTTTTTCATTTGCTTGATCGGGATGAAACTTCATATATACGCTTTTTTAAGAGCTTTTCCGTTTTTGCAAGTATTTTGAAAAGTGTACGGGCATTAACGAAAAACGATTTAGAACAAAAAAAAAAATAAATTTAAAACAAAATTAGTTTACATCGTTTTTCAATTTACCGGAATTGACGAGTTTCGATAAAAACACTTTATTTTACCAACATCTCACGTCTCTACAATGCAGACGGATTATCTAGTAGGAATGAAACTTCATACTTAAACTTTTCCATTTATTGGGAGGTCCCTGTGAAAAGTGATGGAAATCTGTATATCAGAAGTGGCAGATTTCATTGGAGCTTTTCAATTTTTGCAATCATGTTGAAAAGTTTAGCATTTATAAAAACAGCAAAGAATTAAAAGATGCAAATAAATTTAAAGATTAAATTTGCACACCTTGTTCGATTCCTAAAATTTAAGCAGGAATAATGGTTTTTGATTATACAAGACAATTTTATCAAGAGTCCAGTTAGTTTAATTTTTGCCTTTTGAAATCAAGTGTGATGTGTATTCGAGATCTATATATACATTCTGGTAAAAGAAAGTCTTACGATGGCTAGATTATATTCACCTCTCTATTTTTTTCTTTTTTGAATGATAACGGGAAGTTGTAAATGACAGCAAATTTGATTTTGCTATCATATATCAACTTTTGTAACTGCTACTTTTTATAAGAAGTTTTACCATTAAATATTAACTTTTCTTATTTGTCGGAAAGGTCACTTGCATTATTTAATTAGATCGTCCTTGATTGAGTTATTATGAGCAGAAACGTAACTAGAGCTTTTATTAAGCAAGAGAAACGTAATAAAATTCTACCACAACATCATTTCATATAACTGTATCTCATATTCTTAATGATTAAAAGTATTTCTAAATACAAGAATGTGAAATACAAAATTTTGATCTTTTTTTACAAACAAAATTTATTTTTCTATTGACACTTTCAAGAAATGTAGGAGCGTAAAAATTCCGGCATGAAAACACTCGCATAAATTTCTGCTCAAAATTTTAAAAGTCAGATCAGGGGCGGTATGTTGTACCATCACTTCGAATCGAAAAAAAACGACTTCGAAAAAAGTCGAATCGAAAAAGTGAAAGTTGTATCATTTTTGCTTTTCGAAAATGATACAACATACCGCCATTTGACTTTTTTCGAATTTCGATTCGAAGTGATGGTACAACATACCGCTCCGGTATTACATTTACGTCGAATTCTTTAGGCCGCATCGGAAGACTACGCTTTCAATTGAAGGTCGCAAGAAAATTAAAATTGTGTATATGATATCAAACAAATGTAACAACGAGGTTCAATTTCATATTTAACTCTGACTGTCACCACAAACTACCAATTACAAATCATAATGAACGCATCTAGATGTTCAGTAAGTTTACTTAATCAACATATTTCAATAATGTGTGATGAGTACATTATTGAAATATAATTGTATCATATCGTAAACATCTTGAATTACAAAAACTTTTTAGTTTGATTACGTAAGTAGTTAACGATATTCTAATTACATACGAGTATTAGATTTCATGTACCTTACAGTACACAGAAACTCGTTATGATTTTAGAAAACTATATAATTTCCCCCACAAACAACAAAACTTTTTACATTTGAAGTACACGTACAATGTTGACATTTTTACCGAAAAGGATAAAATTTATCGAGTTAAATTGTGAACATTAGTTTTATTGCAGTACCATTAGTTTTTACATTTTTACCCCAACACAACCCATTTCTAATTAAAAATTTCTTATAATTAGGTAAATACCGCACATATATAGTAGTGCAGCAGGTAAATTACTGAACTTATATAAATTAACTAATGTTCTTGATGACTTGCCGAACGACATTGGCATTCAACTATTTATACATTATGTGTATTGTAAAAAATACGAGAAAACCACTTGGTGAGTAAAATTCGAGGAATTTTTTGTTTTATTTGCAATTTTTTTTTGGTATCTTTTCAAGAAAAGTGTAAACAAAATTTGGAATTGGCGTAACTCCAGAATACAAAAGAGAGACAAAAAACTAAAATATATTTGTAGTTTTGGGCCAAGCAATACCAGGAGAACATAATTGTTTGTTGGCAGTCGTTTACGAAAAGTATAACACACGCATATACGACGAAACTCCGATCATGAAAATTGAAAATTTATAATCGCACACAAATCACGTGACGTAGTCGAATAGTTATTCAATTGCCAAAAAAATAAATGAAAAGTATTCTCCCAACTGTTTTACATTAAAACATTGACCACATAGTAAATCTATGTTGAATATGTACACAAAGACAAACTTAATAGTTTGAACCAACCGAGTAATGAATATACACAAAATTCGTACATAAGTGAAGAGTGTAATTTCCGGTTATTTTTTTTATTGTTCCACACAAGGATAAACAAGAAAAATAATAGGAAAATTGAGTTGAGGGGTTACAAAATAAAAAATAACAATAATTTTCTTTTTTTTATTATTTACACCCTACATTTTCTTGTACTTTGTATAAACTCAACATCATTTTCTTGTTATGTATAATTTTTTGTTTGTATGAAGTGGAAAAGTGGTAGATACCAATGCCACACGATACCACCTACTCATCTCCTCCTACAAACTAAGTAATATAACATAACCACCCCACAAAAATATTATGTACAAGAATTTTTACAGAGATATTTTCTTATCAGCTCTGTAGTACAATAACAACAAAACTATATCGAAAAAAACCATAAAACGAGAAAAGAATCAACCGCAGAAGACAAGTTCAAATAATATAACAGGAATACCTAAAATAGCGAGAGTCCATATTCTGTTCGATTAAGTCGAGACCATTATTATCATTTAGTATAAGAAAAATTCTTTCCAAATTAGACGATTTATGTCATCGACGAGTTGCACAATTTTACGATGTCAAGACATAACCCCTTTGTCATAAATAATCCCTAAATAGATTTGTTTTAAGAGATTTATGTCATTACAAAAGGGACATTAGGCCCATGGATGCTGGTTATACTTGGAGAGAAGGGATATAATCAGCAAAATAATATAAATATAATCTGGATCTGAAAAATAAATTATTTGAACTAAGTTGACGCTGTACCATTTACTCGATAAATATTTAACTTGGTATTTTTATGTGTAATTTAAAATACTTCGTAACTTAATTTGTGTTTTATTCTTGGCCGAATGATTCAAAGAGATTAGGGATTCTTAGTTCCTGTTGCTTTAGTATAAAAGCTTAAATTTGGCGAATATGTTTCGGGTAAGTTATTAACAGACTCCGAAATTGATTGTGATACCCTATTTTATCGGTTTAAAAAATTTGAAATTTTATTTATTATAAACAAAAGTATCCTTAAATCTCAAACTTTTTTAAGCTTTATTGATTACTGTGTTGATATATTAAACCAAAATTCACTGGAACCTTTTGGTTAATGTAGAACAAACCGAGGTAACTTGTTTTATTATATTTACAAAAAATGTAAAGTTTGTTGTTAAGAGGAAAATAATGTGTACCAACGCTTGTGCAACTGCACTAAACTACCAAACAAGAGACATGAATTTAATAATAGTAGTAAGTAACAAGGATAATATAAATCGCAATTTTTAATAAATTAACCAATCTAATCATTTTAACAACCAAAGATATACACCCTACTACTAATTTTAATTGATTCCCTAAGTAAGAGTTTAAATCAAAACTAACCTTAGGTCCATAACCCATCTAAAATGTTAGAAATACGCACGCAACCTGCCCAGGCTTGCACTGCATACTTCTGCGAAAAACGCCGTGAGAGAACGATAACGGTTGTTAAAGGTGATTTATTCTTAAAAAAGAAGCTTAGCTAACATAATTAATCCTATCCTCCTCATCTTAGTTCATCTTAATTTGTAACACAAATCGAGCGTCATGAGGTTCAAGACATCAGTGGTGAAATGAACTATCGACAGCGAGTCATTAATGCTTTATCAACGAAACTATGGGATAACCACCATTACGGCTCAGAGATTTGTCTGCGAATAAGATTATGCTGGCAAATGAATGAATGCAGCCATAATTTTGTACGTTAAGTAACATTCGGAGACGGGGGTGGGTTTTATAGGATTTATTTGTGAACAGTGAGTAGTGACTTATAAATTTCAATATAAAGTTTTGAGTTAAGTTATAAAAATGTTATGAAAAACGCTCAACTGTCAATTTTAATAATTTAAAGGCGATTAAGAATTGTTCTCATGTTATAAATTTTGTCCACCCAGTAATTGGATTTGGCCACCTCCATAAACGTATAAAATTGTTTAATTGTTTAATTGTTTATTACTTAATTATCATTTTAAATAAATGAGTCAGCCTAAAAATTCTTTGTATTGATTAATTTAGTCCATCCAATAATTTATTGGCTCACCCATAAAGCTATGTACGTGGAATTTTAAAATTTTCACTTACACCTTTGATTTAAATTATATGAATGTTCATAAATCACTATTAATTGTCGATTTTAATAAATGAAACATTTTTTAGAATTGTCCACTTGTTGATGAATTTTGTAAATAAAAATGCGCTTATATTATTTATGAACCCAGCTTTAATTGTTAAAATTTTTATTTATTTTCTTTTTTACATACCATTTTTTGTATATTCCTAGCAACCATTTGTCCCTTTAAGCCGTATTTACCTAATTTACCTGAGAATTTGCCCACAGCCAATATAGTTACATATTATGGCATTGACTCCAATTCTTTTAAATTAAACATTGATTTCTGGTAATTATATTCCATTCTTAAAGACTGTGGTAATCCGGGTGCGTTCAGTACATTTACGACATTAATACTAAAAAGTATTTATCACACAATTCACAGTCTTAATAGTTGCTTTTCAGTCGACCAACCGCTAATACAAAAAAGTTCTTGTGAGTAGTTAAGCAAAACTGGCGACTGGAACACTCATTAACGTATTGCATAAGTAATTCATAACCTTCAAATTAGAATGAAAGTCTAATATGCGACCGACTGCAATGCAAGTACTTGTGGGTAGTTATAGGCTTGTGTCTTTGCTTAACGAACTACTTACAACTGCTCGTGGTATTTTCACATGAGTAGATAGAAGTAGTTACGCCTAATTTTTCCGCTAAAGAAATCGATTAAAAGATCAGTTTTTATTTATGAAATTTTTTTTTGATATTGTTTATTTTGTCGAGCGGCACCAAAATAAAAATATTGAATTTTTTATATTAATTATTCATTTTTGTTGTGACATTGAAACGAAAGAAATGTGTACGTTATGAATTCGTCAGTTTAGCTTAACTACTTACAAGTATATGTACTTGCAAGTAGTTAAGCTAAACTGTATGTTTAATATCAACCGATAACACGTTGTTATCAATAAAACAACATTAAAATAATTATTTTCATTTGAATAAATACTAAGTAAGTACTAGTTCAAATTTAATATGTCCAGATATCAATCAATTTAGGCAGGCGACCTTCCCACTGATAACATATTATATTCTTTTGATAACCTGCCCATATTTATTTCGTACGTTGATAAAGAAAGTTATTATAACAATACAATAAATTAATTAAAAAATCAAAAAAGTTTCTACAAATTTTATATTTCTATAATTTCAAGTTCGATTAATTTTTGTAACACTAGCAATATTCAACAACAATTTTCGTATATTTGTACTCAAAAAGCACAAGTTACTTTAGCGAATTAAATTAATAATAGAAACAAATGCTGTTAAAATTGATTGCTCAAAATGTTTAATTTGTAAATGAAAGGAAATTCATCTACTTTTCATTCAAATTGCAAACATTTTGCTTTCTAATTACTTAAACTGTTTTTAAATTTTTAAACAAAGACTTTGGCTGCGGACCAATAGTCAGGTAAATTGCTTAGTACAGTAAATTACAATTTTAGTACGGTTTACTTGACTATTGGTCCGCGCCATAGTCTTTATTTAAAAATTTAAAAACAATTTAAGTAATTAGAAAGCAAAATTGGAATGAGTAGTAGTAATACATTTTTTTTTAAATGGTGTAATATTATGGTTCGAAAGGTTAAAAATACTGGTGCGAAGGCATGGAAAAATGACAAACTTGAGCTGAATTAATAATTGCTGTAAAAAATTCAGCAAATAAGCATTGATGAAAATAATTAGAACAAAATAAGATATATGTAGGCCAGAATGGGATATTGTATGCACCATAAACCGCCGATCACCACAAAAAAATGAATAGGGAATTTGAAGAAACTAAGGCGAATCACTCCTGAATCTTTCCAAAAACTTGTACGATTTATTCCAAAGAAACCCATGTTTGGTTGCACATATTTAATAAGGCTGTGGGTGCCACATAAAAGTGAAATGTCATCCGCATCAACGCGGGCTACTCAATCCAGTTACAGTCGGTTTGTAGCTCAAATTATACAATAATAAAATGGCAAACATTGCCGGGTACCTCAGATGATTTTAGTGAGTTTGAGCGCATCGAGCCTAACGAAAATTATGCAAACATCCCAATAGATTTTACAAACGTAATAGAATTTCGAAACAATTTATGTATGTATGTGTTAGAAAAAATATTTCTTTTATTCAAGTAAATAAAAATAAGATTTCATCATAGCATTTACAGCTATTCCGACTCCGGAAAATCATCTTGAAATATTTTTTTAAAAGCTCCGACACTTTATTTTTTTAGGAGTAAATATCAATAAATTCTATAGATGGAGAGTACGCGTACTGTAAGCTACTTAACAAGCCCACACAATCGGACGATTCTCCAATACAATTTTCAGTAGCCACGGCGTCTATAACATAAGCAGGATTTATTCTGTGCTTAGTTTTGAGAAAATCTCGGAGCTAATCAAATGGCTTTCATTGTGGCTATACCATTCTCTAAGAAAATGCATGGTAATATGTACCAAAATAAATTTTGTTTAATAAATTAGTTTTACTTTAAATGTTGCATTTTTAATAGTTTTGGGGATTTTCGATTCCTTCAATACTTTTCTAAAAACGAAATTAGTTGTGTGTTATTTAAAATCATATAACACATATTAAATATAGATACCCATTCCCAACACGGCCGAGGGTTGAAGAGCAAACATTTTCTCTTCTTCTGATGTCCCAATAGTATAAAATAAACGGTAATAAGCTACCAAAATATATAAACAAAAAGTTCCACATTACTTACTTCTTTCCGGGTCGGATTTTTTTGTTTTCTCCATATTTAAAATTTAATGGTTGAATTATCGCACAGTGATGCAAACTAACTGTATAATAAATAAATAAAATACTCATTAAATTTCATTTAAATAGAGATAATATGATTTAAAAAAAAATTTAACTTACTCAAATCGGAAATCAAATATGAATAGACAAAACGCCATTTTAAACATCAAAAATGCAACAACAAACACATTTACTTTTTTTCTGTTATTTATTCAATTTTTTAGGTAAAAGTAGGTAAAGTAGGTAAAATTACAATTTACCCGACTATCTGGTCCGCAGCCTTAGTGTTCAAACGTTACTCTCCGTAATTCAAAAATTATCTCAATAATTTTCTTAACAACGTTATACGTGCTATCCCTGTACATTTTTCGTATCGAATATGCTTTCCACGTTCAGTGGTTTTAAAAATAGAATTAAGGCTGTCAAAAGTTTCAATTGACTAATTATTCGTTTCGAGCTTTTTGCTTTGAAAACAATAATAATAAAACGAAAACTATTTTGTAAAAATGAAAATTAATATTAAATTTTTTTCAAACTCTATCTTCCTCTTTTTCTCGGTCGTCTATACATTATTTTCACATGAATTTTCCTCTGTTATGCCCCAGTATAAAAATAAAATATTGTAATTTATTACGATGGTGTGACTTAACTTGTCGCAATAGTTAAACTACGATAATAGTTTCATGGCGATAGCAATAGAAGGAGAAGAAAGCGGCCAAAAATTATAAATTTATTGAAAAATCGTAATTTTTGCTATGGTGGCAGGCAGCATTATACAAGTATGGTGGGTGGTCTATGTTAAAAATAGTATATTAAATTTTATGGTTATTTATTTTTTGTTATAGTCATTAATTATGTTCGAAATTAGTTTTCAATTTTAGTTTTTTTAAATATGTACGCGTTTATGTATAATCGAATGGTTTTAATGTTTAGTGTACAAATTCGTTCGAAATGGTTGCTATAGAAGATTGAATTTTTTCTCGTGGCCGATTAGATACCAAGTCAGTTAAAACATAATTTTATATCGTTTGTTGATTACGACAAATTTGTTTTGTAAATTTGATTGTCTAGACAAGATTATACGCCTACATAAATATATTTGTTATCTCTTGATAAAATTTTATCAATAACAGTTTTTCTTCTACAATAAATCATCTAAAAATAAAAAATCTTATTTAATGAAGCTCGATTAGCGAGAAATTTATTGGCAATAAAAAAAACGTGATATGTGATCCTTTATTGTTAACAATTCTGAGAAGTGACAAAAAAATTATTTAAGCTATACAGACATCCTTTTTTATATACGAGAAATGAAAGTTTTGAAAGTAGATTTTATGATTGGAAAATATGTTTTTAAACGAAAACGCCTGAAGGTTGGAAAGCAATCAATACAAACCATAAGAAAAATACAACTTCTGTTTTCATACTAAAAACTTTATCGAAATAACGATTTAGATACAAATCTGGAAATCTGTATCTGAATTTTGCTTTATTATATTTGTCATTAGAATTTTTTTGAGATCAAAGCTAAGAAAAAGTTTTACGTAAACATTTCGTATTCTTAAAAAAAAAAATAACAACTTTACGCTCGAAAAATATTCTGATTGAATTTTGAAAAAAGCTTCAACTCGTCTTTTCACTTTGTTTGCTATTAAGCGTAATACCTTCGACACTTACATATAATAATTTGTCTAATAATAGACCATGAATAACTATCGAACGTTTTAGTAAAGAAGATAGATACTTTACAGTGATTATTATTATTATTATTTTTTTTAAAGAAAGTATTAATTGTCCAGTGGATTTAATGTTTTTGAAGGTCAATTAATGCCTCCAACACCCATCCCTGCACTTTGTAACCTCCATGTCAACCTGTACACTGACATGGACGGTTTCGGCAACATCCTGTGGTGGGATTCGAGCCCAGTAACTCCCGGTACAAATGCCGAAGCTTTAGCCACTGCACCACATGTCCGGTAAAATAAAATTTAGATTATTTATCTTTAGAAAGAATCGGCGTTAAGAGGTACGATAGAGCTTTTCCATCTACCTAACTAAATATCTATGTAAATTAATAAAATTTTTTTTTTTTTTAATATTTTAAAATCCCAAGTTTAAGAATTTTTTCAAAGAATTTTGAAAACGTATCCAATCATGATTTTCTTTTATATTACACGTGTTCTTTTGATCGGCCTTACAAATAATACAGGTAATTCTTAAAAATTAAAGTTTCTTATGGTTTGGTGTGATTTGCGAAACGCCGTTCGTAGCACTGGACGCCAATATCAATTTAGCACCCTCACAGTCCAATTTTCGTACAAATGGTTTTCCTATACAGCTGTACAATTTATTATTGAAATTCCGGTTCAAAATGATTACAGGTAATGGAAATAATTCGTTCATTTTAAAGATATTACTCCAGTAATTTTTGGCCATAATCGGTTCACCGGAAGTGGCAGCTTACATAGGAGCTTTTGCGTTATTTTACAAATATTTTGGAAAGCGTATCGTTTACGAGAAATCTTTTATAAAATTAAAAATTCTCAATTAAGTTTGCAATAATTCTGGTCTAGATTATTTTTTCAAAATTTAAGCGGAAACTACCTTTTTTTTGACAAAAAACCGTTTGTTAACAAATATTCAACCGAAAATTACGATTTTTTTTTTCAAAAACTTTTTCAGTAAAAACGTGGTCCCTGTACAAGTCCATTAGGAATGATTGATCGGAATGAAACTTCATAACTCAGCTTTTTTCATAAATTGGGAGATCTCAGTGATTTTTGGTCTAGGTCGGTCTACCGGCATCTTTTTGGTTTTTCTAAATTTGAACAGTATATAGCATTTACGAAAAAACGATTAAGAGTGTTCTTTACTAAACTGAATTTGTTGTTGAACCTAAACATTAAATTTCAATGTGTCCTGTTTATACATTTTTTCTTTACCATTCGATCTTACCTAATAGAAAAACTCCGTATTTGCATACCAAACAATCCCTAGCCCTCTATCGGCAATTTTATGAGTTAGTTTTTGTTTTTTTGGAATTTATTGGTAGTCTGTAGTCTGTTTTAATTTAATTTTTTTCTAAAGTATAAAATCAAAATTGTTATAAACAAATAAAACTGGGCACGAGATTATGGATTTAACTTGCGAAAAAATTTGAGTTTATTGTTGTTGTATATTCCGATCGAGCTTGCACAACTTCTCCAAGTTATTTAAAGGAAATTTCGGGAAAATCAAAAAAACTGAGCACGAGTTTTCCGTAACAGAATTAATAAATTTAATTATAAGATCTAACCACTCACGTATTGGTTTTTGCAAAAAATCTTTAGACAGCTAAATATACCGAAATTTACCTTCGCCATAGCAAATTGCTACCCTCAAAATCCGATTTTCATACTCGCACAAAAGGGTTTTCCTACAGGTGTATATTGTTTTTAAGATATTTTTTCAGGTAATTGTTTTTTTTATTGTAGGGTAATTAAAAGCTCTGACACCCCAGTTGTTGCTTTTCGCAATTTTTTCATTGGGAACATATAGTTTAGGTCATTTATTTTCACAAAAAATGTGTTAATAGTATAAAATCTATTTCACAAATGATTTGATGAGTTTCGGGTATATGTTGTAGCTGGATGATTGTTGTGTTGTTGGTGAGCTTAACTACATATTTTATCGATTTGCCGTAGTCTTCAAAAGTTTGCATATTTAGTGATCGCTTCGTACCATTTACATTTTGCTTGGATTGATTTTGCTTGGTCGTTACTTTTACTAGAACACAACTTTAAAGGAAAACATATACAGGGATCATGGTAAATTGTACGTGCCGGAAAGAACCAATTGACACAATAATTCAAGCTCATTTATTTGTCATGCGGTTGTATTCAAACAACGTACACAACCTATTTTATATAAGCTACAGACGTATATATAAATTTTATGTTTTATTCCTTTTAATTATGCATGAAAAGTCCGTTTTTCAATTTTGGAGCAATCATAATTATAAAATTTTGTAAATTATATATTTTTTTCATATAATTATAATTAAAATTGTCATCAACAAAGTTAAGAGCATTTTATGAGTAATTTGCTAATATTTATTTTTTGTTGTATAAATAAATATTTTATGGTTAATTAAATCTGACATACACACATTAGTTATAATTTGTTGTTAATTTTATATAAATTAAATTTTTTACGCGAAATCTATGTTTTAATGAAAATTTGTTAAGATATTCAAAAAAGTTTTTTTTTCGTAAATCATATTTAGTCAATTATGTCCGTTTCCATAAAGCTTAGCGCTTATGGTCATGGCTGAATTATTAAAGCACCCGAAACAAAATATGCAGTCGTTATAATTAAGGAATCACATAAATTATTCCTTTAAAGCATAAAATATTTTAATGACCAAATTAGTTTTAAGCGAAATAGCGTGAGACTGATCCATCTGATTGTAAAAAATTTTGCTATTCCAGTTAATTTACATTTTGTATATAAGTTTAACGAACTAGACAATTACGAATTGTATTTAAGGAAATACGATATATAAACTTTTGTCATAGTAATAAATCGATGTTGGAAGCTGGTAATTAGCAGCGCAGTGATGTTGAAATATAATAAACATTTTCATTGCTTTTTGAACTAAGCGATTATGTTTGGGCACTATGATTTCTAAATTGAAGAGATTACGTTTAACTCAGTAATTCAAGTATTACTTCTTATTGGCGGGAATTGTTTTATGGCAACCAACACACCCCAAGTTCCAAATTATAAATGCATATTTTACTTTCTTTTGCGAAATAAAATAAAGTAGTAATCATAAAAGGTGTGTGGAAGTTGTCGGTGTATCTATGTTTCTTTGTAAGACGAAATGTGGCTGGTGTCTCTATCTAGACAGTCCAGATTAACGGATCGGAACTATTGATTTCTGGTCGCGATTGGTGTACGAAAGATGCAGCTTTCTAAAAATAGTTTTTTTTAAGTAAAATTTTACTAAGTCATATTTTTATTTTTAGAAATCCAGTGCGGTGAAGTCGCAATTTACATACATTTATGATAAAAAAAATGGTTATTACTCACAATATATGCGCCAATATATTGTGTTTACCAACTATGAGGTAAATTACATATAATTAAGTACGAACTCTACGTTTCCATCGCCACTGACATTTCATTTTTTAAATCTGTGATGAATAAGACCATCATTGAGTATTGGCTGGTGATGAGTTATAACTTCGGACAACGCATTCAATTTTCGCATTCAATCAAACGTAAAAAACTTGTGCATTATACATTTCAGATTGTTCAGGCCACCATTGTTAATTAAAAACATGATCTGTATTAATGACAAAATTATGTAAAACTGAATTATGGTCAATTTATAATGCAAATAATCGAACATATTCCAAATACACATCTCAGGCATTCTGTGTAATTTTTTTGTGTTTGATTGAAAAGGCACGAAAAGTAGTTTTCAATAAAATAATAATCTGTTATATTTGTCCAACCAAAAATGTTTTGTTAATTTAGAATAACGCGGCGTTTATATTGGATCAACCAATTTTCTTGCTTGTTATTTTATAATCAAAAATTGAAATTGTGATAAATGATCAAACTTGGAAAGTCATAATTTCATACCGCACGGGCGTTAGGATTGTAATAATTAACCGTATAGGGCTGGATGTAATTTATAGTGCATATAGGGAAACCATTGCTCCTTATGCGTTGGACTAGAATCAAATTAATGAATGTTTCCATGTAAAAGCCAAGGACGCATGTAGTGATATCACAAAGGTTTTAAAATATAAAATTGCTCGCTTATTTGTCGTTTCGTTCATTTGAATTCATATACGCAAAGCAAAAACATCATAGTGATAACTTCAGAAAACAAATGGAAGAGGGAGAGAGACATCCAATTTACATATCATTTTTTCTAGTATGTGCATAATTGCTATATTACTGTTAATATATTCCAGGTGGCAGTGTTTGAAGTTGTATAATGGTTTAAACTTCGTTCGGCGGGCTACTCCGATAACGAGATTTTCATGGTTGTGTTTGATGTTTCAATTTCATTTAAACCGCATTTCATTTAAGACCATTAAAAGCTACGATCGGAGTAGAATTAATGGTAGCTACAGTATTACAAAGGAATTTCAGAAATGGTGTAAGGCCGTTTCTTCTACCAACACCTACTGGTCTACTGACATTTCTTGACGAAAGACAATCAATAATATGTTGATTGTTGACTGATAACATTACTCTTTGCTTTTTATTGTTAAATATCTCGTGGAAGGGCAATGTATTGAATGAGACTCTGTTGAAATTGATTGAAAAGTTGTTAGCCGTCTGCTTGCATCAGCGGTAGTTGAATGAAAAACACTATAGTTTATCTTATCACAAACTATGTATTGTTTATCGTTCTATATTTTAGACCCTAACGCTGTCAACTTGTTGAGGTTGTTTCCCCTTAGACATTAATTATTTGAATGGATATGTTGTAATATCTTTTCCCCTTCAAGTTGTTGTATTGTGAGGAACGACGGATGAATTTTGCCATGTTGAGAGTGGTTAGAACATCAATTATTGTATTATCCTGTATTTATTTCAATACTTTCTACTAATTAAATGTTATTTGATGTATTTTATCAGTAGCAGAATGTTCTACTTAGTGTTGATTAATATATCTGAATTTTTTAGAAGTAAATCAAAATGCTTTAAACTGACGACAAGGTCATACTTTACGATGTTGATAGTTGTATAGATTATTGAGGTTTGATTTTTGTAGAAGGTTTAATAAATTTTCTTCGTGGTATCGTGTTTGATTGAACGATAGCATTTTCTTTTATTAGTGTTAGAGAGAATATAAGCCAAAAATATAACCCAAAAAAAGAAGGCACGTCAAACTTTTTAAATCGCTTGGCAATAATTTTTGTATTGGAAACGACGTTAACGCGAAACACATATTCTGGGGATCAGATAGAACTAGCCCCAAAGGAAGGGAGCTATTTGAAACAGGCAGGACATTAAAATGTGGGTTTCACTCCAGTAGAAAGCCAACCTACTGGCCCATGGGTCCAAATAAAATTCCTGACCTTCTTGATTTCTATATATCAAGAGGTATCTCCGAAAATTACTTAGCAGTTGAAAATGAAGAAAGGCTATCGTCAGGCCATTCTCCAGTTTTAATGACAATAAGTGACACGGTAATAAGGAAAGCAAGCACCAAGACTAACAAATAACAAAACCAACTGGGAATACTCTCGACAGCTAGTCGAAGAAAGCGTCAATTTACAGGTGATCAGCAAGAAATATTAAATGTGTATGCTATCCAGTTGAAGTGAGAGAGTTGATTACCGAAAAAAGAATAGCTCGTAAGAATTGGCAGAGAACTAGAGCCTCTGAAGGCAAAAAAATTCCTAAACAACTTGTGCAACAAACTTAAACTACTTAAGAATGAGGAATAAGAATGAGGCAGTTGCAAGCTTCCTAAGTAATCTGACAGATAAACACAGACAGATTCCCTGTGGAAACCCACCAAAGGTTTAAATAGGCCTAAAATGCAAGTTGATGGAACCTGGGTTCGCAGTGAAAAGCAAAAAGCTGATCTGTTTGCCGAACACCTAGAAAATACCTTCAAACCATTAACTGGGCAAGCAGATAATGAATATCTGACACCTATAAGCAAGGTAGACGAGGCATCTGTGCTACCAGTTACTCTGAAAAAAATCAAACAAGAAGTAAAAAAACCTCAAAGATAAAAAAGCTTTTAGATACGACTTGATAGCGGAGCAAATGCTCAAAGCTCTACCAGCAAAAACACTAAATAAACTACATCACATAATCAATGCTATCTTTAGTTTATGTTATCTTCCGAGACAGCGGAAAGTAGCGGAAATCCTAACGATTCCAAAGCCTAATAGATCACTAAACGGCAAAACATCTTATAGGCCTATTTCTTTGTTAACAACAACATCAAAAATTTTCAGCGACATTAAAGCCAATTTATAGAGAGCAGAAATCTTATAACAGCACATGAATTTGGGCTTCGAGAAATTCACTCAAGGATAGAACAGGTACATAGAATTTCTAAGTATGTTCAGTATATTCTTAGACATAGCCCAAACGATAGGGTTTGACATCGTGGTCTAGATTTTAAGCTCCAACGAAATTTAGAAATAATTCAAAAATAAAGAAAATATTAGCAGGGGTGTTTTAGGCCCCGTATTATACCTCCTGCATACAAATGATCTACCAAACATAAAACAAGCGAGAATAGGAACGTTTGCTGATGACACAGCTGTTATGATTACCGATGCTAGTATTGTTGAGTCCACCAGGAAACTACAAAATGCTATTAATATAGTGGATAGCTGGACAAAACAATGGAGAATAACACTTAACGAATCAAAATCAACACATATCAACTTTACAAATAGGAAATTAGAATATATTCCGATTAGATTGAATTCGCAACAAATTCCATATTCTGATAATGCTAAGTACGGCATTACGCTACACTCTAAACGCCTAAAAAAACAAAGCCTTTAGAATTAGTGGTTCTCTGAGACGCTTAAATCAAAGGATTGGCAGAGCTGGGATGAACCGATTGGTTTCATCCGACAAGAATATACTACTAAATTAATAAAACAATTACTAGATAATCCATATGATTAGTTGTAATATTATACAGAAATAAAGCTTTCTTAAAAAAAAAAAAAACTTCTCCCTAAGTGAACACCGGGGCTCCAAAACCCCTTACTACGGCGATATTGTTGCTATTATATTTCTGAAAACCTATTTTTTGGCTTATAGTTGCAGTGCAGGCGCATTTAATCTTTTAAAACCGTGATGTGTCTCTCCAAGAATTGCAAATTTTATATTGTATATTGATTGAATCATGTTTCCAAATAGGTTGAGCTACAGGTTTGACACGGGCATTTTTATCTTCCTGTTACAGTTACTCTTACAGTTTTCTCTGGTTGTCTTTAAGTGGCTTAGTAACTTCACTGCTGAGCGCAGGCTTTTTAAACAGTTAAAATTTTGGGTATTTGTTAACTGATTTTTTTCGTGCTCCAACTTGTTTTTGTAGACTTTTAGGTTTATTTCCATGAGCTTCATTTCATCACAGTTGTGATAACATAGCGAAGTATGACGAGTTTTCTTATCGTCTTTGGAAGAATCGATGCATTTATTTTTTGCCTAACTATTCTGTCCACGGTTTTTAGTTTGAGCTTTAATGCTTTTTTAGACGCATTGGTTTCGAATTGTTCTTGAGTTGCACGTATTTCTATATAAAATTCTATGTTTGGAAGTGAACATTTTAAATGAATACAACCAATATTTAATAAGAAACCTTATTAGTAATAAGGTAATACGCAACTATGTTCTGAATCAGTTACTGCAAGTCAAAATTAATATTTTGAATCCTTTGATTTTGTGTTCCTGTGTATTTGGCTGACTTGGCATATTAAAATTTTATATTATTTGCATAATTGCTTTATTACTGTATTAAGAACGATGATATGATTAATGATGGTCGATTAGTTCGAAAATGTTATTCTCTTCAACAAAAGCTTCGCGGCGTCAATGCTTCATATTTTTCAGACGAGAGAAGTACACATTTGATAATTTATACATATAGCTAGCTTTCAAATAATTACTGCAACACACTGTGACTGGTAAATTTAACTGAAGAAAAAAATATTATCATTAAAACCCGTAATGGTGACATATATAGAGTGCAATATGCAATGAAATATCTTTTTCTTTCAATGAGTTCTTGTCATATCCAAATACAGAATCAAAATTCTCGTTTTGAACTTTGACAAATTCAATAGTTTTGGGAATTTTTATAGAACAGATAAATTAATATGTATCTTATTGAAAATCCATAGGGTGGTTACAATTATCTTCTAAAATGCTCCACCGAATTTTAGCGCAATGGACTATACTTTTGTGTAGTAAACAATGACTTTTAGAACATAAAATTAAACATTTTTTCATTATCTTGCAGGTACATTTCTATACGTGTCGTTTTCTAACTTAATTAAAACGGTAACCTCTGCTGTGATGAAACTACTTGTCACTATGTTAAATACGAGAATGAACACCATCTATGAAAGTCAACACTAAAGCCATGATTATTCCACTACCTCCGTTGAACTATTTACATATTTGATAAAAGAAAACTCAATTGTATTAAAATCTGCATACATTGCAAAATGTCAAGAAATTTGTTTTAAGTTTTTCTTTTCAAACTTTAACACAAAGAAATGAAAAAAAAAAAAATAAACTAAACTTTTGAATGACACAATTTGTTAAATCAGCATTTACATAACGTTGCGATTTCAATTCTGAATAAATCTTGGTTTATCATATGAAATAGCATAAAAATGCTTAATATATTTATTGTAACTATAAATATTTATTTAACCCATATCCTTTATACATACAATGTACATAGTTATGTAAACAGGAAGCTGTAAAATTCAATAAAGCAAAAATAAACTTGATAGTAATATGACACAACACACACCCAATTTGGATGATAAAAAATTAAATAAAAAATTTAAAATATGTCACGCCTTATTAATTAAGATATTAGGTAATTAAGATCGTATACGTACGACAACAGCAGTATTACGAGAAAATATGGAAACATTTTCATATTTATTACAGTAATCAACTACGGAAACAAGAAAAAAAAGTTTAATTTACCATAAAACATTTTTATAAATCAAGCTCATGTCTTAAACGGGTAAAAACAATTTTTCTTTAACTTTTTTTGTGTGAATATTATAAAAAAAAATTTATCTTAGTTAAATCATATTTTATCCCTTTTTTATAATATTTAAAGTTAATAAATACAGTTTTTTTACGTTAAGTAGTTTTGTTGCCGTAATACAGGAGTACCTCGTATAACGTTGTTTCATTATGTCGCATTATAAAACAAACGTATGAAAATTCCTTTTTTAGAGTTTTATCAAATTAAATTCAATGAAATGAAGGTCCTATAAGTGAACCTTTTTTATTTTTGACATTTTCGCTTATCAGTGTGCTTTCAAATATTTTTGGAATAAAAAATGAATGATGCATTTTTACATATAGTCGAAGAGATTTTAATCGAAAATCGAGAGGAATCACAAGTAAGAAATGTGAAACAAATTAATTTGTATGCCAGCCAAATTAATCTTAAACCGAAATGCCTTTTTCGAAAGGATCTTCCATAAAAAACACAAAAGCAGCTATGTCAGAACGTTTGTGACTATGATTCTTTTTTGCGTTTTGGCTAAAATTTCTTGGAAAAAGGTGGTTGAAAATTAAAAAATTATAGAGGAATGTCGGGCAAAATTATGATAAATGCATATTAAAGTGCTATTTCATTCAAAAATTGAAGAATACCGAAACCGGTCTTAAATTAAAGGAAATTATCTCCAGTCGGCTAGACTTATTGTAGACTTGTTTGATGCGCGGCTTGCGTCCAAACTGGTAACTCATCAAAATAATTATTGCAAGTTTGTAGTTTGCAAATGGAATTTTTGTAATGGAATATAATGAAATATGAATATAGTGAATAAGCCTCTGAATTCTAGAACTCGTAAACATTTATTATTTGTAGCTTATAATGTAAATTAAAGTGGAAAATATCACTTCGCTTTTCGAAACGGCGGAAATCATCGCTTCGTTTGAGAGTTGTAGTAACCGACATCCAAAAATGATTAATCCAAATTGTATTTTAATTATTGTAAATTAGCTCAAAACAAATTAAAATGTATCGAGATCCGTATCTCAGTATGGTATGGTGGTGCGGTAGTTTTAAGCGTACGCATGAAACAATAATTACAATTATGACCTGAAACAATATCTGCAATTACCGAATTTTGACAGATGTTTCCTGCTCAATAAACATATCTTCATGGTTCGAAATTAACACATTTACGCTTGAAGAACGTTGGAAAATATTGAAAACTTATTTTCAAAGTGTGTGCTGTGTTGTCGAAACAGTGCAAATTTTGAAAATAAATTTCTGTCAAAATGATGCACGAACAGCTCCTTAAGTAGAACAACATAATTACAACTACAGACAAACTGCGATACTGCATTGCATTTTTAAACTCTTTAAAATCGTTATGATATTTTATATTTTCATTGCAAACAGTTCTTTTCTCCGACCCAATGTAATTTTCTTCAAAAACGATTCGGGACTATAGTCCAGTAAATGAAGAAGGAAAAAAAGGCTAACCTGTTTCTGGTAATAAGTGGCATTTGGTATCTCATTAAAAGTTGTAGGGGGAGTAAATGGCCTCAAAAGGCCCGGAAAATCGTTTTCGCAAATATCTCCCAAAATATGGCAGTTAGAGACTTTTTGTTCAGATAAAAATTGAAGATCAGTTAATTTTCTACAAAAATGGTCCGCTTGATTTTTTTCGCAACATTAATATTTTTTGCAAAAAGTCGGGTTGAAAAATTCAAAATTCTGAGACTCATGAAATAATGCAAGTTTTTTACAAAATTTGAGATGGGGGGTGTTGCAAATACACTATTTTCAATGTTTTGGACTGTGGAAACCAATTGTAGATGGCGCCACTACAATCCATCGACTGGCAAAATCCTCGGGCCATAAATGGGAAACGCCGTAAACCATGTAATTTTCAAGAATTTTTATGTTCCTGAGCGTCTTGTTTTTCTCGGAGATGAGGGCTCAAGTTATACCTATTAGGAAAGCAGACCATAAGATTAATTACAGCAGGATGGACCCCACCAATTGGCAAAAAACTAGCGAAAATCAGTTTTGTCCATATGACAAACTATTGTCCAATGAGGTTTTTCCTAACGAAAACTATAATCTCTAAAGAGTGAAGAATATTTACCCAGAATACTCAACAACAATTTCTTGCAGATTCTCGGCAAATTTTTTTGCAACCATCCGGATCGAGGTTTTTGGAGTAAAGAGTTATAAAGTTTCTTTAAATTTCAATTTATTATAGAAAAATATATAAAAATACATTGAAATTATGACATAAATCTGTTAATCGCCAGTCCCCGTCACAAGACTCCAATAATAATTCTTGGTCATCAACGTCGCCCTCGCCAATAACCCCTTCTGGTTCTAGAGTTTCCTTTAGTTCTACCTCTTCAGATAACGTATCTTGGATGTGTTTATAATTCGAACACTGGCGGGACTCACATGAACCACAAATAGATGAGCATGGTAGCCCTGCTTACTTGCATGAACATGTTCCTTTACATTCTTTCTTACATTGACAAAATATCATCTTTAAGAGTTCCGGAACCGCTGGCTCTTTAGTGGTTTGAACCGGCATAAGTATACATCCCACACGTTTCCATCCCCATTTTTCTGGTTCTGAACTAAATAGTGTAACTTATCTGGGAAACTATCATCCACTTCGGCCAGGAGGCAGTCACTTGGAGGATACATGGCCCTATTATGGGCCGGTTTTTTTGGGATCTTAATGTTTCTTGAAACACTCATCTGGAATTTCAAGCAAATCAGCTAGGCGGTACAGTTTTTCTTTAGTTTCCTCAATATACTTCAGAACGCTGCTCATTTGGACCAAAATATGTTCCTGCTTGGGACGTCCAGGCTTTGAATGGACAGGTGGAGGCTTGAAAAACTTTGCTTAATATTTTTTGTGGTATCTTGCTTCGGAACTCACAAGATTCATTGTTGAAATTCTATGCAATAATGTTTTACAGAGTTCATCCTGGATTCGGGTTTTGATCTCTGTCATAATGCGTGTGTAAAATTCTGTTTTTTTAACTACATAACAAGGTTCCCCTGGAGGTCCTTTCATCCCATCACTCCTGCGCTTTTTCCTCTTGTGGCTGCTCAAATGGTAAAATCTTTTGCTCTTGTCAGCGACAAAATTTTGGCATTGGAAAAATCCTTCATTCCGCTTGAGAATGTAGCGTCTCCTGCACGCTTTGTGCAAAGACGACTGTTTTTCTAAAAATAAATGATGCTCATCCTTCCTTTCCTTGCTAACAATAATCAAATTTTCTAAGCTCCGAGTTACGGTGACTGCATCATCCCCAGAAACATCTTCCTTACAACGGAAACACACCGGTTTAGCGGAGTTAACCTCCGTTTTTCTATAACCAAGATAGAGAGAAGATTTGAGTCAGACTAGACGAATATTTGAGTCAGAATTGTTACTTGTAAACAAATTTTCTTGAATAAAAACAACATAAACAAATGCTCACCTTTTGATCCAATTTGGCAAGATTTGAATCTTCACTTTCTATGTTTTAGGTTGGTGATTTAAGTTAATTTAAACGAAAAACCTCAATATTTTTTCAATATTCTTGACTTTTATCACTCTTTTTTTCTATAATTGACTTTAATATTTATCAAAATAATCACGTCGATTCAATGAATTCTTCTATTCTTCTTGAAAAATCTTCGTCACTAAAACAGAAGAAATCAAAAATAGAATAATCTTCTATTTTGCTATTCAGTATAGTATTGGTATTCTATTCTTCTATTTTTATTATCGAAAGTTCGAAAACGAATTTTTTTCTTCTATTTGCTCTTGCTGTTATGTCAAAAATGTATCATTTCCCAAAACTATAACATTACGTTTATGGCTCGGGTTTTTCCCCACGTATCAATGAGATGACTTTATATAGATTGATGGAAAGGTGTGAATTCCACCTTTACACTAGTCACGGTGTCAAAACGTCAGAAATAAAGAGCCGGGAGAAAAAAGCCACGAAAAGAAAAAGTGCGCTTTTTCCTTGAGCACGCGTTTTCCAAATTTATTGGGAAATGAAAAAAAATAATTGCACCGCCGTAAAGTAGACGTTCTCAGCTTAATATGTCATAAAGACCATTCCGATCATGTATGAATTTTTAATTGGTGGTTGTTTAAAAAATTTTCCCGCGCTCCAAAAACAGCAAAAAATTGGGATTCAACAAACAAAGTTTTAATCAAAATGGAAAAAATTAGATTATACAAATTTCACAGATGACAAAGGACCGTCTGAGGACCCATAATCAAGAAAATTTGGAGCAAATTAGTGCAATTCAAAAAAAAAATAGGAATAAATTCCTAGAGAGTATTTCACCAATATGGCCAAAGAGTCAAAACGTGACTCAAGTCACAGGATATGATAGCGGTTGATTTCCTCTTTCACATGAACTATGAATCATGAGAAAATATGGCGTGAAAAGTTTGTACATAGTTATCTCATTCACATATAGACTGCGCTAGTGAAAACTCTACAAACGTTTTCGCAGCAATTTATCTGACTAGAACAATAAAATTTAGAAAAATTTTGACAGCAAAACGTGAAAATTTTTTTTTTTTAATGGATAAACAAAATAATTTTCTAGACTATGAAAATAGTCTAGAACTATATTTTTGTTTGTTGTCGGACAAATAAAACAAACGTCAAAATTTATCTCTACATAAACATTTAGCTTACTAATTTTATCTGTAATTTAGTGGAGACTTCTAAAGACTACGTTAAAATTTATCTTAGCGCTTAATGAAGCAAAATGACTTTCATTGATTTTACCAGCCAGAATTCATATTCTAATGCTACAGGACGATTTATACAACCTTACTATTTGGCGTGTGCGAACCACTTAGAATATGTCAACAAATGCATCTAATTGCGTTGTGTTTACGAGAGGCGTTAAATGTGGTTATGAGTTAATCTTCAGGTTGCACTTTGCAAATATAATTAACAGAGCAAATTCGAATCGCCATTAAACTTTAGTTTAGAAGATTCTTTAAAAGATGCTCTAGAAGGATTCCATAATGTTTACACATTTTTAGTGATTTCAGATATATGATTCAATATAATTTGATTTGTTTTGAAATAATTGAAATAATTTGATGATATGATTTGATAGGATTTGGCAGGGTTTGATAAAATTTAATTTGATATAATTTGATAAGATTTGAGATGATTTGATTTATATTTGATATGATTTGATATGACTTGATTTAATATGATATAATTTAATTATCTACAAAATTGGAGTCCCGTTAAATCTCAATCCCAAAGTTATAAGAAAGGGGAGTTTAAAGAAAGGGATGGTTTTGGAAGTTATATACATTTTTTTGCCGCCCTGGTGGCAAAGTGGTCAGCATGCTTGCTCCAGCGACCGGAGGTCCCGGGTTCGATTCCCAGTGGTGACAAGGAAAAAAATTCACGGCTGGTTTAGGATCAATGAATTAATCACTCATTATCCGAAATGAAAATATGATTATGAAACCTCATTTGAGGCGGCCAAATCCCTTGATGGGATATAGTGCCAGAGAGAGAGAGAGAGAGATTTTTTTTAACAGGGCAATACGAATTTTTGTTGTTAAATAATTAAAATTTTCTATTTAAATTAAGTTGCCAGTAACAAACATCACACTATTCAACGTATTCCTGTAAAATCCTCTATTTCATTTTAATTAAAAAGTTATTTCCCCTTATGTGTATATACACGATGTGCTATTTATAAAGGCCACACATAATACACCATTAATGTCTTAGCCGCATATAAATAAATGCGTATCCAGGGACTTAATAGTGACGATGATGAGATGAGATGACAAAGTTTCTTTTTAGATTACATTTATATTTTATCTGTTTGTTGAGTTGTCGTCTTTATTGTTTGGGTGTAATCCGCAATGAATGCTGGAAAAAGTTATAAACTAAAAATATAGAAAATTCACAATGTTTACTTATAGCATAAAAGATGGTAAATATGTACGTAAAGGTAAATATTTTTAGTAGCTAAGACACATGTAATCTTTTATATAAATTGTTGTTACTGAAAGATTACGTACATATGTTTAATGGAAGATTTAAATATGGGTGGATCACATGATCTGTTAAAAGAAGTATCTCGATTAGTTGAAAATGTTTAAAAGTGAACTTTATAAACTTTCTGTTTTAATTGTACCTAAATTTTAATTTGTACGATTTACATGATCCGCATGATGTTTTATAGGGTTCCAACTAGTGATTATTTCTACTCGATAAAATTGCAATACAATTCAGTTACTTAAGAAAGGATGTTAATTAAAAAGTAAACGTGCTAATTTGGGTGACATTGTTGTGGACCATGATGAGGACTCTAAATAAACCGGCATTTTTACAAGAGGATATACTGCACTTATACAGGAGCAGTTTCCTTAATAAATGTCAGACTTTTATCTGGGAAACGGAGCGAGTTAGATGAAAATTATTTATAATGAAAGTTGTTCAGTGTGGAGGAGCTGTTTAGTGGTGATCTTGAAACTAGTTGGAGATATATTGACGAAAGTTATTTTTTTTTAAATTATAACCTTTAATGTTGAGTGTACCTTTCGATTAGGCAGTAAGAAAAAAAATAAATTCTTTTTGTTGATACACAATTTTTCATAAAGTGTACGGAGTCAGAGATATGAACAAAAACTTATCTGTATTAAAGCAAACAATTTTCTCTAATTTCTAGCACTGTCTCGTTATAACAATGAATAAATAAAAATAAAAGCAATTGTACGTTGACTTAGCAGTACCTAACATGGGGTCTACACGTCTACATGTATAAAATCGCTAAGATTTTCTCTCATGATATTTTATGTATGAGTATTTTTTTTTCAATGTATTGATAAATAACTATCAAACAAATATCATAACTGGGTATCAGTCTCAAAATAATTTCTTTAAATGTCAAAAAATTAGTAAATATTATAAAACAATTTATAGATTTTTATGTTAAAACAGTATAGCAAAGATACTGTAGACTTAATTAAAAATACTAAGGTTTTTAAAATTTAAATTATTAATTTTTATTTTAAAATTAAGAGAAAATCGACGTCTAAACACTGTAAGTTTACTTTTAAATGACAAAACATAACTTTGAAAGTGTATTTTAATTTGACATTTCGAAAAAATTTCATGATAATTTTTTCGTGAAATAGCCTCCTGATAATTTGCTGAGAGTTCCTAAATTTGTATAACATACTTACACATACATTCACAAATAACCTCATGAATCTCAGCAATTTTGCAAGTGTAGACCTCGCGCCGCCCCGGTGGCAAAGTGGTTAGCACGCTTGCTCCAGCGACCGGAGGTCCCGGGTTCGATTCCCGGTGGTGACAAGGAAAAAATTTCACGGCTGGTTTAGGATCAATGAATTAATCACTCATTATCCGAAATGAAAATATGATTATGAAACCTCATTTGAGGCGGCCAAATCCCTTGATGGGATATAATGCCAGAGAGAGAGAGAGACCTCGTGTATTAAAAATTTGGTTAACAACTTAAAGAAGAATTGATTTTATTTATTGTTATTTTTAGTTACAATTATACAATTGATATGAATCTTATGGTGCTTAATACCTGCGACAGAAACAAAAATAATCGCGATAATCACTGATATTGCGATATTGCGATTTGATCGCGATATTCAAATATTAGTGACATTTCGCAAACGCGATTTAAAAATATTACCAAACTTCATTCCTCATAACATTTAAATCTGCCTGGTTGCATTTCTTTGAAATCGGACACAGTATTTAGAAGGTGCAACAGCAAAAATTTACTAGAAATTGTAAAATTTATAATGATATTTGAAATAAAATTCCTGGTACACTTAGACATTTGTTATCTCTTTTTTGCAATCCATAGTTATTCAGTTTTTACAAGTAGATTGCGATTACTAAGTTGTAAAACGCAGTAATCCTGTTTTGCCAAAATCGCGTGCTGACAGACCGAAAAAAGTCACTGTTAGAAAATAAACTTTTGGCTCATCAAAGGACGATAGGTACGTCGTATCATTAAATTGAAACTCAATAGAGACATGTCTTTACCTTTATTTAATTTGTTCAATCAAAGACAGCAAAGCGTACGATACGGCGAAGCTTTACACATTCGCAAAAACAAAAGAAGATTATTGAATGTGGATTACGAATAAACTGGCCACCTACCATTAGGCAACATTGTTACATATACGAGTACATACATCTATTAAATCACAAAATTTTTTATATGGGTAGGAAATTGATTCGTAATATTAATGTTGACTGTTAGGTCATCATTTTTTCTACGTCTCGTATCAATATTCCTAAAAATATTAATCAAAATATTTTTGACGACCTTTGGTATTATTATATAGGAAAAATCTTTTGAATTTTTATCTATAACTCTTTAGGAATTTAGATAATTTATGATATAATAATATTATAATACGTATATGTGGTATATTGGTATATATATGTAAATATCGCATATAGTCCTTTTTGGAAAGCATTAATATAAATTCCATAAATCCTAATAATATTTAAAATTTAAATTATTGATTCCAAATCGTATCATTTTCATATTAGGTAAATAGTATGCTGGCCTGTAGATTGAAAATATTACAAATTTTTCGAATATTATTCGTTTCTATCTTAAATATGCTTTTAGAAATTACCTGTAGCGTATCGCTTAGTACGATGTCTGATGCTAATCAATCTCACAGTATTTGTTGATTCTTTTATCAAAAGGGGGTATGTTGCTTAGGTCGTATAAAATCGAAATAACTCTTGATTAGTTGCAGTATTTAGACATTTGTAGAAATCCGGTGGGCGCTTTTACGGCACCCAACAGTTCGGAACATGTTGAATAAAATCGAAGCCAACGTTATGGATATGTTTAGCCCTATGCAAGTTTAAAATCAAATTGGCGATGATTTCACTAATCATGGTAGGGAACTTGAAAGCGCCCAATATTTCATTTCTTAATTTCGATTTTGTTCAAATACATTATTGTACATGTGTGAACCGGTGGGATGGGATGTCATGATATAATCGTCATTCGATATGCCTACGACTTTTTTGTTCACCAATTTGTTAGAATTGTTTAATGAACTTATTTAACGATTTGTGGAATGGTTGCTTTAGAAATTTCAAACAACTAACGTTTGATGGTGGGTGAAACCTCAAAAGGCAATTTTCTGTCTAAAATTCGAACAACCCGGAAAATTCACGAGAAATTACGAAACATCGTAAATTTCCAATAAAAAATTCGCTCTCAACACTACTCAGAAAAATGTCGTAAAAATCACACTAAATTTGGCAACATTTGAACATTTTTCCATGATACAAAGTGAATCGAAAAATTTAAACTTCTGATTTGTTTGAAATTTGGTAGGAAATGTATATGAAGAAAAACTATCCTACGAATATAATTAGATACGATTGCACGTTGCTGAACTAAAGTGCTAGCACAAACAAAATTGTCGCTAGGTCGAAGACCTTTCATGCGATATGCCACATAATTAAATCGGTATCAGTCCCTCTAGCACTAAAGCAGTAGTTTTGAGTACTAAGTCGCTTTAACTAAATTTCTGACATTCTGACTTATATATTCTGTAATAAAGGAATAATTAGCTATCTGTGGATTTTTCAAATAAGGATCGATAACAAAGGTGTAGCCTTTTACAAGCGATATGTCGCATGCTTTTATTAGAATGACCAAAATTCAACTACAGTGCACAACGATAATTTTGAGTACTGAGATTATAAATTTGTAACATTCTTCAAGACCGTTATTTAAGACCTTTCGTTATTTAGGAGATATATGCAGTTAATGTATGTTATGTGCAGTGCGGTCCCAAACAAACGGAATATTTTGCCACCATGTGGCATTTTACAACACGTTTCCCATTATATGTAACTTGTGACAAAACGACGGATTTATCCACTAAAGCACTAGTAACTACTGCCGAGGTGGTGCTGGAAGCAGTTACATTTTTGACGTTCCAATATAATCAT